>OY735206.1:68115263-68212763 GCA_963457665.1 Thysanoteuthis rhombus
ACACAGGTCATTTTATATATCACCAACGGACTCTCCTTCCGCTCCTGTCTGCCATTGCATTTTGCAGTTCTTCTAGTTGAATCCAATATCACCTTTTAGTTTATCAATAATTGATCGGGTAGGTCTTCTTACTGTCTTTCTCCCATGTGATTGCAGCCAAAGTATTGTGTCGTTCATAAATTCCCTTTTGTTTCATTATCGAATGGCATTTATAACGAGTAGTAAATTCCAATAAAGCTGATTATTGGTTGGATGCTGTTCAATTTTTAGTCGGTGTTCATGTAGTCTATGTTTATTCTGTAGTTTGTTGTCGAATTATTTCTCTACTATGCAAACAAATTCACAGCGCATTGAAATTCACACTGGACTGACTCCTTCATAAGTCCGTTGGTTAATTGTATGCCGCTTCCTCCAATTTCCTCACTCTCATGGGAGTTCTTCGTTTATTTGAAACCATTCTCCTGTATAGCCATGAATGTGCACCTGAATTTGTAGCATTCGTTCATTTTTGTCTTACTGTTCATCTTCGTTGCCAGTAACAAGATATTTTTCGGCCTTTTTTTAGCGTTTTCGAACGTCTGAGATGAAGGAATTTCATTATACCATATATTTTTTTCGGGCGATAGTATTTGGGTTTTTTTTTTATCGCACAACATTTCATCTGTTTTATTCTTCAGCCTTTCTGTATTGGATGAAGCTCTGAAATAAAATCAATCTATTTTAATAAATCTTTATATTTTCCATCCAAATCGCTTGGGAGACTCCGATTTTCAGACGATCACTGTTGTCGGGTGACCACCAAGGAATACCAGGAGCCGTAACCCTCTGGGAAGGCACCCCTTACAATCATACCGATTTCAAAACATGTTTTCCCACTGGCCTTGAGAAGAGAACAACACATGCTCCATACAAAGCGCACAAGCATAGCTTCTGAAAAGCTGTTCATAAATTATCCACCTTGACCGACGGGGCCCCATATTTTCGACCGTATTATCTTCGTCACAAAATTTCTTGTTAGTGCAACGATAAGATTGGAAGAGTAACGATTATTTTTATGAAGTGTCTGGCCTTTCATTGACTCGTAATGGGCTGGCTACGTTGCAAGAATGTCAGACATCAGGTCATCACGACTATATAACATTGATCCCCAGTGACTGTATGCGAAATCGTGGCCAGCAGAAAAAAAGATGGCGTGACAGTTTATATTCAAAAGTTATTGGCACCTTACCAGCTATGAAAGAAAGGTCTGGTGGATCTTGGGGAAGGTAAATGTGTGACGACAGCCGCTTAAAGGATGATGATGATGATGATGATGATGATGATGCTGATGATGATGATGATGATGATTTAACCGAAAAGGCTTCGGTAAGCATCCAAAAATTTTTTTTTTCCTTTAAGGAATAAACTAATTAGCAGTGTACAAATAATAATGAGTGAATACTGGATGGTTCAGCCTTTTCCAGTGGTTAGCAAACCATTACTGCTAGGTTGTGTCAGTGACTCAGTGGGTACCCTCCCCCGCCAAAAGTGTGTACTCCTACCAGTCTAAGCTAAGCTTCATAATTATGTCTACAGGATGCCTTGCTTATAACGATGTTTAACAGACTAAACTTGATTACCACTAATACTATAGTGAATCCGATCCTCAAAGTGCCAGTATTGCAGCCTTGGGCCGTATTAAGCTAACCAACCAGCCAAGAGGGCGACTGGTTCTTCTCTTTGTATGTCTGTCTGTCTGTGTCTACGGGCGTTTGGTCACATTTTTAGGGCTACAACCTTACAAATGTGTATGAGTAAACCATCTAAAAACAGTATTTCATGTCCTTAGGGTCATTTTGGACCAACAATGCCATGCAGAGGGATTTTTTTAGATGATTATGTCCAACAACAAACGCTAAAATGCTGATGTTGATGAAGTAAACATTGATTTTCAAATTTCTACCATTTCTGACATTGGGGAAAGAAGTTACGAACCACAGAAGAAATTCCCCCAATCACCCGAAACCCAGTAGGCTATATTTTAATGATTTGAGGCGAATTCTACCAGCAAAAACTTTGGATGAAAGAACTCGTGGTAACTAGCGCATGTATGGTCAGACTTTTAGGATTGTTTGCGACGATAAGGAACACATATGAAAGAATGATTTAAAGACAATTACTGATAATTAAATCCAGTAAACAAACATTTTGAATGTTATTTTCGAAATATTTTACAGAAATACTCATTTATGAAGGATGTAATCATCGGTAATTCACAAAAAAGAGAAGAATTGAGTGAAAGACATCTTGATGAACTTGCGGACTATGTCACCAGGTCATCAAAGAAGGTTTGCGGTGTAAAGTATTTATTTAACTCAACAAATGTCTTGCCTTTTGATGTTTGAAATAATTTCATCTGACAGCAATACTCTGGTGTTTTTATTGTCTATCAGACGACGCAGCTAAATTTTGATTAAATTATAAGAAAAGTTTACAAAAACACATTAGATAAAACATAATTTTCTTGGCATTTCTCCCTGACTCTCTCTCTCTCTCTCTCTCCATATCCCCATTCTCTCTCTTTCTCTCTTTGTCTCCCCTCCCCTCTCTCTCTCTCTTTATATATATATATATATATATATATATACATATATATATATATATATATATATCTTTCTCTCTTTGTCTCCCCCTCCCCTCTCTCTCTCTTTATTTATATATATATATATATATATATATATATATATATATATATATATATATATATATATATATATATATATATATAAACACATATGTTTGTTTGTGTGTGTGCGTGTTAACAAATAAATTTGAAAATACATATATACATGAACTGTGCGTCGGCCATAGAAAAATGGTGAGGAAGCTAGCTACTAGTGTAGTGATTTAATCCTCATAGGGTACCCTGCTTTTAAAGCCAACTGGCAGATCAACGTGAGCTTATATATATATATATGTATATATATATATATATATATATAGAGAGAGAGAGAGAGAGAGACAGACAGACACATACATACATACATACATACATACATACATAGAAATGATTGTTTGGGGGGTTACCCTTAACGAAGACACAACACTATTATGAGTGTTGCGAATTACCTAAAATTTATTTTCGGCATTTTTAAGTTAGCCTATTTCAGGGGTACCCTAATTCAATGCCTCTGCGCCGTTTGAGAGGTAAATATGGACTGGATACTTAGCAGGAACAAATGTAATAAGATGAAGGAAAATGTTAATCTATTGGTGCTCATGAAACAGTAAACACAGTAGGAAAAACGGACAAAAGAGGTATGAGTTAGAAAGGTATACAGGTAAGACATGGCAAAGGTCAATGCGATCGTCATGAAAGAAGATGAGAAAGGCCTTTGTCCAGTACTGGAAATATAAAGGCCGCTGTTTCAGATGATGATATAAATAGTGAGTTCATTTAAGTGTTTTACTTCAATTCAATACCTTTAGCCAAAATGCACCGTTTCTAAGGAGAAGAACAAAGTTATAAACTCTCTCAAATATACGGCAGAGTATGCACTGAGTAGTTTAGCAAATTCATTAGTCTTGCATACCATTACTACTGTACTTGTTTCGATCCTTACCAGGTACATTTTCAAATATAGATTTGTATACAGTGTCGAAAAAGCATCCCAGATCACACAGATGTTATTGAAGCATTGGAAAATAAGCGAAATCCAATGTCAGAGTATGGAATATATTTTTCTTTGCCCCCTTTCAATTCAAATTCCTCCTCTTAGCTTAATACAAATGTTGTCAGTGCCAATTTTAGTTTAATGTCACAAGTGTCTGCAGTTTCATCATCAGCGTCATCATCAGTCTTCAGGCGAACGTTGTTGGACATATACCTTCCCCTGGATTCGCCAGACCTCTCTATCATGGGCGTTGAGGAGCCAATACTTTCATTTTTTGCGCCATCTTTTATTCAACCGGCCACATTTTCGCATATGATATCTTGGAATCTACGTTGTGAGTTGTGATGTCCAAAGGTTGTCTACCATTCGACATGACCAGCCCATTGCCATTTCAGTTTTATAATGGAATCCTGTTTTTTCCTTGAAACATTGCGCTGTCTTGTTGTCTCTTCATGCGATGTTGAGCATGATCCTTTCATGTTCACGTCGCATGGTTCTGAGTTTGAGGGTCAGTCTCTTAGTTAGGTTCCAAAGGTAACTATCGGGAAGATACATTGGTTGTACACACTTCTTTTGGGGATTACTGATATTTTCTTGTGGAAGGTTGAGCAGGCTCAACTGAAGGCTTGCTATCCTAAAGTGATTCTTAATTTGCTTGATTTCTTCTTCTTTTGAGGATTTCTTGGAGATTCGTTGTGCAAGGTCTACTTTATCCAGATCAGCATTTTCGATTTTGATCGTTCTATATTTGTTTCCGATATGTCTGTTGTACATGGCCATTGTCTAGCTGAAGTCTATGTGAAGGCCAATTTTATCGCTTTCTTTATTTTGTTCGCCTAGTATCATGATTTCCATCATAAAAGTTCTCTGGAAAAAGGTGGATGTCATCTAAGGTTGCTTAGGTATTTGCCGTCTATTCTAATTCTTTCTTTTTCCTTGTCTAGGTTTTGGAAGGTCGTCTCGAGCCAGGCTGTAAAGTGTTGTAGTATCACCTTGTCTTACCTCATTTTGGAGCTGAGTCTTCGCATAGCCTGATAATGAAGCTGTTTTGACGGTATATATGTTGCAATACTTTGACATACGGGGTTTACACACCAATGACCTTAGGAATTTTCACTGAGTAAGAGGCCTTCTTGAAGACGATGAATGATGGAGCAAAAGGCATTTTATATTCTGCTGCTTTCTCTTTTAGTTGATTCATCGAATGGGGATGATCAATAGTGAAATAGCTTCTGCTAAAGCCAGCTTGTTCCCGTAGTTGGTTTTCATCTAGTGTTTTGATGATTCGGTTAGTGAAAAAATTGTAGATGCAGTTGAGTAGACTAATTGGTGCCTCTTGGTGTCTTCCGTTTTTTTATTATATAAGATCATTATAACTGCAGTGTTCCAATCCTCTGGAACATTACTTTGAGGCATAAGTTGAATAGAATGGCTAGTTTCCTAGTGATGACTTTGCCATGTTTTTTGAGTTAAATTGAAGGCGATGTTATCGGGTCCAGGGTCTTTTCCTTTTTTGTTTGCTTTGTTTTATGGCTTGTTTTAACCTCCCTCCCATGGTGTAAACTCTGAGAAATATGGGGGAAAAATCTGGTTGCTCGTGTCTTGCACATCCTGCTCGTTGTTTTGTGTGTCTGAAGTTTATTCTGCCTTATTGCTTGGGTAATCAGTCAACTCTACGTTGTCATTTACACGGCTAGACAAAATTTCTGAGCCAAGGATTTGGGGTTTAACTAGAACTTACGGAAACAACATCCATAAGTATTTCAATACTTATCTTCCTCTCCTTGTTCGACACAGGAAAAACATTGTTAGAAAAAAACATTCATTGGATGGAAATATATTCATCAAGAGAATCACGAAAGAAATTGTGGTTAGATCCAGAGCAGCTTTTAAATCACAATCTAAACAGGATATACTGTGGAAAAGATCCTCTCTTTGTTTTGTTGGATATCACAGGAATTCTTCATACTGACTCAAGAACAGAAAACACCTTTTGGATGTCGAAGAAGTCGACTGTTACTGAGTCCCTTTATGACACAGATTCTTGTGTTACAAACACGACGCTGCAAATGAGCATACAGATCAGGTTGGAAGTTATTTTCCAGACCTTTCACTTCCAGACTATCAGTTTGTTTGCTGCCAGAACCCCCTCTGTGTAACTAGCTGATCAATTAAGTTCAAGATTTTGAATAAATATCCCATCGAGTCAACATCGGAAACGTTTTTTTTTTATAATGGAATACACAATTTACATGAAAGATGGGGTAAGGTCATAGAAAATACTTCGATGAATGAATTATGAAGCTATGGATTGATATGAATGAAAGGCTGTGTTGGAAAAAAACTGGGAACTCCTGCATTACCTTCATACATGTTCAATTTTGGAGGATATCAAAAGTTTTTGGAAGTCTTAAAGACAAAAATCAGATTTGTTGCATTACTGCCATTACAATCATCGCAATTACACAGGGTGGTAAAATTTTATTTAAATCAAGTTTTGAGAATAAGATTATTGTTATTGGAGAGGAAAGGTAGCATTTTACCGAAGTCAAAATTATAGTCAAGCTTGGTCATGTGGTAATGTCACTGAGATAAGAAATGTGTTTGATACATATGATTGCTATAAAATAGGTTTTTCTTCGTAGTCAAATTTTCAGCTGGGGTAAAAGCTGAAATTAAAAATGCTCATTTTTAAAGTGGTTAGATGCACTTCACTTTAAATATTGGGAACTACCGACACTCCATTTCCCTCTATTCCCTCAATCCCTGTGTTATATAATGTTTTTTTCTGATAACTATAGAGAATATACAGAATATGTTTGAATCTCGTGCATATATATATATATATATATATATATATATATATATATATATATATATATGATATCACGCTGTCAATGTTAGCGAGGCTGATAACAGGGGTTTGTTTCTAGCACATGAAAAAAAAAGATAATTATTGGTGAGTGAATGACCCGAGTGCTAGCGCCATTCTGTATTGGCTATCGTGACAAGTCAATGGCGTGACCTATTTGTCAAGATGTATGACAATAGCATATAGATCAGCAAAGAACGGAATTATATAACTGTTACTCCATGCAACTCTCTCTCTGTCTCTCTCTCTCTCTGTCTCTCTGTCTCTCCCTCTCTAGCAGTCGCGAAGAACCCTGCCGAGGGCCTGCGACGGACATGGAAACCTTCAAAAATCCTCGTTTGCGAAACCAAGCCGTACTAATTACAAATATATATTTATATGTGTGTAAGTGTATATATATATATATATATATATATATATATATATATATATATATATGCATTTAGGTGTATAAATCTCTGTCTCTGTCTCTGTCTCTCTCCTCTCTCTGTCTCTCTGTCTCTCTCTGTCTCTCTCTGACCGTCTCTCTCTCTGTCTTTCTCTCTCTCTCTCTCTCTCTCTCTCTCTATATATATATATATATATATATATATATATATATATATATATATATATATATATATCAGTTATCTGCACGGAAATGGAATCAGCTGAGGCTGTTTATGTTCATTTCGCTCTAATGCCCTTGGAAATGTCAGATAGATAGATGAAAGTGTTCAGACTTGCATAACAACAGAGTTGAGACTAATAGTCGACAGATACGAACAGATTAGGATTGACGAACAAACAGATAGGTAGCTAAATGGGAATAGACTGGGATATTTTTAACCAGTTTTGCTTGAGTAGAAAAGAAAGTAGAAGAAAGAGAAAGAATGAAGAGAGAAACGACGAGATTTGAAGGTGGAAGTGAAGAGAAAGAGAGAGAAAGAGAGAGAGACAGAACGATCGGGGGGGGGGGGAGAACAGATGAGGAGAAACAGTGGAAAATCGATGACTTGAGTGGAAGAAATCAAAAATCGAATCAAATCTTAGAGAATTGGTTTCCCTCTATTTGCCTGACTGATCGAGTACCATGCATGCATAGTTGAGACTGTTGACTTTCGGTTGAGAGTCGACGAGATCAAAGGAAAATCGGGGAAAGACGATCGGTAGCTGGATGGGAGGGAAAGCGGAAGACGTTGGTGGAGTCAAACCAGCGGAATGAAGGATTGTGGGAAATAGAACGAGCAGTCAAGGACGCACGGATGGGAGATAAAAGATAAAGATAATCATGATACATGCATACATACATATGTACACATATTTTCATTCATGGATACATACATACACATATTCATAAGTACATATATATATATATATGTATACACGTGTTCTTTCATAAATACACACATGCACACATATATGCATAAATGATCAGACTGTTTGAACGAAATAATGCTAGCTAGGAAAAAATGCTTGAAAAATTATTGAAAATGAATCAATGAATGGATAATTCAAGAATGAAGAAAAGAAGAGTAGAATGAGGGAAAGGTGGAAAGAAAGAAGGAGGGTAGGAAGGAAGGAAAGTTGGATGGGAGACGGATAGGAATCATTGGATGAATGAATGAAGGAAGGAAACAAAGAAAAAGCAGACAGAAAGAAAGAAAGAAAGAAAGAAAGAAAGAGGGAAAAAAAGGAAGAAAGGGCAGATGACGGAAAGAAGGAATAAGTAAAAGAAGGAAAGCATGAAGGAAGAATAGAAGGATCATAAAAATGACTGAAAGAAGAAAAAAGGAACGGAGGGGTGAACGAAGGAATGAAAGAGATAGCAGAAATCGAAGGAAGGAAAGAGGTGGGATGTGCGAAGAAGGATCGAGAAGCTGAAAGTTTCAATGTATAATGTTTGATCTATGTGGTAAATTGAGAAGAAGTCGTGTCATAGATTAAAGATTTGTAGCGTAAAATAAATGCCCTTATCATTATTAAGCCACGGAGTTAATCGATGTAAGAAGGTAGAATTCGTCGATGTAAGAAGATAGGAAGGAAAATCGAGAAGTGTCGAAGAGTCAGGAATGAAGGAAGAGACATGGAATAAAAAGGGAAGGATTCATGTCAGGATGGAAAATTGGCAGGAATGAAGGAGAAAGTGAGGAAGGAAGGGAAGAAAACAAGAAATAAGGAAACTTACAAAATAGACAAAAAAAATCTATTCAAGTTTATATGAGAATTATGGTGATAGGATGAACGCCCGAAAAGAGGATTGTAACGAATTGGAATAAAGGGTAAAAAGAAGTTAAGAGCAAAGAAGCAACAGATCTGGTCAGTCGTCCAAAAAAAAAAAAACCCGGTACCTGATCAATCGACAAATCAGAAAAAAGGGGGATCAAAAATCCGAATTTCCCGAGACAAAAACAATAAGTTAAAAGCGAAGAAGAAACGGGTCAGGTTAGTCTCTCAATGAAAAAAAAAGAAACCACCCGACGAACATCTTTTAGCATTGATCAATTAAAAAATTAGAAAAAAAAAAGGGGGCAAAAAAACAGAAACAAAAGTCTAGCGTAAACACTGATAGACAAAAACTAAAGGCCCAATTTAGGATGAACGTGCATTTGTAAATTGAACCCCCACTAAAAAACCCATTTGGGGGAGAAATTTTCGAAAAACAGAAATAAAACGTTTTTCTAGACGTGAGGAGCTTAAATTTTCAGACCTCTATCTCGAGTGATTCATCCTGTATGTGGCACGTGGAAAGACTCACTTGAAAACTGAAGAAATATGTTGATACAGACAGTTTTGATTGACGGTTTCTAAAATTGTGAGTCGAACCCATCTATCCTTATAGCAGCCATATATGCAAATTTCCTCCTGTTTGTGCATTAATCTCATTGGCTTAACAATCTTCTTATGTCATAACAATGGAGAATACGTTATAGAAACACGCAAGACTTTATGTCTGATCAGACGTTAAAACAGCTTGGGTTGAAACTTTTTTTAAAAATTTAAGATTAGAATACTTGATTTATTAAAAAATGAATTCCATTGAGGCTCCTTAGTGCCGATCCCTTCATAAATAACCCCGTCACTTTACGGTTGTGTTCTAGTAATAAATAAAAAGCGAAAGCAATGAAAATAATTTCTCCAAAGGTTCCTACCCGCTTCGTAGCTGCTTATTGTTTGATTATGTTTCTCTCAACGACACCCGGGAATTAAATTTCCCGTGACCAAAGTGGATGTTGGCAGGAGCTTTAAATTTTCTCGAGATGACAAATTTAATCAGAACACTTGTTAGATATACAGCCAAACATCAGATATTTCAAAGTAAAAAGAACGAAAAAAGATTTAAAAAACGGAACAAGCGGAAGTGATCTTTGAATTAGATGCATATGCATGGAAACATTAGGAAAAGATTAGTTTTATGGCACATCGACACAGATGTTGTAGTCATGTTCTGTTGAGTTAGTTTTTGTCTTCATTACATGTAACTGTTAATAAAATATTCAAATAGTCATAAATATGCCGAATCTTTTTATTGCGTTATTATTGCGATTTTGTGCCTGCTATTAAAAGGCTAAAGGTTACTGAATCTGTAGCTATGAACAATATGGACGCTATTTTCACTGGAAAATCGACATCCGAGAAATTTTAAAATCTTTAAAAAAATCAGCATGCTATTCGATTTCAATAAAATTTTCGATGTTTCATCTCAGAATTTTAGAGAAAAGTAGAGGCCGACGAATGTATCAATTGAAACGTTATGCGTTATGTTTGAAACAACAAATATGAGAAAGGTAATCTGAAAAAAAAAATGGATTATCGTCACTATTGTTGACTTTGTTTGTGTCCCGATTGATATTTCTTACTACATAAATCATACTTTTTTGCAAAAATAAAAATTCACTTACGCACATAATTACGTATGTTTGTTAAGTCTTTTCGCAAAGGCAGATTTATCTCTAAGAGCAGACACTGGAAGAAAAATTCTCCAGTAGATAGAAAGATATTGATTATCATTTACTTATAAAATTCACCTTAGCAAAAATTTAGTAAATATATATTAATACTATTAGGTTGACGCAATCTTTTATACATAAGAATATTGACCTCATTATTCGGTCATCGAAGTACTTTACATATCCCATTATAAAAGAACGATTCCAGTATTGCTTCGATTAATTTTCTGATACCTTTAGATTGGTTCGAATAACCCCTATCCAAGCTCCATGATCATTGACTGTCTTATATGGTCAAGTAGCAAAATTAACAGTGGGTTTCCTAACTCCCGAACAAAGTGACCTGTTTGTTCCAACGAGCCAATTGCTCACTGTATATCAGTGCAATAACAGTTTGTCCTGATTCCAGCAACTTGCTACACCGATCCTCTTAAGATCTCGCAATAAAACAGGAAAAAATCCCCATTCGCATTTCGTTTAGGTGGAGATGCTGCAGGTGGTTCTGGCTCAAGCGACGATTATCTTCGTCTTAGAATTGCGTAATAAATTCACATGTCAGTGCAAGCCAATATTTCTTTCCATAAGTTAATTTAGAATCCATTTTTCTAGCTTCTGAACCTTTCTTGTAAATGATGGATTACAGGTAATTGATTGTAAAAGCATCAAAGGGCTGAGTGAATTTTTATTCTCAGATTTACCTAATATTGTGCGAAAAATCGTACTAGAAACTTTTGCATCAGCTAATATAATCTCAGATTAAATATACTTTAACAGCCACCAGTGTAGTGTGACGGCACGTGAGTGAACTTGGGAATAGCAGGAATTTCAAGAGATTATATTGATTAGATTTTGCAGTTGAAGATCATCTTGTCCACTGGAATATACGCTATATCATTTATCACTGGTAACAATCGCTCGATTCGATGAATAACCCTAATCCTAACCCCAAATTCTTTGAGTAATCACCATAAACCTATGTATGAAAGCTCTTATTTTAAATTGAATTCCCTTAGCCTCTTGTGTTTCAATACCTCCGAATATAGCTCGTAGGCGGTAGTAGCAGTAAAATAAAGTCGCCCCATTGTCAACACGGAAGGAACCGTCAGACATAAAATAAGGGAGAGGTAAATACAGAGAGGGAGAAAGAAATTTTTGTTGAGCTTATGCTGGCACAAGGCCAGTGTAATAGAGCTCAATGTTAAGATTGAACACGCTATACCTGTGTATTGGTTTGAAAGATCAGATTACTGAGCAGCTGTCTAGGGGAGGCGCTCAAAATTATACATAACGCTAAGCTTACTCAGGCTAAAGCGACTATATAATAATATATTCCATATACAAATATAATAAGCATTTATGATACGTTGAAGATCGACCATTCCAATTTCCTTCCATGACGACCAGTGCCGGCAAACCTTTCTATCTCATCCTGCCATCTTGTGTTTGGTCTTTTTCTACCGTGTTTACTGTAGCTTAATTGCCGCATAAATATTTTTATAATGCTTTCCACTACAGTCCACCCGGGTATTCAAGTTGATCTCTTTTTATTTCTTAGAATAATCCTGGGTATTGCTCATTTCGTGTCCCCTGTGCGTTCTCAGTTCGTTTTGTTGATTTCTGTTTCGAATCCGTACCTTATAACTGGTATTATGCATTCATTGTGCACTTAACGCTCAAAATGCACTAGCAAAGAGCTCTGAATACGTCCCTATTCATACCAAGTGCATTCCAGTCAACCCTGATGCGTCATTTTATTCTGCTTTCATTTTTTTTTCTCTAACTTTATTTTCTGATAAAAATAAACGTATTCGTCAACCCCATTGAAACTTAACCCCATATATTTTTATTTATCTGAGTAGGGGGAAACTTTATTGTTGAATATTACTTTTGTCTTTCTTCTGTTCATTTTTAACTCTACCTTTCTCTACTTTCCCTATTTATATCACATTATATTTTGTAATTCTTCCGATGCTTCTGAAGTCACAGAAACTTTAGCAGCGAATCTCAAGTGGTTCGAATATTCTCTGTCTATCTTTACTCCCATTCCCTTACAGTAATTTTTTTTCGGAAGACACTTTCAAGGCCCACTGTATATAGTTCATATTATATCGTATCCTCTGGCTCCTCTCCTTTTCATTTCTTAATCTTGTTTTTATCTCTATGAATTCTAATGCCATTTTGTGAATATTCCAGATAACCTCTACCTGATTCTCGTTAACACCTTGTTCTCGTCGTTGAAGACTGTCATGTATCCTACCGAGTCGAATGCCTCTGCATAATATACAAAGCCAAACAAAGTGGTTTACTGTGTTTTAATGAATTTTCCATTAGTTGACTTATTGCGTGTAGGTGGTCGATTGTTGAATAGACATTCATGAATCCTGCTTTTTTGTATGGTTGATTTTCATCTTGATTTCCTGCTTATCTATTAGTATTTTTTGTGGATGGTTTATATATGTTAGGTAATAGTGTAATAGGGCAATTGATGCCGAGGTCACTATTTTAACCGTCCTTGAGAAGTAGAATCACTACTCCTGGACAGAAATCATGAGCTACTTCACGGTGTTGATATTAACTGCCAGCGTCTTTCGTGAAGGACCACTGAATCTTCCAGAAAGTCTGTCGTTATGCTATTCTTACCAGGGGCGTTACTGAGTTCCATACTTCGTAGTGCAACCAACACTTCGTCTTTTGTTATGTCTGGGATGTTACAAGTGTCTTTTGGAGTTTGAGCGTATGGTAATCTTTTTTGAAGTGCACAAATTTGATACTCTATTTTTATCGACATTGATGATAATCGGAATTTCTGAGTTAATGTGTAACACAGTGATAAAGACAGGTTCCAGGAATATAGAAGAGTTTAGAAAGGAAATTTCGAACACGTAAGAGACTAATCATGACCCAATCAGTACTGTACACCGACTTTTGGCCCATCCGGTGTATAGCTAAGTATGGCACAAGGCCATAGTTGTGGGCCAGACAGGATCAAACTCACTAAACAAACGAAATGGTTTTAGAATTGGAATTGTTCATCACACGGTGAAAGGTGGAGCAAAGCAATACTAAGCTTTTTGTTGAGTCTGGTACAAGGCCACAGTAACGGGCCACGTAGAGAGGACTGGATTCACATCACTAGCAAATAGTTTGGTGGACGTACTTACAAATCAGTGTGGCCTTGTGCCAGATTAAACTTATTTCTGCTGTTCTCTCTCTCACTATATATATATATATATATATATATATATACTTTGAAGTTGGATGAAGGTGTATGGTTGCATTAAATGTGATTTCTTGTTTTCAATTGATCTGACTTTTAGTTTCCCGCTGATATCGACCTGTTTGACTTTGATTTTTTCATATGTCTGGTTCTCTTCCGAACACTCTTTTTTCAGATCGAATGATGCTTACAGTATTTCTAGGCACCTTATGCTTACATACGCAGACATATTTATCCCGATACTAGTGTCCATATCACGCGTTATCTAATTTACTTGATTTTTCTCGAGGCCATTCCATTTAAACAATGTGCATGGGTCCCAGTCATCCTAAAACGTAAGTCCTCGCCAAAACCATTACTTAGCCTCTCTCCACCCTGCTGAATAATTGTCCTGCCCTGTGAAAGTATAATTAAGCACTTAAGGGTTTGGGTGAAAAGGTAGAAAGTGACCCCACAAGTTCAAGTCTCTTAATGACAACAAGGAGCCTTGCTTCATCTTTTTATGGCAGATAAGTACCTTTCCGAAACTCATTCTTCACTTTTCATTAGCTTTTGAAATTGTATCCCATTTGTAAATGACGATTTGCTTCTCCACAAAAGAAGCTGTGCTTCCCATTCTTGGATGCTTTCATTGATTTTATGGTATAATGCATCGAAAATAACAAAATAATCTCCCTGCAAGAAATTAGCAATTATACATATATATATATATATATATATATATATATATATATATATATGACATGACAAAGTAAATATACATATCTGAATATATGAATATATTTACAAAGTGCATATTTACAAAGTAAATATACATATATCTTAACTATTCAAGAATATTTTATAATGCAAAATAAGATGTGGTCGAATTCTCATTATTCTCTTTCAACCATAACTAAACAGATTCGAGTTGTATTTTCTAAATCCTTCAACTAAACTCGACCCAGTGTTTTCAGATTTTATTGCAGCCACAAAAATAAACAGTATAAAATTGAAATTAATTTTTGGTTTTATAAGCACGTTTCTTACATATATGGTACAGTTCTTAAGATCCTGAAAATGAATCAACATCTGAGATATGATAAATTGATTCAATCGGGCAAGTTGTCTCGTCAGTTATCTTGTATATTGTATTGTCTGTCACCCTCAGGTATGTATGTATCAGTCCTGGTCCTTGCCCTTGACCTCAGTGCTTAATGGAAAGATATTGAATACCATTTTTAAACTCTTTTCTATGACTCAGCGTGGGATAAGTAACTCTTATTCTCTAGACCTCCGGGAATGTTGAACAGAATCCTACATTCAATTTACGCGCGTATTTAGTTATACATGTCACTTTCAGTATCTTTCTCAGGAAATTTCTGAACTAGTCTATTCTTCCTTATGGGGACAATCCAACTCTTTAATACTAGATAACAATTCAGAATTGGGAAGATATTGAGGAAACATGGGATTGCCAGGGGAGATTGTGACCTAAGACTCTGAGAATAACTGGTCTAGCTAGACTTATTTACAAACCATCATTTTGCTGCAGACGTCACTGTTATCAAGACTTTCAGACGTGGTATACATACATACATGCATGTATGTGTGTGTGTGTGTGTGTGTGTGTGTGTGTGTGTTACACATATATATGGACATATGTTAGATGTATACGAATGGATATACGATCCAGATATATATATACATATGTATATATATTATTGAGAAATGGATACACAATCCGACAACACACACACACGCACACATACATACATATATATATATATATATATATATATATATATATATATATGTATATATATATATATATATATATATATATATATATATATATATATATATATATATATATATATATGATGCATACATTTGTGTGTGTGTAAAGAAGCTTTAATGGAGAATCTTATTTTCCATTTTTCTTTCCCTCTTCGAATGAACTATTTCGTTAATAATTCGATGGGTTAACTTGCCATTTGTCCGGTCAAAGTTTGATTCATGTTGTATTAACGAACATACACTGCTAGGTAGTGACTTGACCACTAATATCCATCAAATGCTCACAAACAATAGGAATTTACTATACGACATTAATAGTAAAAAGGAAAGTCACCAGATGCTAGAATAAAAAGTTCAATAAGAATTTCACATATATGTCGCTTCGTGCATTGCATCTTCATAACACATAAACCTTATGATGCCGATTCTAAAAGTATCAAAAATTACGAAATAAATAACAGCTATAGTTATTATTTTTCAGGTCCTGATAATAAACAGGATTAGAGTCGAAAGCTTTTGATTGCTAAGGTTTAGACAATATCAATATTCATTGAACAAATACATGTGTTTTCTTGTACAAAAACAAGAAAAAATTAACTAAAAGATTGTCCTGGTCTACAGTCAATCACTAAACTTGTATCAATGAAGGATTGTTGTCTAAATGAGCAGTATATTGATTAGGTCGATGAGAAAGTTTCAGAAAATTTATTTTTCAAACAAAAGACTAATAACAATTGATATTCATCTTGTCTTTCTCCTGATCTCAAACACTGACTCTTGACGTTGTTGGGAGATACGTGACTATCTCAACATTTAAAGGAGCTAATACCATCATTATTTGTCCCTTTTTGCCAATAATTCATTCAGTACATTGACCCAACTGATCCTTGTCCCACTTTTCAATCATACGATACACACTGTCTCAATTGCTGGTGAGCATTAGAATATTTTCTGGCATTGTCATCGCACTTAATGAAACTGATGGTTGTAAATACTGAGATCTATTTCTTACTTGCTCAGAGTTGAAAAAATTTGCAAATATTCTACGCCTAGATTTTTTAGAACTTTCTGTGTTGTTCAGGGACTTTGTTGCTAGACTAGTGATAACAAGCCTGGCTGTGCAGGGTCAAACTCCACTGCTATTTTTGTTCCTACAGAAGATGATTAATGAAACTTATATATATATATATATATATATATATATATATATATATATATATATACACACATATATATATGTATATATACATATATATATATGTGTGTGTGTGTGTATGTGTATGTGTGTGTGTATATATATATATATATATATTAAAAAGAAATACACGTTTACATGAATTCATTTATCAGAATGCAATGGGCCATTACGTATTTGAAAAATGAATTTTCGTTGATGTACAAGACTGGTCAGTTTGGTCCTGTCGATGAAAGGGCCACCCACCAATTTTAAATCACGGTGGGGGAATGTTGATTTTATATATTGGTTTGGTTAACGTGACAGGATAGACGGTTTACAGCCATGGATTAAATAAAAATTGTTCTTGCTGTCATGGTAGAAAAACTTGATTTGGACTTTTGACTCCATTTTCAAGGATTTTGAGTGACTTTTCGATGCCACCATGTTCATCTTTAGAGATTCTTGATTAGATATTTTTAGAACTCATTACAAATCCACAGAATTTAAAATATTCAAGAACTTTCAAGAACTTTCAAAAAATATAAAGAAATACGGTTTTAAAACCAATGCTCGATTGATGATGATAATAACGTTGCATCCTCTCAATAATCATCAATGGAGCTAAAACATGGGACCTAACCTAAATATTGACCGGAAAACTGAGAACCATGCAATGTGCACATGAAAGAATCATGCTCAACATCACGTGAAGAGGTCACAAGACAGTACAATATTTGGTGAAAAAACAGTAGTCAGGGACGTCACAGAATCCATTTAAAAACTCAAATTGTAATGGGCTGGTCATGTTGCAAGAATGTCAGACAACCACTGGACATGATGTGGATCCCCAAAGATCACATGCGAAACTGTGACCGGCTGAAAATAAGATGGTATGAAGAACTAGTTGAAATAAGACTAGCTCCGTGACAGCCAGGAGAGAGAGTCTTTATCCAACGACGGATGTTAAAAGACTGAGGATGATTGATGAGGATAATAATGTTGGAAGAAATTCCCATTTTTTTCTAAATTCAATATCATTTGGGAGGAAAAAGAAAATCGTTATTTTTTTTAATTTTGGCTACAATAAATATTTAAAAGCAATATATTTTGTTAAACTTGATTAAAAAAAAGAATCTTTCCCACATTATGATAACATTAATGTCTTGGATTTTCAAGACAATCAATACATTTGATTTGATGTGCATATTTCATCTTTAAGCCAACATTTTCTTAAAAAGATTACTTCAAAAGTAGCTACCTTATTAATAAAAATTTGCTCTCCAATATTGGCATAATCTGAACATAAAATGTAAGTAGATCGTATTTTCCTGGAATTATCTTGGAATTTACAGTCAATGCATTGGATCGATATCTCTCAGACGATATCACAGAACTTTGAAATATACGAAGAAAAGTAACGAAAATGTTCTGAGAACTTGAAAATTTCCTACGTGAAGATAGACATCATAAATTAAAACTGACTGCACTCGAAGAAAGAAGAATTATGAGTAATGCAACAGAAACATTCAAAATAATAAAAAGGTATAGATGTTATCCTAGCAAACAAGTTTTTCAGCGAACAAAAGAAACAATTACAAAACACATAAAGAGCATTGCAGAAAAAAAATAAACACTCAAAGAATTATAAATAACTGGGATTCACTTGTAGCGCACGATCCAAATATACTAAGGACGAAGAGAGTAAAGAACAAATACAACAATTACATGAAACATTAAGAAAAAAAAACTAGAAAAGCATTAAAGAAAATATTTAAGACTGAGGCGAAATAGAAGCAGAAAATGTGTGTATCATTCTTACTCACAAAAATGTGGTTATTTGATATTTTCTATGCTGACTAACAATCTGATATTGATGGAGGCTGAAAAAGTTCCTTTCACATTCAGCCATTATTGAAAGCAGAAAACGATCATCCAAGACTACAACTTTTTATTTGCAGGAGAAACTTAATGATGCTTTCTATAATTTTGAGAAGATTCATAAACATTCAAAAAGATTTTGGGGCACTTAAATTCCTTCTTTACGTCGTTCACATTCTAAAGCCTTTCTTTATCTCTGTCTTTACAGATATTACATATAAAACCTGAAGAAAACCGTGGAATGAATTGGCCAAAACATTGTGTAAAGAATAAAACCAACAAGGAGGAGATCAAGTTTCCGGAAAGAAAATGTGTGGACCTTAATACTGTTGAAAACAATGTACATACACAAATTGCTGTTTAAAAAAGCGGCGAATTTGAACGTAAGGTGCGACTTAAAATAAAGTAAGAACTTCCTGTACATTCCCAAAGTGACCACTTAAAAGGAAAAGATGGAAACTACGTGTCAGAGCGTGTACATTTTCCATGGTTATTCCCCGAACTCTCAAGTATCATGTGTGTGTGTGTGTGTGTGTGTGTGTGTGTGTGTGTGTGTGTGTGTGTGTGTGTGTGTGTGTGTGTCTGACAGCCACTGACTTGGAATAGTGCGTGTCAAAGTCAAAGGTATAAAAGCAGGTAAGCTGGCTTCGAGTACTTCATTTTGACGTCATAGTGATGGACAAGAAAAAAGAAGTGAGTGACTTTGATGAGAGCATTTCCAAAATGGCACAGTTTTGGATGCTTGCGTCCAGTCGTGGAGAGTACTAATCGGTAATGGTCCAAGGACGAAAAATCACTAACCAACGACGAGCTACTAGGTGGCCAAGTCTTATCAATTCAAAAAAGAAAAAAACTTTCCTATTGAATAGAAACAACCAACAAGGTCAGTACGACACAAATTGAAGGTAACTTCATGGTGGGGGAAAGAAAGCGTCACAACACAGAGTACATTGACCCTTGTTGCAAATGGGTCCGTGAAGCCACAAACCATCGTATAATCTATAAGAAAACTCGAATGGCAATGGGCTTTTCATGTTGCGAGAATGACAGACAACCGATGGACATCACGACTCACAACATGGATCCCAAGAGATCATATGCCAAACCGAGGCCGACAGAATACAAGATGGAGAAATGAACTACACAAAGTTGGAAAATACTGGCTTCGCGATGCCCATGAGAAATATGGTGGATCCTGGGGCAAGTTCTATGTCCAACGACAGATGTTAAAAGACTGATGATGATGATGATGATGATGATGATGATGATGATCTGAAAACAATGCAGAGAACCCCTGTTAACTCATCTCCATCAGTTGAAGCGTCCTTGATGGGTATGCGATCAAAGGAGATGGACATTGTATCCATCGCAGAAGGTCGCCTGGTAGAATGGGTCTCGCTATCTCTAGAATAACGCAGAAAGCGGAGGTACCTATGCATGGTTATCCTTTGGGAGGCAACGGAACCAGGGAACAAGTAGGTTGAGGCAGTGTGATGTTTTGGGCAACATTCTACTGGGAAACACTTGGCCCTTTCATTCTTGTAGAAAGTACTTTATCGTATACGAGCGAGGGAGATCTCTTGGAAGAATTCGAAAAGTTGGTTTATCTTTATTGACAATACATATATTTGCAGAACGCCGTGTATAAAGACTGTATCGCTTCAGGGGGCAGAAAATATTAATCAAACCGTTGTGGATGGATTGAATATTTTTTTCCTGAGGCTGGCATTTTACCTCTGCCCTATGCAGAACTGGACGGTCAGGAGGGCCGAATTTAAACAATACATTTACTTACGCAGTATTCCCCATCCACTGGAGTGCTCCATTCCAGATTTGGAAGAGCATTGCTATATAGCTTATGATAAACGAGTTGGCCAACCCTAAAGAAGGGAGCGTTATGTATATATATATATATATATATATATGTGTGTGTGTGTGTGTGTGTGTGTTTGTGTGTGTGTGTGTGTATGTATCAAGAGACTTGTCGTTAGTTGGTGATTTTTCACTCCTAACAACCGAACACACCTATTCAAAACTGTAGCATTTGGGAAATACTCTAATCAGACACTCAAATTTCTCTCTTCTTGCCCACACACATATATGTGTATGTGTGTATATGTGCTTATTTGTATTGCATGTTTTTTTAATTAGATATCAAATAATCGACTTTTCTCTCTCTTTGCCTATCAGTCTAAATCATTTGATACTGTGATAACCAATCTGTCCCTTCATTCAATCTGTGTTGAACATTCTGCCAGATATCTGAACGCTATTAGTATCACCTGTCTCTTCACACGAGGGTCATCTGGTGTTCATTGGTGGGGTTTGTGTAACACCAGATATTTTCAAGTTTATAGCACTCTCGTATCATTGCAGTTGATACCCACGTGCGTGGGGGCACGCATGTGTATCTGAGTGAACGTGTGCCTGTGTGTATGAAGCGATAGGTGGATAATCACAGTATTGAATGATTTAGAGAGACAGTGAGAAAAGCCCAATACGTGTTTTTGCAAAAAGCTTAGTCTTTTTCCCCTCTCTCTCTCTCTCTCTATCTCTCTCTCTCTCTCTCTCTCTCTCTCTCTCTCTCTCTATATATATATATATATATATATATATATATATAGTAGAGATAGCTTTGAAGTTTAAAAAAACATAACTCCCCAGCCGTGTTGATCAAACACCACCTCCCATTCAGCTATGATTTTAATATATAGTTTATGTCATCCGAAGTGTAGTGTATTATTGTACATAAGGTTTTGTCATTATGTATTGTATACGGATGCTATATCATAATACCAACTTAATAATTTTGATACACAGGGATTAGTTACGTAGGTTACGCAAAAACGGACTTGAAGATGTCTTACCAATGTCAATATTAAATTCGTTGCGTCGGCTCTGAGTTCAACCGGAGAATTTGACAATTTCTTCACTAACTTTAGCGATATACATATATATATATATATATATATATATATATATATATATATATATATATATATATATAGAGAGAGAGAGAGAGAGAGAGAGGGGTGAAGTGGAGTGAGAGAATGATAAGGTGGGTGGAGGGAGACAAACGAAAGATATAGATTGATGAAAATTTGGCTTGGGCTCATGATATTCATGTTTTTGGTGAAGATATTCTCTTTGCTGATAAGGAACTAATCAGAGCTGAAATTTCCATCGAGTCTTACAGGAAATACAAAAGAAAGCCAAAGAACTTGATATATAACGAGACAGTTATTCCATTTAGTTATTATTTTTTACAACAGTAATATTTTTAAAAAAATCAAGCAATATGGCGTAGAACTAATTGTTTTCTCCGGCGAATTGACGTGGAAAGTATTGTGTGTCAGTCCTTCCTTTCTTCCTTTTATTCATTCACTCAACGAATCCGAAATTATGAGAACGCCGAACAAGATGGAGTAGGTCAGAATCAGGCCCTGGCTTGGAAATATGGTCGAAAATGAGCTAGCCTCGTTTTGAATGTCTTGGCGGCATCGCTCGAGGAATGAATACGAGACTTAATGTCATTAGATGAAAGACGGGCTGTGCTTTTCAGGGGAATAGATAGCCGGCACTGGTCGTCACAGTGGGCCCTGCAATTTGCACGTCAATGACACCTTCCAATGAAATCCGAAATGGAAGTCCACTTTCGACTGTCTGTCAGGGAGAGCAGTAAGTGCCTAGGTCGGGGGTCGGTTATGATGATGAAAAATAAGTAGATATATAAGTGTATGGGAAATAACAGGCCGTTCAATGAAAACACACACACACACACACACACATATACACACATACCACATACATATATACACATATGAACGTAAATGCATAAGTGCAGAAGGAGATGAACAGACTGAGATAGATAGATAGAGAGATAGATAGATAGATAGATAGATAGATAGATGGATACATTCATACCAACATACATAGTTGAACAGAAAAGAAACGAATAGAATAAGATTGATTGGGCTAATTCGATTGGCAAAGACAGACAGTCAGATCGATATATACATATATATATATTAACATAGGTATATGTGCGCAGATAGATATGGATAGACTTAGATAGAAAGATATATATATATATATATATATATATATATATATAGAGAGAGAGAGAGAGAGAGAGAGAGAGAGAGAGAGGGGAGATAGAATAGACAAAAGTATGGAGAGATTTAGATTGATTGCATATGATCATAAGGGTCCACGTTGTGAGTCGTGATGTCCAGTTGGTTACATGACATTTCTAATGGATTCTATGATATCTGACACCTGTTATTTGTCTAATATACTGTGCAGTCTTGTGGAACCTCCATGTGACGCTAAGCATGATACTCTTCAGAGTACATGGCATAGATGTTAGTTTGCAAGCTTATCTTTTGCTTATGTTCCATGTTTCAGCCTAAGCTTAATAAATAAAGCACCAAGCCCTAGGGTAGGCTTAGAGACCTAGTCTCGCGAATCATTCCAACCGTAGTGCCTTTGATCATTACTGGATGTCCCATTTCACCAAGCTCAGTAAATAACTCTAGTTAGAGCATCTCATGACACAAGAAGGTGTCCAGAATACAGTATCATTGTAATGGGTATGATTATCACTTGGTATCCCAAGTTTTGATTATGTACCAGATGAAACAAATCTTAATTCATATATATATATATATATGAGTGTGTGTGTGTATGTGTGTGTGTGTGTGTGTGTGTGTGTGTGTTCGTGTGCGTGTGTGTGTGTGTGTGTGTGTGTGTGTGTGTGTGTTTGTGTGTGTGTGTGACTTTTAATACTCTAAACGTTAACCCAAAAAGCATATTCTCCTTATTTGAAGGTGTGGACATAGTCCACGATTTGTTGTTTGTTTGCACATTTTCGAGATTATCTACGAACAAGAAGACTATGTTCAGTGCAAAATGTTGGAAATCTTATATGTGTGCAGAGGAGCAGATATCCCTCACAATGTTATGCAGAATGATATAGGAAGCAGAGAATTTTTGAATACGTGTACCTATTACCAAACACAAACATTTATCATTTTTCGTTCACACATATCGAAGTTTCGGATGAATTGTTGTGAAGAACACTTAAAAGAATGAAATCTAACTTGGAATCGTGCAAGACCAAGATTTATTTAAACTCCTTGAGATATTTTCACAAATCTACGTAACCAGACGCCCTATTCTAGCCTCTTTGGGGAAACTCCAAACCAGAAATGTGGATGTATTTTGAGACGCCTTCCGTTGGGCTGAGAGCAAAAGGGATGATCCATCCTCGTACTGAACAGGAGAGGGAAGGTAAAAAGAGACAACGAAGAGACTCCAAACATAGATATAGAGAGAGGGAGTAAGATATAAAGAGAGGGAGAGAAAGAGAGAGAAAAAAGAGAAGAGAAGACAAAGAGACTGAGGTTTTGGTGTAAAGGAAAGAGAGAACCGTACGTACCTTTAACATGTGGCTTTTTTCTCGTTCGCCGTGTGTTTATAGAGACCGAGGTACTGGAAGTGGGTTACAGACGACAACATGTAATAAGAGCGTGACACTGGATCTGGTTTCCTTGTATTTCAGCTTGCTTGGATGGTGAGATAATGTACAGGAATTTCCGACTCTTTGAACGGTGAGAATTGTTCTCCATTCCTTATTTTCCTTTATTTTTAGCGGTTTCTTCATTTTCTTCTCTTTCTAGGTCCACATGTCTAAAAGAAGTGAATACAAAATTCTTTACTGTTTTTCGTCAAAATGACAAAAAAGAAAAAAAAAAAGAAAAACGAAACAAAACAATCCATTCTATAAGGAATCGACGAAATAGAACGAAATAAAATTTTGAAGAATGAAAAAATTATTCGTCCGTCATTTGAAACCAAGAATGTTCTCTTCAATTTTTATGCTTTAAGATCTTTTCTTTTCTTTTTAATTGTTTCTTAGTTATGATTGATCGGTCTTTTTTTCTTTCAACTACTCTCTTTCTCCGCACTCTTTCTTGCTTACTTTTCATCTTCTCTTTCTGTTTTTCTTTTTTTCATTGGACTTACGATCTTTTGTTCTTTGAAACTTTCTTTCTCTTCTTTCCTTCCCTTCTTCTCAACTTTTTCCCTATTTATTTCCTACCTTTTCTTTTTTTTGTTGAAACTTCATTGTTTTTGTTTCAGATCCTTGTTTTGTACTTCTTTCCTTTCTTCTTCTTTCGATTGATAAAAATCTTTCTTCTTTTACAACTCTCATTTGTTTATCATTTTTCATTCTCTTTTACATTTGTTCCTTAAATTCATTCCCTTCCTTCCTTCTTTTCTCTATTCTTTCTTTCTTTCCTTTGACTCTCTTTTGTATTTTTTCTCGTTCTATTTTCTTTTTTTCAATATCATTATTTGTATCTTTTATTTCTTTTTTTCAATATCTTTTTTTGTTCTTATTTTCTTTTTTCTATTTTTATACCTTTGTTCTTTTTTCTATCTTCTTCTCAGATAACTTGTTTTTAAAATTTTAATTTTTTCCCCCATTTCACAAGTTCTTTTTTTCATGAAAATCGATTTTTCGCCTCCCCTCATTTGATCTTTTTCGGGAGCTTGTCGTTTTCCACTTTCTGGGTTCTTCTCTCACCCCCTCTCTCACAGACATTTATTAGTCTCCCCGTCTTTCTCACTTTTCAATTCCCAGCCTTCTCTTTCATTATGTTTCCCTCTCTTTACTCTCATCCCCCTTATCCCATTACATCCTTTACATATTCTTTCTCCATTACCGTTTTTTTTCCCTATCTTTTCTGCCCTTTATCATTTCTCACACCTATTTTTTGAATTGGGCAAAAGGCTTGTTTTGCGACAGCATTTTTTGTCTCATCGTATAGGAACCATTTGAAATAAGAAAAACAGACCATAAGCGTCGTTATAAATCAAGAAATGATTTTTTACAATTTTCTTGTGAATTATTTGAGAGTATCTGTCTGTCTGCCTGTCTGTCTGTCTCTTTCTCTCTCTCTCTCTCTCTCTCTCTCTCTGTCTTTCTGTCTGTCTCTTCTTTTGTTATCCTTCTCTATCGAGAAGATCTTCCCTTCTTTATCTCAGCCTAAATCTTTCCGGGAAAGTATTACACATTTATTTTTTACTCAGCAATATCTCGGTAGTAAAGAAAAAGGGGGAAACTTTTAAATACCTTCAACAACTGTCATCTCTTTTGAGAAATAGGGGGAAAAATGGAAAGTCAGATTTTGGTAAAAAAAAAACAACAATATATCTGAATTCAAAAATAGATGCTTTCGACGAATTTCTTCTCTGTGACCAGGGAATTTATCTTTGAGACTGGATTGACGTCATGAATGAAAGACGCAATCTCAGAGCGTGTTCTTCGGCTTTTATCGGTGATAGAAAAAAATGCTTACTAAACAGAGACTTTTCGAGGTGGAGGAAAATAAGTCTTATGACCTTTATTCTCTAAAGTCTGCCACTGACTATGGATTGAGCGACGTAAAAATATTTGACTCTATTCACATCAGCCCATTTGAAAAACAACAACGATCACGTTGCTTCATAAATAACGATCCACCGCTCGCCAATGACACCATAAGCCTTTCAATAAATCTCTTAATCAATATTATCGATCAGTTTTATATAACCACCCTATTGGATCGAAATACACACGGGTGAAGGGTAGTCCGTGGCATACGTAGCAAAGTTCAATGAATCAACGCATTTAGAAAAAAAAAAAAACATTAAAAATAACTTGCAACTTATCTCACATCTCATGAATTTCCAAAATGAATATTCTAAGAGAATTACACGACATAAGATGCGCAGGAAGTAACGACTATCAATGGATCCATCTGTAATAAGGGTAAGGGTACATTTGATTTAAGGCAGGAATTGAGTCAAAGTTTTTTTTTTTTTTTTTCAGAAGAGTAAGAAATGTTCTACAATATGAGGGTTGTTATTACGTGGCTACGAAAAAGGGATCTTGCAACAATCTTTTAAAGTTCTGAAATTGATAGCTAAGGTGAATCACATGAGATATAATTGCCTGAATATAAACGGGTGTGGTTATTCACTCAATAAAAAAAATCGCAACATGACCAATGTTTTTGGTAGCACGCTGTGCTTGAGGTGATCAATTGAGAATTTGGAAAAAAGGGTGATCAATGAATAAATCACCCCTCTCGCCCTCTGTTGGGCGTTGATCGCTCAAAAACGTCAATCCTATGTTGATGTTGACGGATTTGGCTAACAGTTTCTGATAATTTGAATCTATCTAAGGGATTATCCTCATTGTAATAGCTCATAGATTGATAAGACCACAAAGTAAGGAATTTAATAAGAACAGATATGTCGAGAAAATATTGTGGAAATGTTGCCAAGATTGATCTTGGATCACGGTCTATTAAAAAAAAATGCCATTTCTCTCCGGTCGTTTGAAGAAAAAAAGTTCACCCAACTCTACTTAAGGTCGACCTTGTGAGCTTCTAAATTATTTTGAAGAGCAAAACGGAAGATCTCTTCGACAGACAATAGAACTATAATCCTTTTTGATCGATAGTGGTCGATATTGGGGGATCGATTTTGCTTTGATTTCATTGTTTCACTCCAACGTTTAAGGAAAAAACACACATCACAGAAATATTCATAGCATCTTATTGGTAGAGAGATATATCTGCAATCCATTAACCGATTCTGTATTGATCTAAAATTTTTGGGAATCTTTTCGTCCGAATTCTAATCTGCAAATAAATATCTTTGATCCAATCTCAATCAATCATATTGTTATCATAAAAAGTATCTTTTTCTGGTTTTATGTAACACGATTATATACTTTAAACTCTTTAAAGGATAAGATGAAGAATAATGTGAAGGAGATTCAGCCCACAATACAGAGGTGTGGTGGTCCCGGTCCGGCATCTCTGTAAATAGAATAGCCCAAATTAAGGTACGAGAAGAAACGCATTCCAACCCCATAATGGTCGCTATCCTCCCCTGTTACATTTGTCACTCCCCAAATAACATATACCAACATATATTAGCACCACATCAAATCACCCATCCACAATCTTAAAACAGCTGACATACGCAAATAACAACATCAAATATTGATCATCATCATCGTCATCAATCTTTTAACGTCCTTCGTTGAATACAGACCTTCCCCAGGGTTCGCCACAATTCTCTATCTTGGGCGTCATAGAGCCAGTATTTTCTAAATTTATCCAGTTCATCTCTCCATCTTGTATTTTATCGGCCTCAGTTTCGCATGTGATCTCTGGGGATCCATGTTGTGAGTCGTGATGTCCATCGGTTGTCTGTCATTCTTGCAACGTTGCCATTTAAGTTTTCTATCAGCAAATATTAAAGTCTTCGATCAAATTACATATACTTATAATAAGGCCCATAAGATATGCCGATTCAATAACAAATTAGAATACTTTAATAGCAATTAGAAAAAAGATTAGAAAAAGAAATAGAAAAATACAATGGTTTAATGCTCCAAATTGTGAACTGGTGGATATAAATATTGGTAAAATATTTTTCGAACTAATAAGCAAACATCCCCTAACAGGTAACCCGTTAAACAAAATACTTGATTAAAACACAGTTAAGATTAGCTAAAGCTGTATCTGTAACACGGACAAAATTTCAAACTCGTAAAACAAAAAAATCCTAAATGAAGACACGTGAGAAAACGAACTACCAGAAATAGAATGCAACAGCAGATGCAGAAAGAATTGTCCTTCAAACAATAAATGCAACAAAAACACTATTGTCATGTCCACAATTTCCACGACTGAATGACCACACAAGAAAGAATTCTATATTGGTACTTCATAAGTGCAATGGGAGGCAAGGTTTTACAATCACAATGGTCCCTGTACGCTAAAAAGCTATAAAAACACAGCATTATTGTTATGCTTTTAGAACCCAATAATTAGATGGTTAATACCGAGTCACTCTAGACCCCAAATAGCCTCCACAGTAGATGCTGCATATGGTTAGATTTTTTCTCACAATCTCGACCTTTAAAGACAAAAGCAACTTACAAAACGAAAGTTGTGAAATGTACTCTGTGCCATCATACCGGGGAATTCAAATTGAAACCATCCTAATGGTGCTAATATAAAATAAAAAAAGATATAAATTGTTCCTCCAAAACATAAAATGGCGCTCTAAATAAATGGCACTCTAAATAAATGAAATATTATACACACTGACCAATATACTACGGGAGATTAAATAATAGACTTAATGGGATAACAAAAATACTATTGATGTAAGTAAAAATAAGCCTTGACTTAGAACGATAGAAACACATGGAAATCTATGCAAGTGGCCGTTGAGGACATTGAACGGTAAAAGAAATACACAGGGAAAAAACATACAATAAATATCTAACAATAATACCTCTCTGATTACTAATAAAACTCTTTAAAGAAGATACTCGAATAAATCGAAATAAGAGAAAAAATTAATCACATAAGAATAAAAGAATTATAAATTTAATATAATTGATTTTTAAAAACAAAAGCAAAAATAATGAACTGGGAAGCCAAAAATTGAGAGATACATAGAGGAAAAAAGCTGGATTTTGTATCACGTGGATCTCACTCCAAAAGTCAAGCCTGGATCAACAGTCGAACATAAACCACTGATATTAACTCAACCACTAATAACCGTGGATTCCGGTCATCGAAATGAATACACAGAAATCTGTTTGTTTGATTCTTTTTTAATAATGTTTGGAATAATACCAAATAAAGAACTGTTTTTGGATTCCTTTCTATGCTTTTGTGTTTTTCCGATCACTTCTGAAGAGTGTTATCACAGTGTTAAGATTTCTCTATTATATATATATTCATATATATATATGTATATATATATATATATATATATATATATATATATATATATATATATATATATATAGATATAGATATATATATATATAGAGAGAGAGAGAAAGAGAGAGAGAGAGGGGGGAGAGAGATAAACATAGATATAGATATAGATACATGCATACGTACATATATATATATATATATATATATATATATATATATATATATATATATATATATATGTATATATATATGTATATATATATATATATATATATATATATATACATATATATATATATATATATATATATATATATATATATAGAGAGAGAGAGAGAGAGAGAGAGAGGGGGTATTGGAAATAGCAAGCGTTTTGTCTACTCCAGCACCTGAAAAGTTAGCAGTACACCCTCTCAACAATAGTAAAGGTCAGTGAGATTAGTTTGGTAATCATTCCTCCTCAGCAATACGTTCAATTGGTATTTAAATAACTTGATTAGTCTGGTATAATCCTCAAATTTCAGGCATCGAGTGAGGATCGAACTCACTTCAGTATTCATGGTACGCTAGCAAAACATTGCTCCACGATGAAGCGCCAATTTATTGATCTTAGCTCAGCCTTCACTTATTTATAAATCTAAAATCAATGCCAGGCATATGAGTCACTCAGCAAGGATCGAACTCAATATAATAGAAATAATCCGCCACACAGATCTGCTAATTATTATTGCATCAATACGTGTTATATACTTAGCTTAACTAACCCTGGCTCAAGGCCACAATAGTGGAGTACACTGCAAAGATCAGACATACAACATTAGTAATTACGTGCGAGTCTAGTTTGCTAACCATCACTAAACTTGACTTACTCAGGTACTTCACCTCAAGTTTAGGGATCGAAACCCAGTTAAGTTAATATGGTATGTAGGACTAGCTTGTTGATCATAACTCAACGATTTGCTACCCACTAGGTAAACTCAACTTAGCCTAAAACGCCATAGCCGGACATCTGTTGGATATTCAGTTAAATTTATTTGACAATTCTACTTGTATTTGTTTTATTTAATAATAAATGATTACCCCTCCCCCTTTATTCTCTCAATCTTCCCTCTTTTTCTTCTCTTGTTCCTTTTTCAAATCACACTTGCCAACAACAAATTATCTTCAACTTGACCTACAACGCAATTTATATATATATATATATATATATATGCATGTATATATGCATATATATATATATATATATATATATATATATATATATATATATATGCATATATATATATATATATATATATATATATATATATATATATATATATATATATATATATATATATATATATATATATATATATATATATACTAGAATGTACCCGTCCAAAATGACAGGGTTATTTATGTATACATCGGCACTAAGGAACCTAAATCTATTCCATTAGGAAATTTATTTTTGATAATTCAAACATCCTAATTTTACCACTACACAAGCGGTTTTAATGTGTGATCAGACATGAAGTTTCAAGGGTTTCAAGTGCGTAATTTTCATTATTATGTCAAGATAGGAAATTAAATCAACAAATGATACCATCCTATAAACAAAAAAATAAACAGAAAAATTGCATATTATAAGCTCTCTCTCTCTCTCTCTCTCTCTCTCTATATATATATATATATATATATATATATATATAACTGGGATGAATTAACATTGAAGTCAGTCAGTTCAGATGATTGCAAACAAACCGTTTTTCTTATAAACACTCGAACTGGGTAATAATTAAAAAAAATAATATTTTCGTTCCTGAGGGACGTCCTTGCCTTCAATAATTGGTCAGTATATATCTACAAAAGAGGATTGTTGAATATTTATAAAAAAAATCTTAATAGCAGCTTTTCTTATCGTTGAAGCAGCGCGCGGCACGATGCAGTTTTTTTCCCCGAGCAACCATCTCAGGTTACTAATGCAATACACACATGTTGCTATCTTTTCTCCTACCAAGATAACCTGCCCGCCGAGCACTTGCTTGCTTTTATCTATCATAGAAATACCTTCTTTTTTTAAAAAAAAATCTGATGAGTGAATCTGGTTCAAAATATGTTTTAACTGACAAAATTCAAGCAAAGATAGAAACTTGCCTTCAACTAGGACCTACATTACACAGACACATGGACATAGATGAATATACATTGAAAATACGAAAGTACATAAATGAATCTGCTGCCTGAAACGTTTCAGAAATTTTCATTAAGTGAAATATTCCATCTATCTGATTAATGTTCACCACTCAATGAAATTCACTAGCAAGGAAGGAGATATATCTCCGTATCTCTGTACACACACACACGTATATACATACATGCTGATACACACTCATATACATATATATATATATATATATATATATATATATATATATATATATATATACGAGAAGAAAATTTCTAAATTAAAAAGAGACCTTGTTGTGTATTTTGGCGTCTCTGCATACGTAAAATACATGCCTATCTTTTTTCAGGCGAATTCCCCAAATAATTTGATCCAGGTAACTGGGGACCCACCCAAAAGACAGCACCTGCCTGTTACATAAAGCAGAATGGGATCAAGGGTTAATCCGATTGTTTAAAGCCAAAACCCATATAATCATGTGATTTTACCAGGTCGCCATGCTGGATATTTCATAGCATTTATATTGGCAATTGAAGTTACTGGGTGTTACATTTCTTTTCCCCAAGTAACATGCAATGTGTTTTGCTTGGTTAAACGTTACTAAAAGTAAAAAGTAATCCCTTGATTGATATTTTGGCAACTACCTGTACCAAAACGACGGTATCGCGTAAACCTTCCATGGGTATCCACTATAGATACAATTGCTACAGAAAGCAGGCCTATCTTTTTTTATGTAACAAAAGAAATAATTTTCTTCTACTCCTTCTATCAATGTCTGACCATTTCGAAATTTCTCCTTTATCGACGATCATAATCTTGTAACCTGAAAACTCACATCTTGCTTCTACCATCTTTGCTTATCTTTAACAATTCTCTTTTTTTCCCTTCGTTCTTTGTTGGGTTTTTTTTGTGAGGTTTGATGACAACTTTTAATTATTTCTCTTATCTGTAAAGGTCTGTCGCTTGAGTCGGCAGACCGTTTCATGCAGACATCTTGTTACTGTTAGCACAATTGCAGTGATAAAAGCGTGAGTTTAGGCAATTTAATTATCTTCTTGAAAAACACGAGACCCTCGAAATATTTTCAATTATTTTTTTCTAATAAAAATGACACAGTCTTTCCCGTAAAAAGATAGATAAGCAAAAATGTCAGGTGAAGATTTCAGTATTGTCAGTAAAACAACAAAGTAAGCATAATTCAAAAATAAGTAAGAAGGGTTATCAAAGGGTCCGTAGCCTGTTATTACCTGAATTTTGAGCTGAGATTTTCACAGTATAACGTCTGATTTATGCGATTGATAGAAAGACGTTGGGCTAAGTGCATGGCAAGGGAGGAGATTATGTTGTAAGATAAGTATCAGTCATGTAAAATAAATGTTCCTTCCCTCATTAGTCTATGGACTTATGGATGTACCTACATGAGATTAGATTAAAATGTAAGTTGCAAACTATAGATTGCTCTATTTTTTCCTTCATTCTTTACCTCTGACAAACCATTTCTTCTACTTCTTTTATTTTCGATGCATTTTTTTTTTATAAAGATATTTGCAAAGTATTTCTGTGGTAAATAGAATTTGCAATACATTTAGTTAATGAAAGAAACAATATTCCTATTTTGTCACTAATATTTGCTTCAATTTCTGACCACTGAATTTTCTATTTTCAAGATGTTCATTGTATTTCTGTTTTGCATAGCATATTGAACAGTAGTCAATTCTATGTAAGTAAATATCAACGAGGTAGAGCCCAACTTATGTATGGGATAACTGTGTATTTCTCACTCGAGTTGATAGTATGAAAAACCAGGTTTTTAGATATCAATTTTAAAAGCAGACAGGTCTTCCATACTTGAAAGATTGGCTCAATCTCAATTTCTCTTTCTTCTGTTCATGTGTATTTACACAAAGCTAAGCTTCGTGAATATTATACGTTTTATTATCAGCAATCCGTTCTATTATTACAACATGCATATTTACGGACTATATCCTCCTTTGTTGTTTAAACGCAACCCATGCTGATACATTTATATATTCATTTAATGAGTGTTCGATGTTGCTAATATGTTTGGCTTTTTATCTTCTCAGTCAAAATACCCGAACTTATGAATTTTACTACATTGAGCGCCAAACTCGAGGACCTACTAGAGATAAATGGCCAGATTAGGGATGTAAATGGTCTTGTTGTTTTGAATGTTACGAATAAGAAATTATGAATGTTCCAACAAATTTTAATTCAAAACAAACATATCAGATTTTAAAAAAACATGTATTATTATTTTGTCTTCAGCATAAAATATATATACAACTCTCAGCAAAATATTGAAGCAACTCCTCTTTTTCCAAAGCTATGGTTCTTATGGTTTGAATAGCACAAACTTTTTCATATGTAATATTTTGTTCACGTCCCGATAAGATGAAGGATAATGTCTTTGAGAAGATTTTTCGCACTCGACACGGGTAGATAGATTTTCAATTCGCAAACCAAGTCACTGGATGTTGAATGTCTTTTGAGAGAATTGTTTTGAAAGTAAAATAATCGAAGATAGTTGAGTGTTTTTGTGTATATATACATATTTATATACACACATGTATAAGCATTTTATTAAGAGTAAGTCGAAAACGGCTATCGCTTACGACAGCTACACGTTCATCTGATAACAAAATTCTGCAACTGTCTAAAATATCAGTTTTTATAAATTTTTTGTCTGACAAATACGCTCTAGCCGCGATGAAATTTCTTTAGGTTTCAATCGGTTGGGAATTGAGGAGATTGTCACGTGGCCTGCTCTTTACTACGTCCACATCACCAATTTAGCTACAGCTGATTTATTTTGATTGTTGGTGGTCAAATTTTACGACTTTTTTAGCCGTATTTTGATTTTGGAAGTCCAAAAGTCAACCCGACAAGAGTCGATTAAATAACAACTTAAAACTTGCAAATCAATCAAAAACAGCTCAATTTTACTCACAATGAACATGTTTATCATTAATTTTTGAAATAATCAATTTTAAAAATTTTGAAACGTAATTTATTCTCATTATAGAGCCTTTTGCCAGACTACGGCATACATGGAGAGAAAAATTAGTCATTCGTGTTTTTTTTTTCGTGATACCTTATTGTTTATTTCGCGTTTTTCTCTCAAATTATTTATTAGAGGCTGTTTTTTTCCTGTTCAATTGTTACAGTGAAATACTTTCCAAAGCAAATGCCTCTATATTGGGTAATAATATTTTTAGCAACACAACCGAGAAATCACATTGCCAAAACATTTCCTGATCGAAGTCTATGTTTTATCTTCTAAGTTCTTTATGCCCCACTCACTTTTTACACGACTATCTTTCCATTTTCTCCCTCTTCTGACATGTCCATGGTCTTTTGTCTTTTAAATTTGTTTTATTCTTTCTCAGACTTCAATCGGTGGCGGCGTTTCAGCTTCATCAACGTTTCCTTGGGGAGACCTAACAAATCGAGTGACAGCAACTAAGGAATAAATTATCGAGAAAGAAAATTGTTTTTGGCAAAGGGTTTGTTTATTGAATTATCCAGTCTTTTGTTTGGCATAACCACAATGACGACGTTAAGTTTTACACCTACTTGTTTAGTCCACATTATTGACAACTGTCTGAGACATTTTTCAATTGGTATCACGGATTCGTACGTTCTTCTCAGAGTATCTCTCTCTCTCTCTCTCTCTCTCTATATATATATATATATATATATATATATATAGAGAGAGAGAGAGAGAGAGAGAGAGAGGTAGATAGAGGGAGTGAGAGAGGGGGATGATGGAAACCTTGATACATACAGTAGATGACATATATTGATCGAAACATTTGCATTTATCAGACGATGTCACTATATATTTCTCTGTGTTTGCTTATAAGTCTACATCTCTCTTACCCTTTTCATTTCTCTCTCTGTCTCTTTCCCTCTCTCTCCCTCTCTCCCTCTCTGTCTCTCTCTCTCTCTCTCTCGCTCTCTGTCTCTTTCTCTCCGTTTACATATATATCTTTCTCTCTATGTATATCTATTTATATATATATATATTTAGCCTGGCAAAGCGATATATATATATATATATATATATATATATATATATATATATATATATGTATCATTGTTGTTATAATATATCTTCTTAGAATTATTTTTAGTGTGAGAACAATTATATATGCTGTTAAGTATACGTATAATTTCAACCAAGAAAGGCTAACGTTTGACTAAATTATTTACAGCCTCGAAAGTAACGAGAAGTGTAGACAGATTACGGAAATTTCTTATGCAAGAAAGTAATGAACTCAGTCCGTCATCTTCACTAGATAAGAAACACTGATTCTGTTAAGATACGATCATTCGGGCGTCTACGGTAGGGTACACCCATTGCGTTCTTCAGACGTAAATGAATATAAAGGGTTACAATAGTACTATGTGTCATTTAATCCATATTGTGAAAAAACATTTCCAGTATTTTTGCCTTTGAATTTATATATATTTTTTTTTTTTTCAATAGTAAGAATTGTATTAACTGATCAAACTCAAAGCTTATCGATGAATCCTACAATAGATACGTTATTCTAAAACTGAAACTCCTTGCATCTGAACTGTTTATAAGTTACTCAGCATAATCAAACCAATTCATGTTAACAAGGGACTTTTTCAACTATTTTCATAACTTTGCTAATCCCTGTCATTCCTAACCAGAAAAATCCTTATCTCATCTCACGATCTGTTGTAAAGTGTTTCCAAACGGCATTTTGTCTACAACTGCATCTGTGACTCCTTTGAACACCATTCAATTAAACCTTTGCACCATCTTTTTCGCTCAATCACTTCTATGATATCTCTAACAATGCTCTGTCTCCAGATCCATCTTTGACTTCATTTTATCTCTTAGAGTAACTCATAACATTGCTTTTCCCATTGATTTTTATATTTAACTGAGTTTCCTTTCAAGCGATTTTGATAATTACAATAAACACGCGTACGCCATAGCCGGTATTTTACATTCATTGTACATTCTAAGCATATTGGCAAAACGCTTTTCATGGTGTCTTGAAATGTCTCACGTCTAATAGTTATACTTCGTTTTATTTCATTTCTCATGGTCTTTCTCTAATTCTATCATCTTTCCTAAGTAGTTGCATTTCTAATCTTGCTCCAGATCTTCATTATTTACTCTTATGATCATTCTCAGGACATTGCAATTGAATCGTGATTTTGTGTTACTCCATCTTTAAACCTAACTTGAAATTTTTCTTATTCAGATCATTTGGCATTTCTTGTTACTCATCAGATAATTTTGATATCAAGTCAGCAAATTGTGAGCAAATCAATGACTATTTGATTATTCTCCGTTTATGCTTACTCCCATTCCTTCCCAGTCCATGTACCAGAGGATACTTTGGGGGAAATTGGATCTTCTTATATTACTCCTATCCAAATATTTATCTTACTTATGTCTTTTTGTGGTGGAATTATTGGAGTACCATTTCCATGTATATTTTCCCCTTTTTTCTGATAATTTTCGTTAATACCCTCTTTTTGCCTTGCACCTAAAACTGCCATGTGTTCTACTGAATAAAATACCTTTTCATAAACAAAAGCCAAGCAAAGTGATTATTGATGGTTTTTTCGATCAATTGGTTTATTTTCTTTAGATGGTTTATTGTTAAGAAACCAATCTTGAAGCCCATATTTTCACGTAACTGATTTTCATCTAGACTGTTCATCAGTCTGCTTATTACTTTTGAAAATAGTATATGTGTCCGATAATAATGTTTTAACGCAATAGTTGCCTAGGTTTTCATTATCTCCTTTCTTGCAAATTTGGATATTCCTGGACAGAAGTCTTGAGACATTTTCCTCTTCCATACACACCGGGTAAATATCTGTGCTAATCCCTTATAATTATTCTGTAATTTTTGCAAGGTCTGTCATCATGCCATCTTTGCCTGTGGCTTTTCCATGTTCCATATTGTCGAGCAAAAAGACCATTTCCTCCGTTGTTATATCTGGAACATCACTGACATCTACATTGCATATCACCATTTTCCTCAGAATGAACCGTTAATTCAAGTATAAGAACATTTTGAAATTTAGTGACCCGATGACAAAATCAAGAAAAGTTGAGTTGGAAAGGAGAGACGACGTTCCAAATTCAATGCAATGATTTAATTCGCGTATCAATCAAACACTGCTGATCTGTTCTTTGCAATATTTTGAATACTTCCTTCTTCCACTAAGTTTATTTTTCCGGTACAGTAATCAAAATCTAATTGGAAGCTTTGTATCATCTCTTTATAGGCTCGGCAAGGCCACCTAGCAGCTAATTGCCTTTTAGCTTTTCAGTGAATAATTGTGACCAGTATGAATGTACTTGAGTTATACAGTATTCTTCATATGCACCGAATCGGTCAGATGTTATTTGAGAGTGAATGTAGTCAATAAGATTTCGTATACTTCCTTCATTAAGGAATTTCCTCATTGTGTCCATCTGTTCGATATCACACCATGTGACTGGCCTTCATTTGATATCTTCACATCCATTCAAGCTATCTGTTTTAAAAGAATACACCCCTTTATTTATAAAAATATTAATTGTTACATGGTATAACTACCTTTGTATTGATATTTTAATCTTATATTTGGCAGTTATGCACTTCTCTTAACTTATGCAAAAACGATTTTTGTTTGAGCAGGAGTATCATAAAGAATAATTCAGAGAACTGTCCTGTAAATAGATGACTGATACTCGGGAAAAAATTCATAGAGATTTTCTTTTTTAATTCGATACAACTTTTTTCTTTTGGAAGGTTTGCTTAATAATGATTCAGATATTGCAACGCTCAATCCTCTGTTATGAATGGTCATCAAAAGAGTCTTCGATTTTTTCCGTCTGGAAGAACAATACTGATCCCCAAGAAACCACTAAAATATGAAAAATCGATATTTTCCATGAATTTTTCATTGAATTATTAATTGAAAAATTATTTAAAGAGGGTTTTCCAAAAGGGGTCTTTATCGTTTGAAAAGCAGAACTGTTCATGTGCAAATGATTGTTATTGTCCGAAACATTAAAATTGCCTTGATTTAAACATCATCTCCTCCATCGAAAGGCAGAATAATGTCAAAAGACTGATTTTATTTACAGACAGAAAAATATTCCGTCTTGGTATATACTCTAAGAGGAATCTTGAAAACGTACGTAACCTCGGGAGAATTCACTATGTTTCATATTTTGATACGCGTTGAGTTTTCGCTCTAATAGTATCTGGTCACTTGTGCTCGAGATAAAACGACAGCATTTTCCTCAATAACCCCAGCTCTCCCCCCAGCATTCCAACTGATTTAAATAACAGCCATTTGAGTTTATTTCAAACCTTTCTCGGATTTTTATTCTCTCAATGTACTTTCAAGGCCGTTCAGGGCTGTTCCAAGTATTCCAATGATGACAGGTACTACTATTTGTCTCCAACCCATGTTTGCAGTCTTCTGGAACTGCTTTTGTAGCATTGTTTTGCATTGTTGTGTAATCAAATTCTTTCTTTTTATTCCCGTTTTCCTTTGAACGTAATCGACAGTGCACATTTCTCAACTCAAAATTTCATTTCAATATCTAGGCTGAAAATTCTGATCCTAAACGTTTCTAGTTCTATTTCATTTTCAGCAAATAATTTTCTGTCCCCCTGTACATCAGATTCTTGACTTATACTGATCAATCGGGGATTCTATATCCACCGTTAGAATTCTGCAAGATGTCCCTGGGCACTACTGTTGTAACAACTGAATGAGATGGATTTGCATCCTTATTGCAATATATATGTATTCATTTATTTATACCTCGTGGTTCCTCATGTTTATGTTTATAAGGACAAATCGATATACCCGATTGATACCCCAGAGATAGAAAACATTTCTGGCCATGTTTGATGTACTTAATTTGATTTAAATGGTCGAATCTCGACGGGAATAAATCCTTCTCATTATGTTGGTTTATGCATCTTTTGCGTTCAAAATCTAAAATAAAAGAGCCTTTGTTTGTACAGGCACTGAATTAGAAACAGACAGGTTTTTGTGCTTACTAATGCCACAATCATGGGATTCATATATATATATATATATATATATATATATATATATATATATATATATATATATATATATATATTATTTGTTTGTTCTTGTGTGTTGGTACGAAATACATAGTACTCCATGTTTTACAAAAGGATCATAACAATATGTCTGTGTGCGTATAAATATCTATGTGAATATATCATATATATATATATATATATATATATATATGTATATATATATATATATATATGTGTGTGTGTGTATGTGTGTGTGTGTGTGTGAGTGTAGGTATATGTATATATGAATATAAATTGTGTGATATTATATAGACTCTTTGAAATTATCTCCCGTCATTACATGGTTGATGTATCACTTGGCCTAGACAACGTAAATGGTATAAACTCTCAAAGAAAATGGGTTTGCTTCAGGAAATCGAAACTTTCCTTTAATTGTTCATTTTAAGGGATACACAACCGTGTAATGACGGAAGATCATTTCAAATAAGAGTTCATATATCACTAATCATTCTGCGGATAATGTATCCATTTCTTCACACACACACACACACACACACACACACATATATATATATATATATATGTATATATATATATATATATATATAAATTCATATCCATTAGATACATAAGATGGCCTCGAGGAGCCTAGCAAATCGACAATGAGGATAAGCAATCCAAAGTAGAATTGAAACTATTTTGGCAAAAAAACATTGTTGAAATCAGCGGGAATAATGACGAGTGAAGAAGTTTCAAGGCTATTTGCTGTCACTTGATCCCCATTGAAATCCAATGTGGAATTCGACACATATACTGATTGTCTAGTTAGTTCTTGGTATTTATTAACTTAAGTATTTTGCATAAAGAGAATTTAAACCATTATTGACTTCTGTGGCCTCAGGTTGACCTCAAGTAAACCTGAGCTCATCGTCCCCCAAGATGGCGACTGATCTCAGGTGAACTAGCATGTTCTTTTGATACCTCTTGTTTTCTACCCTCCGTCCATTTAATCTCATTTATAGTAACGGCTTTCTAATAAAAGATGTTACTCGTTCAGTTGTGATTATCGTGTGTGCCTGTCAAATATTGCCATCATGGGATTTGATAAAGATTTGTGCACAAGGAAAAGTATCCAAGAGAAAGTTTTTTTCTGGAATGTACCTAATTAAATTGCAATGAAATTGTAAAAAAAAAAAAGGCGGGAATATCATTGATATTTTTATTCAACATTATGAAGAGTGAAAAAAGGTTGAAAATTTATCTCCATCGTCAAAAAGTGTGGACGAGAGTGGGTTTCAACTCCTAGACAAGACAGATTGCTGGATGTGCTTCACAAAAATACGATCAGCATCTTTTGAAGACTCAGCCATACTATGGAAAACCTAAATGTGTGCAGTGTTTTGCCAGTACTGCAAGAACAAAGCTTTGCCAGCTTGGATTTAGTGCATGCGAATCTCTGGAGGTGTCTAGACCAACAGAGGCAAGGAGAAAGGCTAGCTTGAAGACTAGAAGGAGGAAATTATTGATAGTATTATTTTGAAAATGTACATAAATCCCAAATTTATATTATCAATCAATCAATTAAAATATTTTTACCACAACGCATCAAAATTGAAAAAATATTCAAGATTTACGAAATTAATCCCATTTCTGTTCCCTGACGATAAAGTCAAATACGTTTTTTCAAAGGTTCTCGGTAACTAAGTGTGTGAATTAATGTCATAATTTTCTACGGGGGCCTTTCACAGGCCTTCCATAGATTTTCTAACTTAAATGATGCAGATCGTTAGATTTTCTTTCAAGTGCAACCAACATTCTGTTTTATCCACATTTTATGACATGCCGAAGTGACTGGTTTTCACTATTTTTCAATTCCTTCTTAAAATTGAATTCACCACTCATTGATATTGTCAATTAAGGTGATATCTTTCCGATGCACATCCAATTTCCCTTGCGCCCAAATCTCTAAAGAAGCACACACGAGTAACATGTTTGATTTGAGACCTGCTACTTAGATGAAATAAAGACAAAGTAGAAAAACATGAAGTCTTAGAAGGACATACTAGTTTAATTGAGGTCAACCGACATCCTGGGGAAATGAGGTGGTTTGCTTTTAGTCAACCTGGGGTCACACAGGATCAACAATGCTTTAACTTCTCCTTTTGCAGCATACTAAAACGATTGAAGGATACGTAATGCAAGATAACATGGATCAGTATTTTACTCTTTTGTGGTTTGAATAGGGTTAAAACAAAGAAAGAAGTCATTTTTTCTAAAGACTCAATGATTTTGAGTGTACTGTATGCTGTTCGTTCTCATACGCTTATTTCAGACAGCTATAACTAGTGATTCTGTTTTTATTTTGGAAGTATTTTGTCTGCAATTTCTTCTTTATAGAGACGGCCAACCAAAACTGCCAATAAAAGTTACATCAGTTTTCAAGTTGGTCTGGCAGGCTGGCTGTGTACGTATATATTACGCGTACAGACTGCACCAATGAAGCTAGAGGGCTGGGATTAACAAAACAAAACACTCCTTACTATGTCAAGGATTATCGCCTAAATAGATCATCCGTAAAAGTTCAATTTTTAATGGAAATTCATCTTGCATTGATCACTTAGTTTTGCTGCAGCAGTATTCATGCTTGATTTTTTGCAAATCCAGACGTTTTTTTTTCGATCACTGCTCAACAAAATGCAAGACAAGTAACTTCTTCATTGATCACCCCTTTTCCAATTGTTTAACTGGCTAATGATGCATGCTGCCAAAAGACATTGATCACGTGATGGTTTCTATAGAGTGACTATTATTATTATCATTATCATTATTATTATTATTATTATTATCATTATTCACACCAGTTGCTTGGTGGTTACGGCTGGGGCTGAGTCATAGCAAGTCTACTCGGGTGTCCAGCCCTCCTCTCCGCACTGTTATAATCCACAACAGTGTTTTTGTTTACAGTTTCACACCAGTTGCCAAGTGGTTATCGCCGAAACCTGAGTGACAGTAAGTTTCCTCAGGTCTTCTGTCCTCCCTCACCTATCACAGTATCGCTGTGGTTCGTACCTCCACCACCATTTGTGGTGGTTTTTTTTTGGTTTTTTTCTCCTCTTCTCTCATTAGCTGGGTTCGTAGATCTCATATTTCTAGCACTCTCATCAATATTCGTGCAGTCCCCTGCATAGATGTGGCCTTGAACCTTCCTTTTATTTTCTTCTTCCAATCTCGCTTCCAGTGTCTTTGGTATGGTTCCGAGTGCACCTGCTATAACTGGTACTACCATGACGTTCATCCCCTAGCTAAAAACTCGTAAAGTTAAATAATTTTCTCATAACTAATATGCTAAAGATATGCTCTTGTGTACTCTAAGTGGCCTCAGAATATGTTGTGGTCATAGTTCTTGTCGTGGCTATGAAATGACAGACGGTTGGACAGTTATTTGTTGAATTATAGTAAGATTATTATTATTTACAGTTCTTATCTTTTATGTCTAATTTTTCGCAGTGGGCGCTTGCCTCGGTAATCGTGATGCACACGTCTTTACTAATCTCGTAAGCACGATCAGAAATATTTTGATGTCCACATCAAAGGGTCTATGCTAAGTGCTTTATGTCTCATCGGCCGGAAATGTTCCATTCTGGTCGTTTCCATTTTTACAGTCACTGACAAACCATGCAAGCATTTGTTTGACGCGTTCTCCATTTACCGCCATCTTCTTCCCAGCATACCACGCTTCTTCTCTCTCACGTTGTATTATTCATAATGACATTAGAGCGGCCACTGTTGGTCCCTCTGTCAGATCCAGTCGCCAGTTTCCCAAATATACCTAGTGATTGCTTTTGTGTCAACCATTGAGCTGCAGTTTACGAAAAAGGATTCATCATTCGTTCTCAACAGCCATTACTTCGTTCCCACCATCTTTTGGATTCTTGGTCGGCTTTTATGTGTCTTTGTTCAAGAGAAGAAAGCAAATTCAATTCGATTAGTTGCATATGCTTATTTATCGGGAACCGTCAACCAAAAATATCGACATAGATTTCTACAGTTATCAAGTTGTTCTGGCTGGCTGGCTGGTTATGTATGAATGTATCAAGCATACAAACTGAAAAACATTTGCTTTTTTTTAAATCCCCAACCAATAGATATTCAGGGAGGGTAATTTGAAATGTAATTTTATGATAGATTAGTCTGTTTGTTTGTTTCCGACAGCATTTGTGCTTGTTTCATGAAAATTCAGATTTTTTTTAGAAATAATCGCCTAACAAAAGGCGAGAGATGTAACTTATTCATCAAGCAACCCTTTTTTCCAATTTTTCCCATTTTCACACCCAACACGACCCTGTTTCTAGTGAGTCATCTACCAGACCAATTTTTTTACCTTTTGTCCACAATGGTTTCTGTTGTATGTATCTTTCTTTTGTGCATACCCTAATTCTTTGTGGGCCTACACCATGGCTGATATAGTAGCGTATACCCCACTGGCACCAGCGACCACTGCTCGAGCCAGGATTTTGAATGGTAGTTTTCAGCATACTGGCCCATCAACTTGAAGGAAAAATCTGGTGCAACACAGTATCCCTAAATTAATTTCCCTGGATTTTAGAACCTGGCGCGCCCACTGGCCCCAGAGGCTGGTATCTAAACCTCAGATAAAAGTCAGAATTCCGAATACTACTCTTCAAATCAGTAGTTCAACCCTTATCAAGGACGGCTGGTGTAGCATAATCTTACCACTCACAGGTAAACCATCAGATTTTCTTCCAGACCAACCAAAGCTTATCAAACATCCCTACACAAACTTTGTATTTTCTATTTTCTCAATTAAGTGTTTTGTTCTACTCTAAAGATTTATTCCGTTTCTGATTCGTTAGAAAAGGTCATTGGTAGAATTCAAATATTAGTAAGCCATGATCCTACAGAATTGACACTCACGCATAAAGTGCGTTGATAATAGACAGTGATTTGAGATGCTCTACTAGAATGAATAATATAAACTATTTATCAAAAATAATTGGTTATACAGATTACTAGCGATATATGTCATCATATATACTACATTTTATCTACATACTACATCTTATTATTGCTGTTTTTTATCAAAGGAATGTGAGTCAATATACTCTTCGATCGTTAAAGCAAACAGCATTAATAGTAAAGGATAATAAAGAGATAGTTTCCCGAATGACGAATTTACATTACAAACCTCGGGAGACTGATTTCCCTGAACATTGCTTTCACCACTGGGTCCTGCTGGGAAATATGGATGACAAAGTGGAGCATTATCTACAGTCATTCTATCATTCCATATTCTTTTTATTTAGAAGGGATTTAGTTATACTGCTGAATGACAATAGAGTTATTTAATGATTTTTTTGAATCAGACATTTTAGCTATCATCATCATCATCATCATCGTCATCATCATGTCTTTCAACGTCCGTCGTTGGACATAGACCTTCCCCAGGATTTGCCATACTTCTTTATCATGGGCGTCGCAGAGCCAGTACTTCCTGAACTTGTCTAGCTCGTCTCGCCATCTAATATTCTGCCGGTCTCGGTTGTGCATGTGATCTCGGGGTATACATGTCGTGAGTTGTGATGTCCATCAGTTGTCTGCCATTCTTGCAACATGCCCAGCCCGACGCCATTTGAGATTTTTTTTTATTTCTATGATGTCCCTGACTTTTGTCTTTTCTCAGATGTACTGCGCTGTCTTGTGGTCTCTCCATGTGAGGCCTAGCATAATAATTTCATGTGCACGTTGCATGGTTCTCAATTTACGGGTCTGTCTCTTGGTTAGGTTCCATTACTCTCTTATTGTCAGTGTTGTGATAAAAAACAACAACAATGAAAAACTTGAATGAAAATATTGATAAAATTCCAATCGTTGAACGAATCAAAACTTCCATAGCTGAAGTGGTGAAGGAGATGTACAACTTATCTCAAAATCACATACACAAAGGTTGTCATTCAACAACGAAGGATATGCGAATACTTCAAAATACTTTGTATATTAATGACTCGTTTTCAAGTCTCAAGTGGGGAAATCTTGAAAATCTCGACCAAACTTTGGTCTGAGAATCAAATTAAATAACAGGTGGCTGACACTAAGATACAATTTCAATTGATATGATAGTCAGAACACTTGTATGCCACAAAAACTTTGCAAAGATACGGACTGTTCAAAAATTCATTGAATGTAAACAACAGGTTCTCTCAAAATCTTATAAATTTGCCGTGAAAAAAGATGTGGAAAGTAACCGAGCCTAAAAATCATTAAATTACGATAACGACTCATCTGTAAATTCGAAACACAAAATATCACATCCATTTTTCCCTTTGAAATATTAAATGTATGAAGGAGACTTTTGCAAACCCGTAATTGACTTAGCAAATTTTGGCACTAATGTTTCATTTGATACCAAACATTAAAAAGATTTGCAATCTCCGACAGTGACTCAGAACAATCATTATTTCTCTTTTCCGTGGAAAAACTGCCTGAATTATGTTTAATCTTACCAAATTCTAGGTTAGAGAGACAAGTTTAAGATTTGCTCAAGATCGCCAAATGATTAAAGGAAGATTCTTACCACAATCGGTTGAGTAAACTCAATACAATACTCACATTTCATTTTGGAAGATCATCCTGATATAATAGAAATTGCTATTGCAAACTGTGCCCAAGCAGTGGTTATGAGTATACATTCATCATCAATTCTTTCTTGGTAATTGGGTCATACAAATATATGAAACACACCGTCAACATCAGCGTTCACGAAAAATATAATGTATTAGCAGAGAACTCCTAAGCGATGGTTTGCAGGTAAGTCTAACAAGCCATTCATCGTCAATTCCATTCTTTCAGAGTTCACCACCATTGTGGCTAACTGTCAGAATAGAACCTGAGTAAATGTCTACAGTTTAGTGTTTGCTGCTGGTCGATATCAGAGTCCATTATTAAAATATTCAGATTTTCATTGGTGATCTCGAGTAGTGAGTTCGATTCTCACTGGTGATCCGAGTAAGTAAATTAAGGCTAAGAAATATTTCTAAACGGCAGGACAGTAGTTAGAATCTTGATGTTTTATACCTTTGCTAGTGCCATGATGTGGTAACCATTTGTCAGACGAGGATGGATCAAGTACTTGAGTCATTAGCATAATAGTCAAGCGCTCCTATCGGAAGTTAAATCCACGGTGGTATAAGACGTGCAATCGGCTATGTATATCAAAATGTGGACCGAAAATCAACCCGAAACACAAACAAGACTAAGATGAATAAATGTCTACCTATGAATGCCTGCCTAAGAGCGATGTTTAAGTCGCCAGACTCAGAGACCATGGTTAGTGCAATGAGTTTGGTCTTCACTGTGTGTCCTGCTATTGTTACTCTCTATCAGCCCGACTGATACAATTGTTTTATCAGGCTTAACTAAATCAAATATAATAAATATCACCGAGTACCTATCGTGGGTTGACTTGAAACAAGCTAATCTCACAGACCATTGCTAGTGTAGTAACTTCGTCTCACTTGGTACTCAACAACTGTTGCCTTTGAAAGACTAAAGCAACTACAATAAAGTACTCACTAAGGTATGTGAGATTAACTTGTAGATATATAATCTGCTTAATCAACCTGAAACACTAACATACACCAGCATAGGAGCCCAAAACGACATGTATAAATTTCATTTTCTCGATTTAAGGTCACAGTCCGTTTGGGAGGAGACTGAAGGCCAAGTTATGGGCTGATCTTCCAGCCAAGAATTTGTGCTCATAGTGAATTTGTATACGGTTGCACAGCGATTCTGAAGAAATGGGTAATTGATATGATTCGGCTGGGCTCCCTTGAGCGCATATCTCTTGTACAGTATAAATAAATAAGCGGATACTAGGGAACAAAATCCTATACACTGTTCCTTGAAGAGAATGAAGTTTGTTTAAGTAGGATGGAAATAGAAGTCAGTGCACTATGACGAGTCTAGTTCACCGTAGTGATTAATATTCTATAAATCATAAGAAATGTAAGCAACACAATGCAAAATTGCGGAGATGGAAGTAGATTGCGTGGGAATAGAAATTCCCATTAAATAATATGTTGCTTTGAAAATCTGCATACTAAATTCTAGCTTCTGATCTCGACTTGAACACCAACTTATACAGACTTGTACAACCCGATTGGAAAATACACAGCTATCTCAGGTACAGAACAGAGCACCAAGATTTTATTTACGCAGGATCTATCGACATCGATAAGGAATATACAAAGCATTCGATAAGCATCGAACTGTACTTATTAAACAATGTAGTATGGTTGGGGGGTGTCTAGCTCATTTTTTAAAATAGATAACCATGAACAGAGTGAGACAAATAGAATGTGACACAGCCGACTACACTTGTACATACAGATATTGTTAATTCACGTTATGATGTTATTACTGTAAACAGTATTAGAGCTATTATTGTAATATTTTGAATAGGTTCAGTAAAAGAAAAGAGACAGGAGCAAATCAAGGAGATGAAAGAAGTTTTTTTCTTTTCTTTAGTGTCATTGTTAATAATCATGAGTGGCCAAACGAGAGAGAAACGAGGGAAGGCGAGAAAAAACACGTTTTTTTATGAAAAAATTGTAGAATAACACGTTTCGTATGACGATGGTTAATAAATCGTCTGGAATAGATAGATACATGGATAGATAGATAGATAGATAGATAGATGGATGGATAGATAGATAGATAGATAGATAGTTATGGAAAGTTTGAGACAGGAAGACAGATAGATATAAACAGACTGAGAGATAAACAGAAACATGGTTATGACAAGTAGAATTATAAGAAGATTGATATGAAAACAATGAATTATAAATGAAAGATAAATAGATAGAAAAAAAAAGAAAAAAAGAACAGATACAGTGAGAAGAAGACAGATTTAGTTAGATCAATTGCTGGAGAGTTATATAGGAACAGACTGATTATGTATATTGTCTAATTGATAGTTATTTGCCTGGAATGGGAGAACTAACGTGTAATACTAAATAACAAATGTCTGAAGTACATTGATGGAATAGTCCATATCGTGTTACTAACTACTAGAATGCAATTTGGCTTCGTCTTAACTATACATAAAAAGTTAATTTAGTCTGAAGAAATTTGAAATATTGATGGAATTGAGATCGTATAAGACATGGATATTTCAGTCAAATAGTGGTGAGCTTAAAATATTCAATGGACTCGAAGAATTATTTCTGCTGGATTAGTATTCTTGAGGATGGTGTCATAAGTTGGTTTAGGCGCAGACTGGGATTAAATCCTACGCAACAAATTTAATATTCACATAGGTGAACACCGAACAGAGGTGACACTAACAACGAGTCACATCCGTTGTTAAACTTTCGAATCGTTATATACATTTTTCGGGTAACCTTCATAATCAAGCACTTTGTATAAAAAAAAATTAGATGATGTGTAGTATGAAATAACATCTATATGCAATACATCAAGATAATACTCTACATAAAATAACAAACTACATGTTTTATGAAAAAAAAACCTTAAAAATAAGGGAATAAAGCTAAATGTCCAAGTTTAAGCTCAAAGAATGAAAAATCAAATTGGTTTTTAATTAGTTACCAATGGGACTGAAATATGGAACCTAACCAAAAGATTGACCCTAAAACTGAGAACCATTCAACGTGCTCATGGGAGAATCATGCTCAACATCACGTGGTGAGATCACAAAACAGTGCAGTATATTACACAGGAGTCATAGAATCCATCAGAAAACCCAAAGAAATATGGGCTGGTCATGTTGCAAGAATGTCAGAAAACCGATGGAGACCGTGACTCACAACGTGAATCTCTAGAGGTAATATACGAAAATATGACCGGCAAAATATAAGATTGAGTGACGAACTAGACAAGTTCAGAAAGTATTGACTCCGCAACGCCTATGATAGAGAGATCTGGTTAATACAACGACGGACACTAAAAGGTTGTAGATGCAATATCAAAATCATAGAGGGGGGGTGTTTAATCGACACTGTTGGTGGACTATGTTCAAATAAAAAGTTTGTTTCAATTCCCCGAAACGGTTATATGGTGAGCAACTGATGATCCCAATAAGAAAGATTCACATAATAACATATCATTTAATTCAGTGTAAAACATAAAACCCATTAAAAAACTTGCATAAATTGCATTAACAGATATTTGGAAATAATTGACTGAAAGGTCATAAATTCATGAAAAAATATTTTTCTATATATAAATTTAATGTTTAAATCTTTGTAGACTACACACACACACACGCACATACAGACACACACACACACACACACACACATATATATATATATATATATATATATTTATATATGAGAGTGAGAAGGAGAGAAAGGGGACAGAAACACGTGTTTGCTATTACGACAGTTTTTAAATTGTCAAGCGGGTAGAATTTTGAAACATGGTGGATATTTGAGAAAAAAACAGCTTTTCTTCTTTTTTTTATAAATGACTTTTGGCAGCGTGGTAATAAAGATAAGAAGCAAAGCAGATGGGACAGAATTTGCTTGTGGGAACTTCATGTTATTGGTAAAATGTCGCTGTTTGGTCAGCGGGGTAAAATACGATTCAGCTTATAAGACTCGGAGTCTGTTGCATAGAGTTAAGAGGTTGGGAAAGATGAGAAGAAGACAAGAATAATGACAATAGGTCATATAGTTATATGTATGTACACATGTGTACATATATATGTCTCTGTGTGATGTGTGTGTGTGATATGTGTGTGTTTGCATGCGTCTGTGTGTTTGTGTGACAAGGCATAGATATGGCCAGAGATCTAATTAGTATATGATCAGAAAGATGCTTAAGCACATAGCTAGAGGGAGATATAGATAAGAACGAAATGAGATATATATGGACAGAAATGGCTACTTAGAAAGGAACTAGACAAACGGATGGATGAATACGAAGCGGTAGATAGATATATACAGATTGCGATACCCACGTTGCAGTCTGTCTCCTGGTTGAATTCGTCGCATATATTTCTCCCAGACGCCAGTGTAAGAGTCTGTGGATTTTCAATGCAGTTGGGAAGATACTCTCTATTTGGAAGATTGACGTAGCATAATATCCCTTGACATGCTTGTACCATTTGACCCTGTTCTGCACTGAGCTAAGCTCATTAACTAGCGATTTTGTCGTCTTCTTCGTAACTGAAATAGTATTGTATTTGCCATCGGTGTCAAAAGGCTGTGTTCGAACAGAAGTAAAAGCCAGCATCTGGAATGTTGATTTTCTAGACTAGCAGGCATAACATAACAGAATTTTCTCGTCCAATCGTCTCTCATTTGACCTTGTGCCGTAATGAGTTACGCTTAATCAATATCAATATCTATGGAAACAAAGGAGATATTCAGATTATTGGGAGATAGCGTATGAGAATAGCATTGAACAAAAATCTCCCCAAATATTACGCAAAAAAGTCTTTGTTTTGGCTTGTATTTTTTCTTTCTTCTTTTTTTTTATTGACTTACCTTCACTTAGTCTTATTCCGTTGATTTCATTTTTCGCTGATGCCAAAATGGCGAATCCTAACTAGGTACTTCGTCAATTCTGACAAGTTAATTCAAAACTATAAAAATCTAAAAGCAAAAAAAAGAAGAAAAAAAAGGAAAATAAAAGGAAGAAATCTATAGAGCGAAACAGTTATCTCCCTTTTTCATATTCGTCTTTCCTCGTGAATCTCTACTTGCACGAGTTGTATGACAAACATGGCGCTCGGACAAGCAATTTTCTCTACTCTTTCATTCTTTCTTTTCTTTTCTCTGTTTGTTTCTTTTTCTTTATTCATAGTTGGAGGACTGCCGAGTTTGCCGTTTTTATCCTCTTCCTGTGTCGATTCATGCTTGCTGGCTTCCAAAGAATGAAAAACAGACACCAACGATATACGGCTACCATTAAGCGAACGGCTAATGGAGTTCTTGACATAACACGCGCCATGTCGTTTGGTCAGGCGACTTTGTTCTTGTACGACTCATTTATCTGCTGACCGAGGTTGATCTTTTCTTACTAATGGCATCAGTTAAAGCAGTCTACCGGGATTAATTGCTGGCGTATAAGACGCAAGTTTCAGCACCACCTTTAGAAAAATTCTTCAAATATTATTTAACAGCTAACGGGCTGGAACTATATATAAGAGGCCGCAACTGCAGACTTGAGCTCTCAAAAATACCCTAGTAAAACATGCGTCTTTTTATCCTGCAAATGTGCTTCGAATATCAAATTGATGCAAAAATCTCCAGTGCCATCTTTTGCCATCAATGTTAGGGAAATCTTAGAGTTTATTCAGCTGTTTATTGCTTGTAAGTGCAGTCTGTAAGAATTATTTGATGAATAAAATATTTCACCCGAAAAAATGTTGGAAACCTAATTATGAGGTTTATTCTCAAGTTTCTAACGAATAATAACATCTAAAAATAGATAGCCAATCGAATGCCCGAACCAAAAAATGTCCTGCAATTTCGATTTAAAGAATTCCCGAATAATCAGGAACGAACAGAATAGAAATGAATGGAAATGCATTGAATCTGCATTAATCTCACAATGCAACACAATAGAATAAAGGCGCAATGTCTTCAATATTTCCCCGCATTTGGCAATGCAAATTATTGATCGATGAGAAGGTTACAGATGAAAGATGGGTAAGTCAAGCACGTAACTGTAAACTTTCTTTCCTCACACCCAAGCCAGATATACACACTCACACACTTTGGACGACCTAAACATAAACATGTAATTTGACACCGAAACAAGACACCCACGAGGATTGAAATAAAGGATATGAGCTGGATTCCCTTGGACACCCATAAAACCATCCTTGAATAATTTAGATTAATGGCCTCTCTGCTACATCTCAATAGTTTGATCGCTCCTATAAGAAGTTCTTTTCATTTTCCTCGCAATCACATGATTATATACATATATATATATATATATATATATATATATATATATATATATATATATATATATATATATATATATATTTGTGTCTGTGTGTCTGGGTGTATTGTTAAAACCATAGACAAAAAATGGTCTTCTTTGTTTTTGATTAAAATTCCTTGTTTAAATACGAGACGGCTCATATCTTGATTAAATGAAAGAAGGAATTGTCCAAACGCCTGCTGCATTGTTGATAGAACGGAGCAGTTCTTTTCATTAATCACGCGTAAATCTACCTTATATGTACGTTCGTTATCCATCTAGGTCTCCTACATTCTTCTTGCTCTTCTGCATGATTTTTCACTTTAATTTCTCAAAACCAAGTCAATGCTTATCAGTAAAGGAATCGCCAATTCACTGATGTGAACGATCTCTTTCTTAATTAGCAAGATCAATCAGGACGGTTAGTGGTCAGAGTGGTCCCAGCTGGATGAACGAGACGACATTCTAGATTCATAGCGACTCTTTCTCCTTTTGATAATAAAACAACAGCTTTTACTTTTTTTTTTCTGGATGCACCTGTTGGAATGTTACCTTTCTTCATAGGATTCATCTTTACCAGTATGATAGTCGAAATTTTGTGTGGTAAGGACCTCCAACAGCTGGTAATGTCTCCATGCGTGGCTTTGTATAGAGAATATTTGCACCTAATCTGGATGTGTTCGAGGATAAAAAGTCTTTTTATTTGTAGTCAATCAATCAGTTAAGATAATATTGACTAACACAGGAAACCTATGCTTGGTACAGTCCAGCAGTTTGATGCCGTACTATTTAATTAGTCTTTGGGGGGATTTTTCTCGCATAGCCGATGCTTCTTGCATGGAAAATACAATATTCTTGACATTATGCTTGCTCGTCTATCACCATGTTCCTACTGATTCTTGTAGTCTCCGTGGATCATCAATATAGATTATTGGGGGTAATCACATACACAACAATTTATATATACATACATATCAATGGAAGTTCTCGTGTATGTGTCTCATAAATTCTACTCAAAATATGGGTTGCACAAATAGCTGGTAAAGTGTACACAACTAAATATATATAAATATATATATATATATATATATATATATATATATATATATATATAAGTATATATGTATATATATATATATATATATATATATATATATATATATATATATATATATATATATATATATGTATATAATTGGAAGGCCAAGCTGTGCCAAGGTTAAGGAGTGGGAACATTGTTTGGCTCGTGAGGGTATGTCCGTTGGAGGAGGCTAAATATCTGTAAGTCCATAGTGAATGGTTTTATATATGTATGAGTTTCTGTTCAAAGCTTATCTATGAGTTGATAGTATGTGTCGTGGTGATTTTATGAGTGTGAATGTGTAGGAGCGTATTTCAATAGAGCTGAATAGTCAATGAATGGTGGGGTGTTTGCCAGTGAACCAATCCTTCCCTACCTGCAGGTTTGTACTTACCATCACATCATATCAACGACATGAACACAACACACCCATCCACACACCTTTACGATACGATAAGATGACGATACGTATACTATTTCCACACACATACACTGTGTCAATAACACACGCTCTTACACCCCCCACAAACAAACAAACAAACAAACAACAACAACTATTATGCACGGCAGAATCATTGCAATGCACATACTGACAAACACACAATTACCCACAGATTGTATAGCTCCATTAACATACACTCATACATTTTCATGCACATAAAATTACCATAGCAGACACTACAAACGCACAAGCTCCAAGTAGAACCACAGACACTCACAAGTACATAAACACATGTATATAGTCATTCACAATGAACTTACAGATACTCTAGGCTCCTCAAACAGAGACACATACCCACACACTCAATTCCAACATATATATATATATATATATATATATATATATATATATATATATATATATATATATATATATATATATATATATATATATATGTGTGTGTGTGTGTGTGTGTGGCTGGATCAACGTCTCAAGCATGACACATTCATTTCCTGAATTTTGCTGTGATATTTTCTCTATACAATTTTCAAAAGTAACTGATTGTTATGTTTTTGATTATCAGCATGCTCAACATTGCTTTACGACACATCAGCATAGAGAGGTGTCCTATTTACAAGACGTAATCTCGAACGAACAACATTTGAGCTGGACATGATGAAGCTCGATATCATGATAGAAGCCACGAATCGTGTGATGAATGACGTAACTGTTTTCTCAGTCATGCTGCATAGTTATTTACTTGTCTTAAAAAGCGTGAAGTACCCAGTGAGATTGGAAATCCCTATTGTAATGATGGTTTGTAAAGCAAACTTGCCAACCATTGCTTCCCATTGGGGCACGTATTTGTTTCAATTTTGTCTCTATTCAAAACATTCAAATCCATTGAAAAATAAAAATATAACTTTACATAATCAAGAACAATCACAACTGGGCGTCATGATTTTGAATACATCAATGTATGAAGAGAGGATCTATGGTAAGAAAAATTGCGTAAAAACACCTATCAGGGATAAACAAAACTCAAACAGACAATTTCACTCCTTATTTATGCAAGGAGAAAGAAGAAATCTATGAATGTGAGCAAACAGCAAACGTTAAATACAGTCGAAACAAACAAAAGGGCTTAAAAAATGAAGACATCCATCATGGAATGTCGTCGTATTAGGTTGAAGCAAAAGGTAACACTGCCTATTTTTACAGATTATTAAGGAAATCTTGAAAATGTCTTCCAAGTTTACCCAGATCTTTATTTATTGTTCAGTCATTTAACGTTTTACCTCGTTTACAAGGCCGAAAAAAAATTCTATGGCTATGAAAATCGATTCAAAATAAACTTATAACAATAATTCAAAACGATCAAAATTGTGGCTACATCCATGATAGCTTCAAGTATTCAAACTTGGACTGAATTTTATTGGGAAAAAGATACTCTTTGTGTTTGGGGTGAGGTTGAGGGAGATACATCATTACAAACTGCTGGAACCATTACAAAATGTTACTACGTAACGCTACTGAGAGCAACTGGCTCGTTTAAATGACATATTGGACCGAAAGCACCTTTTCGTGGTTAGGAAGTCAACGGATGATTTTGCTGTTTTTCAACATCCGCGATTTTGCCGCAAATCCTACACAGCAAACAGTCACAGGGGTAGGATGGGAATTTTTTCTACGTCAAGTGTATTCTTTTTGCATGAAACATTCCTTCTCTGATCAACAGTTCAAGATAGAGAGAATGTTTTGATGGCTAAACAGCAATACTATGAATTCATATGAATAAGATGCTTTGTCAAAAAATGATGGAAGCTTTTGCATCAAACTCGTATTATAGGGTAAAATCTATGGCCTAATATTCAAGAGAAAACACACCCAGGCCTCGCCCTGTTTAGTGATTAGCAACTTGGTTTAAGAGACCATTGGAGAAATTTCGTCACTCGGCGCCCAATACTTGTAGCCTTTTGCCGGACTAATGAAGCTTAGTGGGTATCAATTGGGAACTTTACCGTGGAATAGTTAGCATCCTTTGTGCTCTGAACATTAGGAAATACAAGCGTACCAAGCAATAACATAGGTGTTGGGGAGGGCAAGGAAGCCAATCGCATTGTAACCGGGTCTCGATCAATTCAGCTATTTTGGATCAAGATTAGTATTGGGGGGAGGGATTCCACCATCCACTTGCATTATAACGTGAACCACACTATAATGAACCACGTTATAATGGGGGAGTCTTGAATAAGGGTTTATCATCATGGAACAATCCTTAACCGTTTCACGTAAGCAATTTGGAACGTAGTGAGCTCTAGCCCCGCTAAGTTCATTAAATTTATGATTTTGCACTGCAAAGTTTACTGGACACTGTTTCGCCATGAAATAGTTGATAGTAAACTATTCCTTCATTATTACTACTGAAGTTAGTTCGATCCTTAGCAGACACTCTTCCGTTGTGGCTTTGGGCCAGACCAAACTAAAGCTTAGTAAATACATGAAAGACAACCCACCAAAGAATAATTCCAGTAATTCCAATATTCGTATCAATCAAAAGAATTAGATCAAGACTGATAGCTTGAATGATGGATACCGAGATAAAAGTATCAAACGTGACTTTTAGATATGGACAAGAACTATCCTGCGAAGAATGTCCACTTTTGGCCCTCTGTAAACACGATGATCAACTTGATTGAAACACGGACATTTTGTTAGGAGATTACCGGATGTAACATTCAAGGCCTGAGAATACATTGGTCGAATTGTACTGATCAAAGTTTAGGAAGCATCAATAGTTCAACCATCTTTTTCGACTGCAAACCATAATTCTGAAAGCGACTGAAGTCTCTTTATACACACAGTCTTCAAATTATTCATATGAGAAGAAATTGAGTGGTATTAAATCTCGTGAAGGTTCTGGTTATTTGTTTTATAGGTGAATGAAGACTAATCTCATTACGACTGTGATGTCACCATTTACCACATCTGTTCGGCTAAGGGCCAGGATGTGTAAATGGTTGGCAGTCGAGTCAAACCAGTTGTTGAGTAGTACTCTATTTAAAAAGAGTTCGATTTGCATATACTGACCCAATTTTACTCATCCAATTTTTTTTTCTTCTGTGAATCATCTTTGAAGAGATATTTTAGACTGGGAGCGTCTGAAAGTATATTTTCTCGAAGTTTCACAGATTCTGTTTTCCGTACCGACAACTCTTACACCACATTCTATCTCTTCCTTCTCCCTCTCTCTTTCTCTTATTTTTTTCCTTCACAGGTATGTGTGTGTGTGTGTGTGTGTGTGTGTGTGTGTGTGTGTGTGCGTGTTTTAGCACCGAGTGTAGCAAAGTATTACCAATACGAGGACCTCTTTACTCTGGCTTTTGTGCAAGTAACGCCTAATAAAAAACTTTATGCATAATGACATAGACAGCATATAAATGTGTGTGTGTGTGTGTGAGAAAGTTTGTTTTTATATTTATATCAAATGCGTATTTACAATATACATAAATAGTTTTATGTATGCATATATGATTTTGCTTGCATGTGCATATGTATGTATATATTTATATATTGATGTGTGTATAATAAATTTAGCAGACAATCCAAAATCGACGTCTTTTGAAATGGCTGCCGCCAGGCAAGTATCTCTTTTCAGTAGACGGCAGAGAAAAAAGTTGCTAATGAGTTTAAAGATAGAATTGTTTTAAAACTTGTGCTTCTGTTTTGGTAAACAATCAGTTCCTTTTGAGTCGTATATTTTCTATGTGAAATTTGTTCACAGATCTTTTCATGACCAACTTTGTATGAAACCCGTCATATCAAGACTAGAACTGATTGAGCAATTACATCAAACATTAAACTAGTATTTATAATGCATTCTCATTGCGGAACTCATTAACATAGCATTTATCTACTTCGATGAAGCACCACGCGATGGTTTATATTTTTGTCTGTAAGATTCGGCAACTATTCAATGCTATTTATAGAGAAGTTTCCCATTTTCAATTTCAATTCATTTATTCTTTAAATGCGTAAAAAAATCTCATTTAATTCTGGTCGAACATAAACAAGAAATTGCTGTGCGACGTAAGGTTTTCTTTATAATTTCAAGTACCGTCTAATCGCAAAATCATTTAAACCAAATGAAATACTCATCTACACCAAATAAATATCTAATCACTTCTTCCTTTGCTCATGGCGTACCCTCCCACAAAAATTGATTGAAATTCATAGTGAACTTTCGGGGATATTGTGTTATGTTGACACACGATAAAGGGGAGACAACTGTACATGAATCCGGTCCTAAAATCTAAATCTTCCCTCCCTAGTCCATGGCCTAACCTTCCATGAAATTTTATCAGAATTCATAGCCAACTATATAAGTATTCTCCACTTTTTTCTTTTATGATTTTTTTTTCAAAATCGTATATATTTTCTTGCGTTGCTTGCAATTATTTACAACGCCACATCCACGTCACCTTGGCCGTGCACAAAGTGAGCATAATATTTTAGCATATTATTATGTACATAGTGAAAAAATCCTCGGTAAACACTTGAAAAGCATACGAATTTTTAAAATCTAACTTGCTAATTACATGCTCCGAGTTCTCATTGGTATACACAGAAAGGTTCATGGTTATATATTGTGTGCGTGTTTAAGTAGACTGAAACATAGACAAACAGTCATTTGCTGAATGTTATAAAATAATACAGTCAATCTTCGACAGCAAGGATAAACAAGTATCATTTATATTGTAATACTGTTCTGTCAGTAAAGCATTCATCACCTTCTTCCTAATTTTGAATATAAAATAATTTACAATGCATTTTTAATATAAAGATGATAGCCATATTCTATCAGTAAAGCCTGTCTTTATTCCTGACAATCCTTTTTATCACATATGCAATGCATTTCTCTAGAAAAAATCATTAGCAATGCATTAAAATTATACATATAATACTTTTATTCAGTCAATAAAGCTTGAATAATTTACAATACCTTATTTCTGGATCTACAATGTAAATCATGCAAATTAAATGCTGAGACTTGATAATATGAATTTAATATACAAATTTCGAAATAGATTTCCAAATCATCAGATATTTCCCTACCACCATGAGCATTTAGAGTGGGGAACTGAGATTGTAATCTTATACCCCTTCGTGTTTTATCAACCAGAGCAAATTGGATGATTAAAGATATTTTTCATTTTGTAGCAGTGAATGTTTGAATACTACATATGTGAAGTGTACAGAAATGTTGGAGAATTCTTTTTCTGTTAATATTTCGACGTAGATGATTGCAACGTATAAAATGGCCTTCGAGATACACAAGCTTATTCTTCAGTAGAAGTGATCTGGACGCAACCAGGGTTTTTGTTAGGAAGGTTAAGGTTTCTTCAATTCCTGATTTTTTTTATTTAAGAAATTAATGTTTCGATCCAACTGATGCACCAGATTAAATGCAACCAGTGACAAGTTTTTTTGTTATTTCTGGAGACAAATCTGTTCTGGAATGTGTGTGTGGTCTGAATAGAGCGTTTATTATCATATAAAAAGTTTAGCGCAGCATAAAGGCTGATATATTCGTCGGGATTGTCCAATTGTATATTGCATACAGTATTTATAAAGCCGTGTCAATTTCGCTTGTAATACTTTCCATATCCTAGTCTCAAAACAACGAATTTGCTCTAATACTTAGATTATTCGGACTAATATCTTCATCTATATTGCTTTTTATCACAGTATTCCAGCTGATGCATTTCTCCACCTTTTCAGGGCTATATCGGCTTCAGTGAGCAATAGTCTAGTGATAGATCCCTCGTATAATTCGAAACCGTAAATCAAAATCGTACAGACGTCATCAAAATAGGTTTCTTCATTTTTGGAGTTGGTCTGTCTATCTTTCTACGTATGTATCATGCATAAAAGCCGCACCAATGGTTATATAGGGTTGAAAATATGCATATCTACGCCTTATTATGTATAGAAAAAACATTTTTTTCAATGCTTCCACTGTATTCAGCAGGGCGTTTAATTTACAATCGACTAAAAAAGGTTCCTTAGTTTGTGTCTGGTTGTGTTTACGCTTATTCTTTTGAAAATTCAGACATTTTTAGTGATCACCACCAAACAAAAGGCGAAAGTAGTCGCTTATTCATTGATCACCTCTTTTTCGAATTTTAATTGATCACTCCCAACACGGCATGCATATAAAAGGCGTTTGACATGTCAAGATTTCAATTAAGTTAAGAATACCTGTTTCAATTTATTCTGTTTTAATTCCTAGAGTTTTCAATTGATCTTTTGTCAGCTCTTTCGACTTGAATCCTTCTTACTCTTTACTGGAATCGTATTCTACAATACGCAGACACTGATATCGAGAATTGCTTATTCAAAGCATAATAATGTGTTCGCTATGTATAATACTGTAATTAGACAATATGTAATTGCAGAATGTTTCCTCTAAGCCGATACTTAGTTTCCTTGAAACTAGTTTTCACTCCAGTTTTACTTCATCTTCTAAGCATGTCCCCGTTGTATACGTACAAAGTTTTAGAATGTCTCTACTTTCTGGTTCGTATGTGAATTCTACTATGGAAATCACAATTCAATTTCATATCGAATTTGTGAAGGCAGTTTGAGATATTATTTGAAACATGAGATCAATTTGGCTGATTCGCTACTGCAAAATCCGTTTTAATTCTTCCATTTTCTTTTTGCAAAGTTCAGACCTCGTCTGTTCTTCATCAGTATTGTATCGTTTGTTACATATGTCATTGGCAATCGTTTTCTTGCCCAATAATTATCTTTCTGTTCGGTTGTTATACTAAGTAGACAGCTGTCATGTTTCAAGCGTTGGACTACTTCCTCGTTAAATATTTGTTGTCAAATTATGTTTGTAGGTATCGTATTTATTGAATATATTGTATCTGCTTGATACTAAGACTCGTTTAAGCCTGGGTCAAGATATTACGAATATTTCAAGAATAAACTCGTAGCCTAAAGTTGCTTGCTGGGCCGTTATATTTCTTTGCTTTTATGATATTAATACTCTTTTAAATTCATTACTCGTTCACAAACAATTGCTGACTTCAGTATTTGATTTGTAAATGTGTTTCTCTCGAAACTGGTCCTACTCATAAATGGCCTTGTGTAAATTGTTGGGAATCGACTGATACTCCTGATACTGAATCTGGTATTCTTCTCTCCATACATTCACGTCCTCAATACTCAAGTACTTTTATACACTTTGAGGGCTCTGCGGTAACGGGTAGAAGTATGACGTAATCAGTGGTAGTATTAATTGCCGTATAATAAGCCTGCAGTATTTATGGAAACGGCAATGGTAATCAGAGACATCATAACAAATTTTGAGAATTGATTACATTCCATGTTCACATTGGAGGCAAACATTCAACAAGCCACAATGGTTGTCTTGACCAATGCATTTGTCGTGATGGATTCCAGTCCCAAATCCACTTTCCCATTCTGGCATCCTCTGGGGGTCATCCAGGCGAACATGGGTTACAGTTAGGGGTCTGGTCACTTTAACTCGTCTGCTCCCGCCCCCAAACCAGCTCTTCCATCGTATAACGCACAACGTGATTTTGAAATAAAATTCAAGGGGGAAATGGTGCTGATTATATGGGAGAAATACATACCGGATTTCCTGATAAGCACTCTATTTTAGCGGCTCATAAGCATTGAATGTTGCTCTCTATTGTATAAAAAAGCCATATCTTTTATAAATAGCGGCGAAATTTTGTAATCGAGAAACGATGGAGGTAGGTTTTGGTAATATCGCATGATACAAACGATTACTTTAAAGTTTATTTCATCTCTGATATATGACCGTCTCTTTATTCACTGATCCCGTTATAAATTCCATTCTAGAATACACCATCTCTGATCAGATTAGCTGACTAGAATGCTTTGTGTATTGTTAGGGCACATGCCATTATCTGTAAAGTAGTTGATTTTCCTAATGGAGTTCTTTTCAAAATGCTTTTGCCATTAGAGGAGATGGTATTGTTAAATTGACACACTCACATAACCATTAACAAAAAAGGTAGAGAAGAGGAAACCACGAAGGTAGAAAAGAAAGGAGAAAAACAAAAGAAATGTTGAAAAAAAAATGAAAAGGTGATTGAGAAATAAGGCGGGAAGTAAAAAAAAGGTAAAGAAAGTGGGAAAAGAAAAAGGATGTGGTAGAAAGATATGAAATTATTAGATAGAATGAATATGAAAAGGTGGAAGAAAGCAACAAAGAGGACCGCGAGGAAAGGAAGAAAAGAAAGGAAGAAAGGGTGAATTATTGGTCTTGTTAGCTTCAATGAGTGTCCAACTAATGTTAGTCCAAGAGTGAACAAAGTTCAGTAAATAGATGAACCAACCAGAAAGTGTCAGAGAAGGAGGAGAAAAGGAAGAATACAAGGAGAAAGAAAACAGATGTTGTAGAAAAGATTAAAAGACAGGGAAGATAAATAAAGGAACGAAGTGATTGATATACAGCGGTCGTTGAGCTACTCACGTTTGAGAAAATAGTTTGGCAGACCATTGTTGGTTGAGAACGCTATAATACAAAACTAAACTCTCTTTATGCTTATGTTGGCCGTAGAGCGTTAGAAACAAGATAGTCTAGCAGACCGATCTCTACGAATAGGCACCGAATAGAAATATTTTGAATTGGTCAATTGAAGTTGAATTTGATGAAGAATGAGAAACCTCTTATAAATGCATTACCGTACTTCGCCCGATCCAGATTTTTTCCGAAAAAATTTGAACTAAAACATAAAGGTGCGTATTATCTATGGGAACATAATTGTCATTTACATTCGTATACATAATTGTACACACGGGATAATGCAATGTTTCGTTTGCAGATGCGGATTATACATGGGATTATGGTACAATACTCCTTTGACCGTGCTGAGAACTGGCTATTCATGTATGATTTAGATCGACGTTCCGTCTTTCAAATCATTGTAATCGTATGGCTGGAATTATCAGTTTGGTAAACCCAAGAGGAGGACACCTGATGAGATCAACAGTTCATTTCAAAGACAACATTAAGCCAAGTGAAAAACATTAGAGGATTTGAAATGTACGTTGAAGTTTTTCAATCTTGGAAGTAAAATGACGTCAAAGATGGTTCGTAGAGTAGTCTCGTTTGATCATTTGCATCATATGATGATGGTTAGGATCTTCATGAAAGTCTCACTATTATGGCTTTGTGACAGCCTAAGCTAAGTTTTGTACCTATCTATGTATTTATCTATTGCTGAGGACATCTCTAACCGAAATAAGTATATTTTGCATGAATTTTGAAAGCCATTGTCAATGTAATATTTTCAGAAACTGAGCCGTGCTTTTCCAGCGTATGCAAAAGAATAGATCCTCTTTTAATTTATCTATTCATCAGGACTTTCAAAGAAAAAAATATTTCATCTCTTCATTTTACAACTTCAAGCAACGATTCGTGAATAATAAAAGTCGTTTTTGACGTATTCATTCTTTCAACCACATTTCTCCAACTTTTTCTCTCGTAGTTTTAAGTCTTTTTTGTTTTGATTCGTCTTTTCCTTCCAATACGGAAGCAAATATACGTTGCATTGTAGAAATTCATGTGGGATCCCAAAAAAAAGAAGACAAAAAAAAATTGTTCTTTTTCTTGGGGTCTCAAATGCACAAAAGAATATGTCTATATTTGCATACATAATGTGCATATACTGTCAAAATAACTCTTAAAAAATGTGAAAAATATGACAATATTTGCACTTCATTGGTTCTCCAATCTTTTTGATTTATGCTCCACATCGTCCCTTGATTAACATTCGTCAGAATCTTTTAATAAGTGAAAGTTAATAAAGTTGAAATATTCGAAAATAGATTCAAGTTCAACGTTTGAATAGATTCAAAGTGAGAAACACATTTATGATTAGTGGAAAATATCAATAGTTTTTAACCCACACACTGAATTAAAAAAATAAAACATGTGCTCAAGGATTATCCATGAATTGACGTATTATATATATATATATATATATATATATATATATATATATATATATATATATATATATATATATATATTATCATTATTATTATTATTGATCAATATCAGACAGAAATAACTATAAATTCATCACATTGCAATGAAACTCTGTTTGAAATAACCTCCCGTAATTGTACCATAAATGTATCATTTGGTCTTGATAGCGTAATAATAAACAATGAAAGAAGTTGGCTGCCGCAGGAATCGAACCTCGCAAGCAGTGACTTCTTTGTTTTATCAAATTTATTTTTCATGAAGTATTATAAATCAGCGATTCCCAAACAATGGATTGAGACCTTTTGGGGGTTGCATAAAAACCATTGTGTTTTAGGAGAAATATTACGATTAATTATGTAACAACGGGTTTTTCTAATCTCTATGCAGATATCTACTCTCAATGGCGCTTATTATTAAAAATGACTATGTTATTCAATAATTCAATGAATACTAATTTCGTTTCAGTAACATATAAGTATTTTTTTATAATAAAGAGTAAAATCTGTAATTGATGTTTTGCAATGTTCTGGTGTTGTTAATTTGTTTCTATATCTTGTTACACTGAGATTGTGACTAAAAACTAATGACATCGAGTGAGGGATTGCAAAAATATTCGTCTCATACGTCGCAAAAAAGTCTGAGAAGCACTGCTGTAACCCTTTATTACCATCTTTTTTTTTGCAACTATCAACGTTCATTTCAATTTTAGCTAATTTTTAGATTATGATTTCTCTTACCAGTAAAAGCAAAAGCCTTATAAGAAAATTATTTTCTGAAGACTTTTTGGAAGATCCAATCAATAACACCTCCAATACCTTTGGGTGACAGTAGTTGAGAACATGATTTTAATTTGGGGTGCAATTTACAATGTATCTATAATTCTGAAATTACTTTCCGTCTTTGTGCGACCGTCAGAAATCATTTTTAAGAGAGAAATCAATTCTTCCGATCATAATTAAAAATGGAAAAATATCCTCGAAATGATTTATTCTACATCAGCAGTACCATAAATATTTCAGAGCCGTACTTTCGTACAAGTGACATGTAATAAGGGACTAGGTCAGCATTAGAGTTTCAACGTGGATAGAACCCCCGCCATCACTACAAAAAAAAATTGCATGCACCTTCTTCCGAAACTTCCAAAACTTAACGTGGGTCTTATTGATTGAAAGCACCACGAATTTCTCCTGAATAAAACAGAAACCAAAAAATAAAATAAAATAAACAGCAAAAAACAAACTAAAGATATCTTATTCAGTTTTCCGGTTTCAGTGGTTAAACGAATGTTTAACTTTTCAATCACAATGTAACTTTTTTCTTTAATTTTTTGTGGTCTGTACCAAGAAATTTATTGAAGAACGCACTTTCTATGCTGCTGTCACATTTGACATTATTTTCCCCGGGAAATGCAAGGTACCCCTGCTATAAACCCTTATGGAAATTGGTGAGAATTTCATTGTTTACTAGTCTCGTATGTGTGTGTGTATATCAATTATACATGAAGTTAACTGTTTGCCGCATACTAAAACAGCCATTGAGCCTATAAACAAAAGCTGGAATGCTAAATGAAAATTTTAGACTTTGGAAGCATAGTATACATATATATATATATATATATATATATATATATATATATATATATATATATGTGTGTGTGTGTGTGTGTGTGTGTGTGTGTGTGTGTGTAAATACATTTTGACGTATATATATATAAGAAAAACAAGAATGAAATAAGAAACAGAATGAAAGGAAGAAAGAAAGGAGGAAAGAAAAACCGAAGTATAAAAATGAAACTTCAACAATGAACAGAAGGAGAAATGAAAGAAGGAGAACAAGATGAGTGTGAAGAATGGAAGGAAGAAAGAAATGAAAGCAGAAATTGACTTAGATACCATTGTTCACTGACCGTGTACTATGTGACCTTAATTGTCTTGAACTGAACTGTTTTTTACATTACATAATTATCCCCCTTCTCTGTCCCTCTTTTTCTCTTTCTCCCCCTCTCTCTTTTACTTTCTGTCTCTGTATCTCTCTCTCTCTCTCTCTGTCTCCGTCTCTCTTTGGTTTCTTTCTTTCCATCATGCGTAAAGAGCCGCCATTTAGCTTCCGGAGCAGAAAGTCAATGGAGGACTCGTCTTAAAAATTCCCCTCTGGCCAAGATCAAAGCAAAGCGGATACATTTGGTGAATGGCAGTGTCAAGGGCCTGGGTGGAGACGGAATGCTTCAGATGGGGCAGAGTCGGCATGTGACGGAGGCAGATGAATTGAAGGGGGCAGGGCAGACATTTGCAGAACGCGAATCTCCCCCCAACGGTTTCTAGTTTCCTAGAGGTTGACGTAAAAACAGTCGACATCTTGTCTCTCAACTGCAGATTAGACTTAAATGAATGTCACACAGTCAAGATGGTACAAATAACACTCTGTCAGGTTCTCAACCAATTCACAGGGCGGTTTTGTTTGTCGGATGCCGAATCTTTCGAGAAAGGCAGCCGACATTCGACTGATGTATCCCACCTTTGATGAGGCTTTTAAGTATCACTATAATTAATACTTCGTGGTGGTCGATCTCTCTCTCCCCATTATTCCGACCGATTTATGATTTTTTTTTCTTAATTTTCTGGAATGAATAAAAGCTTTTTAACTTTGTAAACAACATCTACATTCTCCTGGATCTAGGTTTTTCTAGATTCTCCTAAATCTAGATGTTTTTAGATGTTTTTAAAACATATTTCAGATGTTTTTTCATGGAAACGTCAGTGATGTCAAGAATAAAATTTACTTTGACTATGTTTATTCTTCGATGACAGTTTTTTTCATGACTTCAGATTTTGACTCGACGTTTGAGTTTTATTCATGCTAAGTGTTAGTGTTTATATCAAGCCATGATAACTGAATAATTTTTTTTTCACCGGAATTCTTCCTGTATTCCACATTTGTCAACTCTAAGTAAAAAAAATGGTTTATTACCTGTGTGTATATATATATATATATATATATATATATATATATATATATATATATATATATATGAATATATCATATATGACTAGCTATGTAAATATATCGTGATATCATCGATAGGATTCATGATAGTGTATAACAGGCTACTTCGAAACTAGGAGCCCTTTCAGCTCCAAAAAGGGATAAGATTAGCTGATACCAGCTCAACCAAACTCTTCACAGCCTGCCTCGAGATGATCTTCAGAAATCTAAACAGGGAAAAGAGAAGAATCGGAATAGACAGCGAATATCTGAGCAACCTAAGATTCACAGACGAAATTCACAGAGAGCCTACACAAACTTCCAACAATGCTAGATGAACGAAATGAAAAAAGCAAGAAAATCTACCTACGCATGGACTTCAGTAAAACAAAGATCATGTGCAATAATCACGTCGGAAATAAAAACACAAAGATCAAAACTGAAGACGCAGAAGTGGAGAAAGTAAACCACTACATCCACCTAGGACATTGAATCTCCATGAAACCCTCGAAAGAAGAAATCAAGCGAAGAATCACTTTACGATAGCAAGTCATTGACAAAACAAGCTCAACCTTCAAATACAAGAAGACCTCATCGATCCTAAAAAGAAAGGTATACAACCAATACATCCTCCCGATAGTCACTTGTGGAGCTGAAACATGGAACCTAACCAAGAGACAAACTGAGAAGCATGTAACGTGCGCCTCAAAGAATTAAGCTCAACCTCACATGGAGAGACCACTAGACAGTATAATATATTCGGGAGAAAATAGGAGCCCAAGATATCATAGAATCCATTAGAAAACTCAAATGGCAATGGGTTGGCTATGTTGCAAGAATGGCAGAGAAGTAATGGACATCACGATTCACAACATGGACCCCCAGATCACGTGCGTAACCGAACCCAGCACAGTACTAAAAGGAGAGATGAACTAGACTGATTCAGAAAGTACTGGCTCTGTGACGCCTACGATAGAGAAGTATGGCGAAACCTGGTGATGGTTTATGTCCAACGGCGGACGTTAAGAAACTGATGACGATGATGATGAAAATACGTTAGAAATTCTCCATATCATACTGCAAAGTAAGGCGGTACAGAGGGAAATAAAACAATTATCACGATTGTATTTTAGCGCAGAGTGCGTTTGAAACTGGAATACATCTGTAAGGTTTTAGCTTTTCTAATATATGTACTTAGTTAAACGCCACTCCATAATTCCCAAGCTAAGCTGTAGTGATTTCATGCACCAAATGTCCAAAGAAAAATTTACCGATCAAGTAGGGAATTTTTCAATTATTTTCTTCAATTCAAAGTAAACAAGTTTCGAAATTCAATCTGTATGGTGTGCACTGGAATCAGTAAAGGGGATTTTAAAGAATTGGGCTTGTGCAACACGCCCATGTCGAGGTTGATAATGGGTGCAACAGCTGTTTGCTATTACTAGTTCTTGAGCAGGTATGGTAGTCATAGGAGAGTGGTTTACCCAAGCTCACTCACCGATTTTGTTATCCCTTGACTGTTTTTCGTCGTGATGAAATGATTAGTAGAATAGTTACGTAGATTATAATTACTATATAGTAAGATTGATCATCACTAAGAGCCCCATATATGTAGCCTTGTATCAAAACGTTTGAGGAATGACTATTCTCCCTCAATCACTTTGCGTAAGGTGGATGCAGGTCCGTAGACCTAAATTCGAACCAGGTTCGCCGTGTCCGTTTTCGGTACTGACAATCGTTGTGTCACCCTATTATATTTGTGCGTGCGTGTGTTTTTGTTTGTGCATGTGTGCGTGTGTGTGTGTGTGCAACAGATACAGACAGTGAGAGACAGACAGAGACAAACAGAGAGGCAGAGATAGAGAGACAGAGACAGAAAGACAGAGGAAGAAAATCCTATTCACATGGTATCTGAAATATGTACCAAAGCGCTCACAATGGAAAAAAGATATGATCTATTTTCATTCTTTTTCTGTATGGTCGATTTAATAAATGTTTCTTCCCCTCAAGGGACAGGTCTTTATTTTCAGTTGTGTGGTTGGGTGTGGCAGTACATCGGGGAGCGACATACGAAGTCATTCGGTACAACAGTAAAGAATCACTTTAACAAGTAAATCAGTGTTAGGGTTAGTACTGAGACAGAAGACGTAGATATACCGTCGCCGTTCACCGATACAATTGAGTTCTTATAGCATTGTGTATTTTCGGGCCATAGGTGTGACTTGAAATTGATTCATAGCATATACTTATCAAATTTATCGATATAAAGAGGAAAGTGTTTTGGGATCTTCCAGTGCCACAAGGAAGTATGTAATTCATCTATGAGAGGTTTATGCAGAAAGTGTCAAATATTTCGAGAATCGGTCGCGCGACTTTGATATATATCGGCAGCCAATCAGTAGGGATTTTAGTGTGCGTGCGTTAGAATATAGTCTCTGTTCGCACAATCGGCAGAGAGGCGTTATTGAGTAAGACTGTACTGTATGACGGTCACATTTACAATGCCCGAACGAGTCATTATTCACGTTTTGTGGAAATCATTTAGCGCATCATAGTCCAGGTCTGTCAGCTTCTACAATCCAGATTTTGTGACCTCCAGCTTGGGGTGAAAAAAATTCAGACCTTGTAGGAAATTTAGGAAGAAGCAGCTGATGTCGATCCCATAATAATGTGATACCAGTTCACCCAAACTTTTCACAGTCTGCCTCGAGATGATTTGCCGAAACCTGAACTGGGTGAATAGAGGAATAAAAAAAGACGACGGATTTCTGTGTAACTTTAGATTACATCGTCCTTTTCGTAGAGAACCTACACAGACTCCAACTAATTCTAAATGGACTAAATGAAGAAATCAAGAAAGTCGGCCTACACACGAACTTCAGTAAAACGAAGGTCTTGTGCAACAATCGCATTGAGAATAAAAGCACAACCGTCAAAATCGAAGAAGCAACATCTACCTAGGACAACAAATCTCTATGAAACCCACAAAAGAATAATAAATCAAGCGAAGAATCCGAGACATCATAGAATCTACTAGAAAACTTGAATGGCGATGAACAGATCATGTTGCAAGAATGGCAGACAACTGATGGACATCACGACTTACAACATGAATCACCAGAGATAATATGTGCAAACGAGGCCAGCAAAATACAAGATAGAGAGTTGAACTAGACAAATTCAAAAAATACTAGCTCTGTGACACCCACGATAGACAAATATGGTGGATCCTGGGGAAGGTCTATGTCATTGATGATGATGATGATGATGATGATGATGATGATGATGATGATGATGATGATGATGATGATGATGATGATACTTCTCTAACAATTTCTGCATATTATCATACCAGGTGGTTGATGTTGCAATGGTTATAGCCACGGGAAATGGAATCAGCGAATAGGGTTCGAGTCTCGACTTCGTCTTTTTGCGTTTGCTTCACGATGAAGCTCTTGAAAAAAGCATGAACCAACTTCCCTGTCACTCTCTCCGATTGCCAGATATCTTGACTGTCTTGTCACAAGCATAACACGATTGTTGACAGGAATGAGGGTCGACGAGTGAACATTCGGCCAAACTACTCTCAACTAACCACCCCGTCCATTTAGTATCAGTGAAAAGCTGTTATCCCCCTGAGTAATCTTGATTTTGACATAAAAATCTCTGATCAATAACGATAGAAGCACTTTTGGGTGCCGCCATTTTGTTAAGCCACATGACCTGGTAGACATCAGCAATTAATAAACTGTGAAATAAGATCTTCATTAGGCAAGAGACGATATAAAACTACGCCTTTCTGATGGTGCTAATTCAATTGTTCCATTCTAGCGTTAGTAATTTATTTTCTCAATCGATAAAGTCATAGCAACACGGTTGCTTGTTTTATCACGTTATATTAACCAGACCTCATGATTTGGTAAATAATGTGATCCTGAATGTAAATAAGTACAGATAAGAATCTATCTAACTAAACAGAACCAAATGGAACGAATCCAAACAGGTCTGGTTAGTCACTCAAAAGAAACAGCCATGTGATAGATATATGTTGGTAAAATACTGTTTTGGAGGTAATCAATTAAAAAATAGGAAAAAAGAGTGGTCAATGAATTAATTACTTCTCGGATTTTGTTAGATGGTGATCACTGGAAAAGTCTGAATTTTTGCTAAAAAAGCGTGAACACTAACAGACACAAACTAAAGGGTTAATTTAGCATAAACTTTGTAAATTGAACCCCTTCAAAAAACTTCTTATATGGGGAATTTACTAAAATTAAAAGTTTTTTTTAATATGATAAGGAGTAAATATTTATGTTTTCAACTCACCAATTTCATTGGTATGAACTCTGTGCACGACACATACAGAGATATTCAGCCAGCAAGACTCACTTAAAAACTGAAAAAAGAACTTTTTTGATAGTTTTGGTAACAGATTTGGTTGAAGGTTTTCTACAGACGGCACGAAAATTCCAATGGGTAGATAGAATAACGATGTTTTCGTCGAGAAAATAGACATATTCGAATCAGGCAGAAAGTTGTTTCATCGGAAAAATATTATTGTTCATGTTTGTGACTCTTTTTAGATTGGACCTGTGGTGAAAGTTGATACAATGAGACAAATATAAACGATGTAAGATAACGTTTAAGGATTACGAGATGTTATCGTACTAAACAGGGCCGGGAGAACAAACATTCTACACACCATTAATCATTGAAATAAACAGATCGCATGCATGAGAACACACTAACTGGGAGATACAGTTTCAAATAAGAAGAAAGGCAGTGTGAAAAGGTGGAGGCCCAATACCAAACAATTGCAAGCTTTTCTATGAAAAGTCATTGAATTGCATCAGTGGCCTCAAAAAAGGAAAATAATTAGTTGACTGATGAGAAGAGATAGGAAACATTGATTGTGTGAATGAGACGACAACCTGACAACGAACTGTCGAAATCTTTTCATGTTAAACGCGGTTATCTAATTTTTGATCTTTAACAAGTAATTGACAGAGTTCCCAATTATGAACATAATTTTGAAGTCACCGTCTTCTCTTAAGGTGGGGCATCTGCCGTAGACTGATTGTTCATGCTATGGTTATGCATCAGATGGTCGCTCTTTCATTCTATGTATTTAAATTACTAGTTGGACATGGTTTAATGCACATATTAACGCACGCACACACACACACATGTGCATGCACACACACGTACAAGCGCGCGCACACACACACACGTGCACACATTTTTCAAAGTTTTTCTCGTATGTCTTAGTTTTGAGGGTTAAACCTCTACGCGAGAACCAAATATTATCACAATCAGAAAAAAAGCATGCAGAATTGTGTTAGCTCAATTACTTATAAACATCTACATACATATAGACATTACAGTATGTATGTGTTATATAGATATAAGATAGTCACGCGTGTGTGTGTTGATATAAAATAGTTGTTTCGCTTACATTTGTTTATTATGTTGATATAAAATAGCTATATATATATATATATATATATATATATATATATATATATATATATATGTGTGTGTGTGTATGTATGTATGTATGTATACATCAGCAATACTTTTTATTCAAACAAACCGTAGTTTATATAAAAAGTACTGCTCATTAGTATTTAAACAAGCACAAACTTCTTGTATCTCGCCTATGATTTCAATCTTTTCAGAAGATGAGTTGGTCTAGTTTTAGGCCATTTAACTAACTAGATTGACAACTCCTTCAGAAATTAGTTTGCCTTTTCAATTTCTTTGATCGATTTAAAACAAGATTTCAGCAGGATGAAAAAAATTCATTTGACTATTTAAGTCTATCAAAAACATTGTCCATAAACTCAGAATCATAAAACACACAAATATGAATTACTTTATATCATATAGAAGCTCTCATTTGAAATGAACACCTTTTATTACACGTTAAATGCACCATTTGGCCCTGATAGCGTAAATAGAATAAACAATGAAGGAAAATGGGGCTGCCGCTGGAATCGAACCTACGACTGGTAAAGTAACTGCTTTAATGAAGAGTTACTCTTACCATTGAGCTAAACAGCCGCCGGTATTAGTATGCTAGCCTAAGGTGATTATTTGTTTGATTTATTCTTCTTTGGGGGATTTTATGGAGATTCGCTGTCCCAGATAAATGTAGTGCTCTAATTTCTTTAGTTTTATGTTCGATTTTGTTCATTAAACCTGAAGAAATATTTGGACTGAACTGAAAGAATCAAGAATCATGTTGGTGCACAGTGAACAGTCCTGGAGATCTTTGTAAAATTGTGGGGGTATAGGAAATCCGAGAAAGAATGGAAACCATCTCGACATTAGCGTTATTAAAATCAGCTACAATACTGGGAAAGTGTTGGATTCTTGGGAGGCGTGCCATCACATGATCTCCAGCTAAAGTCCCCTAACACTATGGGTGTGAAATGTTGCTGTGGGGGTGGGGAGGGATAATAGTATAAGAAAAAAGATTCAGAAATCAAAAGAAGAAACAAAAGCATTCAGATCACGACAGTGTTGAAGTCGGTGAGAAATGTCGGGGAAGCTCTGAAAGCTGAAATACTTCGTGTCACTCGATTCCCAGCGATAACAACTTGATACCATTGTTTGTGAAGAGACTTTATCAACAATAATGATGGTAAAAGATGAATAAGATGCACAATGATATTTTATCAAACAATGCAGAACTAATGAGTCTCTTAGCCCCAAGGGATTTTGCTAGCTGGAAATGAAAACAAATGATTTGGTCAATGTCGCTTGTCCGTTCGTTGGTTTGATTGAAGATGTCACGCAATAAGGGATGGTCTCACTTTTAAGTCGAAGACAGAAAATTAGTATATATATATATATATATGGTGTTTATAGTTGTAAAGCTTTCTGGACAATGTGTGTGTGTGTGTGTATGTATGAGTGTGCGCACTGGATATAAATCTGTGTTATACGTATCAACTAATCTAAAAGTATTCCCTAGAGTACACAATTTTTGCTTTCGTCACGAACAGCGCAGTAAAACCTGTGGAAAATTTTGAATCTTATACCATCGACCCATACCAGTTGATATCGGCTACTTTGCTCGTCTCTGAACTGAACAGACAATAAATCTAATTATGGCGGCTTACAGCTTATACGTCAAAGCTAAAACTTAAGCTGTAGATATATATATAAATAGCTTTCAAGTACCATTTAAGCGCGGTACAAACTAGTTGATTGAATAATTCGATGTATATTCAATAAAATGCTTTAAGGTATCATTGCCGGTGATGATCAGTGCCACTCGATATGGGTATGCTGGCTCTTAGTCAGTCATTTGTACCTCCATCGAACAGTGTGCGCGTGAGAAAGGACCTGGTTTACAGCCCTGTCCTAGATTGGGAAGATGTTGTGTGAATCAGCGGAGGAACGTAGGCTGAGACGGCCACAGAACAATACTGTTGCCGCATAGGGCATATAGTATTCCCAGACGATTACCCATGCTAGTAATGACCTGGCTCGATGTCGCATAACTTCCGTGACTGTACGAGATCCTGTGTATTCAATGCGATTTGGCCGTATAAAAATCATTAATGTTAAATGAACCTCGTTGCCTTCAGTCATACAAACAAATTCCGTTTATTATGTTATATTTTACTCACTTACATATGTCTTACAAGCCGTTTGTGCTTGGTGGCCTTCCAACCGATTGAAAGGTTTATTAATTTGAAAAAAAAACAAACAAAAACAGATGGGTTTGTAAAGTGGTATTCATATTAACAGGAAACGATTTAGAAACAAGTGCACAAGTAATATCGATGGAGAGTTTGTATCTTCTGTTTTATTTGTAATAAGACGTGTAAACAAAGGGGATTGTTATGTTCATTCACCTATGCTGCATTGTAATCATCATAAGATCTATGCCAACCAATTCAAATCAGTTGATAAAATGCTATCGACGGAGACTTAAGTGGTTCCAGTTATTTTATTGGGCTTGCAAACAAAGAGTGCTTCGGTGTTCATTTATCACTAAAACTCCATTGCCAAGGCTGAAGGGTTATTTTGCATTGAGGCCTTGCCGTCTACGGTCCTACTGCTGTGAAAATCCCTCCCGACAATCTTCGCTCACGAAGCCAATCCTTTCATTCATTCCTTTATAATGCATTTTAATCATTCTCTAAAACCATTGCTAAATAAGTCAAATCAATTCGCTAAACATGACTTCGGCATAAAATAATAGCGGCTTCTGCTGAAATTACGCTAACAATATTATAGTCAGTGTTAACGAGCCTGTTCCACTTGTTGAGCCCTCACAATATACACCCATTGTAGAGGCAGTGACGGCGAACCTTTCCAGCTTGGCGTGTCGAAATTTGATTTTTTTAAATAATCATCATATTGTAGTGTCACTTGAATGTAGGCATGCATTTCAGTTTCAAGTGAATGCTTATACATGAGCAGCCAATTTTTTCTATTATATTCACGAAAATATGTTTTTGATAAAATATAACATGAAATACTTATTAAACTAGCATGGTTTAGCGGGGAGATTTTTTTCGAAGTCCACCGCGTGTCACCTAAAAACCCGTGTGGTTATACTGTTGATACGCGTGTCATTCACCATCAGTGGTATAGGTGACTGTTGAGAGGTACTTTCAAGCTTCAAATGTTGATTTGAATGCCACTATTTACGGTGATCCATCTCGATAATAACATTTATGAGTCTGACAACACAGAACATTGTGATTCTCTGAAATGCTTCACCACAGACCAATGGTTAACAAGCAAGTTTTACACACCGTTACCCCTGGGATGAGATCCTCCCTGGGTGCTTCTCAATTTTCACTTTGCGTCAGACTAATGAAAGCTCAGTAAATACCTATTCGGGTCACCTTGCCATGAAGCAATTATAAGCAAGTTACTCTCTCAAAACATAACTGCTTTAGTGATATCTATTCTCATTTGGTTTCGTCCCCCAATCTTGTGGTCTTTTGCCAGACCAACTTAAGATTACAAGGTCTGTCCACAAAGTATTCTCCCTTTCTGAGTCATTTCCCACGTTTCGTGCAGGTTTTGTTCTGCTAACCATCACATCGCCCATATCTACTCGGCTACAAACCAGCTTTCGTTCCCTGCAACATCTTGTCTTTTCTCAAAGAGATTCAAGACTGTGGATGAGAATAGAGAGAACTCGACTATGCAGCTCATGTCGATCCCGAAAAAGGACTTTGCAGACTGTTTTGAAAAGTGGGAAGATTAGTATGCGATGTCTCAATGGAAGTACTTCGGGTGGGGACTAAGGTGCTAGTGCACAAAGTATGTTATTTTTCATTATTGTAACATTGTTGGATACTTTCCGAATACCATCATCATCGTAATCATCATCATCATTAGTCTTTCAACGTCCGTCGTTGGACATAGACCCTCTCTAGGATTCAACACAATTCTCTATCATGGGCGTCGCAGAGCCAGTATTTCCTGAATTTGTCTAGTTCATCTCTCCATCTTGCGTTCTGTCGGCCTTAGTTTCGCATGTGATCTCTGGGGATCCATGTTGTGAGTTTTGCTAATGACACGTGATTAAGTTGAACTGATGATTTATCTTATTTTTTGAGATAATAAAACATTTTATTTGCATATGTTCAAAAGCTTTCCTCCCATCTTAATATATTACAAAAACTAAGTTAGTGACAATTTTATGATTCCTTTAAAATATTTTCCTCATCTTTGTTGTTTTTTGTTATGAAGTATCGATTGATTTCGTCTCTTCTTCGGGTGTCTGTTACATGGGAATTTCGGGACGGAACATTCCATTTAATCCACGGGATAATACTGTTTTCATTCTTGGCTTTCTTTTCCCAACATGCTTCCAATGGATTCTGTCAATTGGGAACTTCTCATTTTCACCCTAATGATGCCACTCTCAATGGAACCAGTGTACTCAGCGAGTGCGCAACCTCCAGATTGGACGCATAGCTTCGCAGGGGAAGATGAACTTACCCAGCCGCCACTATCAATACAATGATACTCTGTTGGCATGATTTGGGAGCCTTAAATGTATTCTTTTGAAGTAGACACTCCCATATGCAATGCTGGGTTAAAACCACGGGATGCCAGAGTAAGGATCGAGGCCCCTCTAAAGGTTGCGTGAAGATTCTCAGGGGTCGCATAAATATTTGAAAATCTTTTTTAAAGAGTAAGTGTATGACTAGTGTTATCAATTATTATCTTTTCTATAGAAATGTACTCGTTCTGGTATTTTTTGTGAAAATGACTCAATGTCATTATTCACTTATTATTTAAAATATATTTCGTTTTTGTTACATTTCAGTAATTCGTTTTAAAAATCTCGTTCTAAACACCGTAAAAAATACGCCCCAGATTGCTATCGTTACAAATGAAATGAAATTAATGGTAATTTAATTTCCCTTGCAGGAGGCGCTCGGTCCATATGCAAATCCAGCACTGTCCATATGTTATTCATTTCTATGCTTGGTTTACAGACTATATCTTTTGTACCTAGTTATTAACTCTCGGCTTTATGTTTTGAATTCTGGTATTTGCTAATATCAACAAAAATTGTTCTCTGCTCCAAGTTTTGCTGTAGCTGCTTTCCCCAACTACTACGTGAAATAGTAATTAATAATGGATTATTCATATGTCCCCTCAGTAGGTTCAAATAGTGTAATGGTCAGCACGTCTGCCTCACACCCACAAGATTCCTGATTCGATTCCTGGTATAAGCAAAGACGTGGAAAGTTCTTCATTGAGGCAAATTTCCCTGTGATCCCTAAGTATATTCTAAGCTCTGGGTGTATGAATCAGCGATAGGAGTCGCACCCACAAACGAAAGAAGAGCCTTCGTGTCGCCCCTGACTGTGGTCGATCATTGACGTTGCCATTGATAGATGTTATGTGTTCAGCTTGTTCGGTAGATTTGGTTTTATTTCCACTGAAATTATTTGTTCCACAAAACCAATGTTCTCTCTAAGAACATAGTTCCCACAATAATAGAGATACTTCACAAGCAAAACGCTGACGAAATAGCGTAGTGTGTATAGTTCAATTACTGCGCCATTTCCCGTTTGGTCAACAACCATGGCTGGCGTAATTTGTCCTGATCCTGACCCAACTTCGTTCAACCAGTGTCTCGAATTGGCTATGCTGAAAATTTCTGAACCTATCAAAAGTTGTTCATTCTTCAAAGCCCTCGTTATTTCGATACATCGATTCGATTGAAACTTTACTTTGAAATCATACAACAAATACATAGTCAATTGCTCGCCAGACAAATCTAAAAGTGTTGATCTAATAAAACTGATGATTCAGCTAGTTCCAGGGTTACGTATTTCTAACTGGTACAAGGGGGTTAGCAGATTGACGTAACTCAGTCTCCTTCATTTATCAATTTTGGCCTTGTGCTGTACTGGGCTAAACTTAGTAAATATCGATTTAAACTGATGATAGCGATGGCAAAGATTTACTCTCTTGGTTAATCATGGATTTTAAAAAGTTAGAAAAAACTCTATGACTTCTAATCTTCAATCCTTGAAATCTTCTTGAAAACCTTGGAAGGGGAAACGTTTTGGGTTTTCTGCTCACCATAGCACTACCACTAGATTGTTTTTTCCCGACGTTGATCTACTGAAAACGCGTCGCGTAGTAGTATCCACACGTCAAATCAATTGTTTCCGCTCAATAGTCATGATGAATCTCGAAAATGTATAAATGCATAGACGTACGGGTTGTGAACAGGTTTCGTTATCTACTTTCAAGGTCAGGAAAAAATAACCGGCAAAATGGAGCTAAGAGGCAAAGAATAAATATTCAGTCTCAGTTCTTAAACATGACGGCAGTTTCCATTTGGTCTGTGCACACAAGGAACTCTCTGATGTGCTCTTAGCTGCCGGCCATGTAACAGATGCTCAATAGATAAGCCTAACACTTTAAGAAAATCTATTTTTACTCCAGCACTTAATCCAATAGACGAACGACAGGATTTATACTCTTTCGCTTTTTCCAAAAATTTACTTCTGCAATAATACTACTAATATTACTACTACTACTTCTCCTGATAATGGCAGTAATGCTATCAATGATCATGATAATATCAATAATGTTATAAATAATAATGATGAAAATTATTCTATTTTTATCATTATTAGTATCATTATTAGTAATAATGATAATAATAATAATGATAATATATATATGTGTGTGTGTGTGTGTGTTTGTGTGTGTATTCAGGAATACAATATAATATAATATGATATATCACATGGGATTCATATCATAAAGTACTCGAAGCCCAAACAGGACAGAAATATAAACTTCATTATATACATATATATATATATATATATATATATATATATATATATATATATATATATATATATATATATATATATATATATATGACCCAAACCTGCAATTTGGATTAATTGCTGTTGTGGCAAGAATCAAAACAAAACCAAACCTGGACAAGAATAGGATTTTTCTTCAGAGTACCAGATGAGGATTACGCGTGAGGAGAGCTAGGAAACGCCCCGGCATTATCGAAAAGAGAAAATAAATGACTGAACAAAATCTAACGATCCCACATTCTACTTTTTTCTAAACTGGTCGAAGCTAAGTTTGGTAGATGGCAGTTCATGACACCATAGGTGGAACTTATCAAATATCCAAGACAAAATTCTGATTTAATTTAATGATTATATACATAGAAAGGCGACAAATCCAGGCAGGAGGGAGAATAAAACAATAGCAGGAGTTCCAAGGAGTGTTTTGTGTGATCGAACACGACATTTCAGCCAATCCATTCTACGGCCTTTTCCAGGTGTTATATCCGAATGTGATGGAGATGAAGTAAACTTGGAAGAAGCCGTAGATTGTGTCGACTGAAACATTGTTTTAAATATGCAAACAACGAGAAGACATTCAATCGTTCAAAAAAAAAAATCAAATGGTAATTACCGTCCTCAGAACTTTAGACAGTATCAATGCCCGGGGTTGTATTTTTTGTTTAATTGCATTTGAACCCAATATACATAGGTAAGGTTTGATTCCATTCTTAAGCCCTCTCACCCTACTGCTACTCTGCTGCCCCGCTGCTAAGCTTTAGGCATTTCTTCGTAAAAAAAAAAGCGAGATATTTCCTTTAATATGGACAACTTGGTGATTGATCGGCCAAGCGATCATTTTTTTGATTCGTGAATTGAAAATTAGAAATGGTATTGTCAGTTGGAAGGGATTAAGGCAAACGTTACAGACAGAATGTGGCTATCAAATGCATCATGAAAATACATGGCGAATGAACTCATTATAGTTATACCTTGCATCAATGTACAATAGAAATTCATAGAAAATGATTTTAAGACAGAAACGTATTGAACATGACTATAGTATAGAAATGAACTGTAAATAATACAATTCTATAGATATTTATTGATGATGATTTTATAATAAAAATGTGCTGCTAATGATTTGTAATATAGAAAATAATTTTACAGAAGAAAAGTATTGCAACTGAAAAAAAAAACAGATTAATTATCAGTGGGTAAGGATTAATGAAAGCATTGAATATAAAATAGGCTTATAATTTATTTTTTACATGCATCGCTATTAATTTTTCAGCAGAAAAAATGCCACGAATTTTACAAAAGATATTTCACTACGGAAATGCACTTCAAATTATTCTATTCTAAGATTTCAATGCAAACACAGAAGAAAATATTTTCAGAGATAAAGGAGTAATGCAAGCGTCACCAACAAACTGTGGCCACTATTAGATTGGTGTGTGTGTGTCGTTAAAAAAGTATAGGTCGTGAAAATTTTTCTCTTCAAAGCTGCTTATATGTTTTTTGGTCTAGGAAATTGCATTTAAACCAATGTGAAAAGTTTCATGTCATTCGGTCAACATTCAAATCTATTTAACCACTTTTGTAATATATTGGGAAAGTTCTTTGATAAAACACAATTTTTCTGGAAAATCGATCCATGGATTTTTTCTTTATCCAACGTGCTCAATAATAACTCTATATATATGTATGGAATGTAAACATAAAGACAAAATAGTTTCCATTGTTCCTACCCTAACGGTATAGCCTTGAATGGTATTGGCATTTGCTTTTGGTGGGTAGCCACTACTTCTAGAAGGTACTGCTCCTGTTTTTTTGTGGGGAGGGGTTTCGTTTTTTATCAACGTTCTATTGTAACATTGGATGAGAGCAATAACTCACTAAGCAGCACAACTTTCATCTTCAAGACACACTGTCTGAACTCCTTGTAGTTGTTTCCTTTCCTTTGAGGGAACTGATGGGCTTCTTCCATATCCTATATTTTCAGGGTATTAAAGAGCAGAAATATCCTATTTGTGACAAATAATATCACATCCTCATCCATACAATCACCTGGCATATTCATACATCGAAGGGGGTTATCATTTGCATGGTGTTAAAGTTTTTGTACCATTTGTCTTTGTATTTGTACTAATCCTGCCATCGAAAAGGCCAGTCTAAACATATTCCTTCGAGTAGCAAAGAGCACGACATTGAGTCGCTTTCGCTGCTTCTCTATTGGGATATCTTCCCAGAATGCCCAATATTTCAAGATCAGTGAGAGTGAATCCCCATTGCTACTCCATGTCATTATTTGACGTCGATAAAAAAAAAAACTAAACCAAGTCACATCTCGCTCTTCACGTGATGTTAAGTGGAATTTATTCGAGAGAAGGTATATTCTCAGTGTATAATTTCCCTTCCCCATTCACCCAGCAAGATGGGATGAAACCCAAAGATCGAATAGAGGTTTCACTATCAGTCTTCCTGCCCAAGAAGTATACTGAAAGTTCAACGAATTTCTTGTAATTGTCACGATGAGGAGTTGCGTGCAATTGCAGTAGGTAGATGGTTAAGCATTTCTTTTCATTTTGTCTTGAACAATCTTCCTGTTCTTTGTTCGAGAGAGATTGCCCTCCTCTCGAAATCCCGGAGAGACCAGTTTCAACACAACTTATCGACACAAATACTGATGAAAAGGCATGAACACGTACGATTCCAAATTCATGATGTCGACAAGCTATTCAAAATGATCCTATGTCCCTTTGCCTCTTCAATCCTGACACAGTCCCCATGATACAAACATGTATTGGATGCTGGAATATAAAAGTCCCGGCAATCACAAGCTATTCTTTGTACTATTGTCTTAGTTTGAAGGCGTGTCTGGGCTTGGTCTCCTCCGATTCCGTGGTCCGTCTTTCAGGCACCAAGCAGCTTCTATCGGCAGAATTTTCCACTCAATATCGGCACCCCATCTTGACCAGCCAACCATCCTCCTTTTCAGTATTGCTCCACTAAATAGTAGTATTTAGTGAGTTTAATTTCGCATCCCAATACTATAAAGTCCAAAAAAACACGATGAGCTGCTTGATGGTGTTGGTGATGGTGAAAATATCCATGTCACGCCGGAGTGGGGTTTTGATGATGTGTTGAGGGAATCTTTCCCCATATCCACTTTCAGATGCCAATCAGGGGCCGGGGACATTTGGTTCGATCTCACTTTCAGTAGCCTATGATACTCTCGTCTAGCTCTGATGAGATCTATCGTCTCCCTCTCACATTGGTATTTACTGGCCTGAATAGACATCGTGACTGCACCTGATCGCCTTGAGTACTTGGTCGCAGTGCCAGCGATAACGACTGCCACCTAAGGTCTTGGAGCAGCTACTAAAAAGATCATGGAGGAGTCTTTTAAGACCTTACAAAGTATTTGTGGAAGTCCCTGACAGCATTTATATACAATGCAAGGTACGCTGCTTGGTCAAAGTGCCGAAGCTGATCTTCCCACCATGACCACAAATCCCAGATGAATACCTTTGTGTCAGAATCTATCACTAAGGGTTCTGGACAAATCAAAGATTCGTTGTAACAGACTTCCTGGTCCATTGTTGGGTCTGTCAAGTAAATGTGAAGATGAGCGTTTACTTCCTTTACTCTACGTTCTTTATAACAGTCCTGCTTGTTCCCAAACAGTTTCCTAAAGAAGCTAAAGGGGTTTGAGAATTAATTACCCGCTTCCTGGCCCTCTCCTTTCCTCGCCTACTGCGCAACTCTGCTCCACGTAGAGTTTTGAATTTTCCCTTCAAAATACAGCGTAATTTTGCTCGAGGTAAATGTTCCCCCTGGTTCGCAAATTTAAATCTCTCTCAACTTCTTATTTTATCTTATTGGCCCTACGGTTTATATCATAATGCTCCGGGTCGACGTATCTAAATCTCTCCGACGCTTAAGTGATACCAATAATTGTTAATGTCTTCAGTTGCTCATCTGCGTCGCCTCTGGATGATGATAATAATATATCACGCGACTTCATCTTTTCCTTCCGTTATTTTCTGCCTCTCGCCTTTGTTGCTAGCTGGGGGACACTTGATTCAGGCGCCAGGTACGTGAAGCTGAATCCTGTCCCTACTCCTTCCCATCAGAATGTAAATGTTATATATATATATATATATATATATATATATATATATATATATATATATATATATTGCACTGCCCAAGTTTTCCCGTTATCTTGATGGATTTTTTAGGCCATACGAATTCTTGCATACCTTTCTACTGATGAATTCCATACTCGTGATCCATTGGTCAGTAGTGATTGTTACCCTAAAATCTGTCATGTTTGGGATCCAACCCAATCCCTCTTGGTAGGTATCGGTGGGTTCCTCCTCACAGACGATGCAAGATGGGGTACTTACCAAGCTTACACCGCTTGCTGTCTTTCCGAGCTGCCAAATCTCTTTTCAGTTGTCACCAACTCTTTCATTTGGTCGTCATTGGCTTTATTCCCAAACGTACATCTCGTTTGATACGTCTTTTGAATTCATCGAGATGTACCTTGAGGGATATTCTGAATTGTTGCTTTAAAGCTTTCCTGCAGCAAGAATTGACCCATCGCTTCACAATCTAAATTACGCTAAAATATTGGCTATATTTACCCTGATAAGATCCACTGCATTTTTAATGCAGATAGAATTATGATCATTTTCAATTTGTATGTCTCGGTTTTGTATCGTATATTTTTATACATTCTACTTTCTACATATTTTGAATATTTACATGATTTCAATAGATCTCTTATATTGATAAATAGTACATAAAAACCTGTTTAAAATTATATGAAAATAGCATAAACTTGAAAACAGGTTTTACGCACAGCAGTCACACGCCACAAGTACAAAAAGCAAGCAACGTGTGTGTGTATGTGCGTGCGTGTGTGTGGGCGCACTCGCGAGACTGGGCCCAAAGAAAAGCTTACCTTTTTCAAAAACATATGCATAGCTCTAACAACAACTTTGTGAGACTCTCATCATCATCATCAGTCTTTTAGCGTCCGTCGTTGGACATAGACCTTCCCCAGGATTTGCCACACTTCTCTATCATGGGCGTCACGGAGCCAGTACTTCCTGAACTTATCTAGTTCATCTCTCCATCTAATATTTTGCCGGCCTCGGTTGCGCATATGGTCTCGGGGAATCCATGTTGTGAGTCGTGATGTCCATCGATTGTCAGCCATTCTTGCAACATGGCCAGCCCACCGCCATTTGAGATTTTTTATGGATTCTATGATGTCTCTAACTCTTGTCTTTTCCCGGATGTGTTGTGCTGTTTTGTGGTCTCTCCATGTGAGGCCCAGCATTATTCTTTCATGTGCACGTTGCATGGTTCTCAGCTTACGGGTCTGTTTCTTGGTTAAGTTCCATGTTTCAGCTCCATAAGTGACTATTGGGAGGATGCATTGGTTATACACCCTTCTCTTTAGGATTAATGGGATCTTATTATTTTTTAAGGTTGAGCTAGCTCTGCCAAAGGCTTGCCATCCTAGTGTGATTCTTCGCTTGATTTCTTCTTCTTTTGAGGGTCTCATGGAGATTCGTTGCCCTAGGTAGATGTAGTGGTCTACTTTCTCGAGTTCTGTGTCCTCGATTTCGATCTTAGTGTTCTTATCTCCAATGTGGTTGTTGCACATGATCTTCGTCTTGCTGAAGTTCGTGTGTAGGCCGACTTTCTTGCTCTCCTCATTTAGTTCATCTATCATTAGTTGGAGGTCATGTAGGTTCTCTGCGAAAAGGGCTATGTCGTCTGCGAATCTTAGGTTGCTCAGATACTCGCCGTCTATTTTAATTCCTTTACTCTCCCAGTCTAGCCTTCTGAAGATCATCTCGAGGCAGGCTGTGAAGAGTTTAGGTGAGCTGGTATCACCTTGTCTTACTCCTTTCTGGAGCTGGAAGGGGTCCGAGTCTTTATGTAGCCTGATAAATGAGCTGCCGTGATTGTATATATGTTTCAACACTTCAACATATACTGGATCTACACCTTGGCGACTGATGGCCTCCATGACCTTAGGGATTTCTACTGAGTCGAACGCCTTTTTGAAGTCGATAAATGCTACGGCAAGTGGTAGTCTATACTCTGCTGCTTTTTCTTTCAGTTGATTTATCGAGTGCAGGTGGTCCATGGTCGAGTAGCTTCTTCTAAAGCCAGCCTGTTCACGTGGCTGGTTTTCATCGAGTGTTTTTGTGATTCGGTTGGTGATGATCTTTGTGAAAAGTTTATATACACAGTTGAGTAGGCTTATAGGCCTATAGTTGTTGAGGCCTTTCGGGTTTCCTTTTTTATATAAAAATTGTCACCTTCAAAATAGTCCCATCCAGCGTTCTCTCAAGTTCTGGAATAAGTTCTGAGAGTTTTTCTGATGGGTAACCTGAACGTCTTGCGGAAATGATTTCACGGCACACACTCTTTCAATGTAATTATCATGCATCCACCTGTAAGGTTATCCAGAATTGACATCGTCTTTGCTGGATGTTCTTCCAGATTCGAAACTCTGGGATTGCATTTGGTGTGGACAATATTCCCCCATAAACAGTTGCAATATCAGTAGTATCTCCTAAAAGTTTTTTCCTCATTTGAATTTCAAACATACACCTTGCTCTTCAAGATGCTCCAGTGTTCAACACCAAGCGTTCAAGACACCCGTTCTCTCTCTTACTTGCTGCTCAAGAATTAACCATCGTGGCTTTATGCATTTTTATTTTGAACCAAAAGATCGAGGTCACAGCTCTAGTCATAAGCGCTCTAAAACATCTCATTGGCACGCTGGTCTCAAAAGTTCGGCTTCTTTGTGGACAGACCTTGTATGTATACATGAATAAGTGTGTATGTACACAATTCTTCATATTCAAGTGTCTCTAAGTGTTAAATTCATAAATATTATCTCGAATCTATCAATTAATCTTAGTTTAAACGGGTCAAACGCAAAGATAACATTTTCCCCACAAGAGTAACGCTCAGGCCGCGCCACGACGTCTGCTTTTGCAGACATCTCTCAAAGAATCCAACATTTAATAAAATTACAAGAAAAAAAAAACAGCAGCAGCAAAAACAAGGAGAGCAGCAACAACAGCATCAACAACAAATAAAGACTTAAGAATCATCTGCGCTCTCTCGCTTGCATCTCCGGTGTTGGTGGTTAGGAGTTATCGCCAAGAGACTCAGATCAAAAGAGTCCCACCCTCTGGTCTACAGACTAACGATTTCCTACTTGGAGATCACTGAACGGTGAAGTAAACGATGCTCGTCTAACAATTTGTCATCAGAGAAAGCGCCCGAATTGAAAGAGTGCTCTCTTTAAACAAAATCACAGATTATTCAACGAGCGCTTCTCGGGGCCCAAAACGAAAAAAAAAAAAAAGAAGTTATTTTTCTTCAGTTGCTAAAGGCCACATTTTCAGGCAGATTTGCAAATCACACTTATATCTACGAACAGAGATTTCTTTAAAAGATTTTTTCCGTTCTCTGCCATTACTTCAAGCGGTAATCTCACGTATTATCAAAGAGATTGTCGGCAATTTCATTAGAGTCTTCAATCAATTCATGCCCTCATGTAGATTATACGTCTGATTGAACTTCTATTATTTTCTATGTTCATGCCATTATCTATATTGAATTATACTTTTTCAGAAACACATACACGCACGCATATATATATATATATATATATATATATATATATATATATATATATATATATATATATATATATATACATATATATATATATATATATATATATACGTGTGTGTGTATGCATATATTCACATATTTATACACAAATACACAAAGATATTTGAATGCATTAGAGGAGATATTGTTTTGAATTTGTTGTTTCGGCAAAAAGTACATACGTTGTGTGTGTGTGTGTGTGTGTGTGTTTGTCTGTCAGTCCGTATGTGTGTATTATTCACAAATCTTGATACGTATGTGTGCAGGACTCAATAAATCGTTCAAGATGTCGGTTCGGAAAATGTTAAACCATTTTGGATATATAGAACTCTGGCTACAATCAGAGAGGACCATATTGCTTACATGCTTGAACGGATAGTTTTCCTTTGGGTTACTCACTCGGCATTTAGATACAAAATCAAAGACACAGAACTGGGGAAAGTAGATCACTACATTTACCTAGGACAATGAATCTCCATGAGACCCTCAAAAGAAGAAGAAATCAAGCGAAGAATCACACTTTGGTAGAGCTAGCCCAACCTTCAAAAATAAGAAGATCCCATTAATCCGAAAAAGAAGGGTGTATAACAAATGCATCCTCCAAATAGTTACTTATAGAGCTGAAGCATGGAACAAAACTAAGAGATAGATCCGCAAATTAAGAACTATGCAACGTGCACTTGAAAGAATTATGCTGGGCCTCACATGGAGAGACCACAAGACAGCACAGTACATCCGGGAAAAAATAAGAGTCAGGAACATAATAAAATCTATTAAAAATCTCAAGTGGCAGTGGGCTGGCTATGTTGCAAGAATGGCAGACAACCGAAGGACATCGCGACTCACAACATGGATACCCCAAGATCACATTCGGAACTGAGGCCGGTAGAATATTAGATGGAGAGACGAGCTAGACAAATTCAGAAATTATTGGCTCCGTGACGCCCATGATAGACAAGTGTGGCAAATCCTGGAGAAGGTGTATGTACAACGATGGACGTTGAAAGACCGATGATTATGATGAAGTGAGCTTGTAGACTGAGTGACTGTCATATTCACAATGGCCATGCCTGCCCATTTTCCACGTCCTGTGCTGCGCTTTTTCATAAAACATCGCATCACCCAGTCCTGTCTCGCCCTACAAAAGGAGGGACTTTGAACCATGGACAAGATTAAGGACACTGGAGCAACGCCTGATAACAACCCCAGAAGAGGACTTTGCAGACTTTTTTGAACAGGATTTCTCTGAAGGGTGACCAAGACGCAATTGCCCTGGGTAGGTTATTTCTCCGGCTGGGTATTTTCTGGACAGACCTCGTATATCTAATTATGCTATCTTAAAGGGTGGAAATGAGTATAAGACTTCTTGAAAAAACATTCTGAATTAATCATGAAAAAGACAGTAATAAGTAATTACAAGGCTTTCCTTTTGACTCTAAAACCTGGATACACTTATTTTCCATTGAGGACATGATTATTTTCATGTTTACAAGCGGAACCACGGTTTCTGCAAGAGATTAAACGTTTCCTTTTTCTCCAAACTGCTTCCTTTGCTCATACGCATGCTTTGAAAGGATGTCCCAAAAGTTTTCAATGACGTTGCAGTCTGGAGAGTTTTCAGGCCAGTTCATTAACGTGATGCCCCTGCGTTTGAACCATGCCTCTTTGATTTTAGCGTTCTGAATGGCAACGTTATTTTGCTAGACTGCAAATATCTTCCTTGATGGCAGTTGGAAAATGGGAGAAGATTTTTTTCTAACACTTTTCGTAGAACCGAGCGTTACGTTATCATTCTATCTCCACCAGTTCAGCTTTACTTTAGACCAGACCGAAATTTCCTATAGAACCTAATGGACACTTCTTGCAGTGATATCAAAATCAAGTTAATCTCTGAGGTATCTAAAAAAACAATTCATGTTTGATGCCCGGGATACAAAATTTGAAAGCTTTGGAAGTCTAGGAAGGCCGGTTTTGCTTCATTCCCGAACCTCATAAGTTAAGGGAGCATACCGGTCGAAACATCGAGATTGAAGCGACAAGACTAGGTATAATGTATTGAACGATAATAAAATTCATGATTAATTAAATTAATTCATCTTGAAAATTCAAAATAAAATGTCTCTTTCTTGCTCTCTTTATCAGTCTTGTACACTCTTTCTTTCCTTCTTTCCCTTTCATTTCTTCTCTATTTAACTTCAAAACCTTTTTTCCATTCCTCATTCACCGTATAACCCTTCTTCCCACTTTCCCTAATGATGGCTTTTATCAAGTGAAAAGCGACGCCCCTAAACAGCGTGTATGAGGTGGGTACATGCAGGTACAGCAAGGAAAAGGCAAAAGACGGAATGGCGGGGCCTGTGTAAGAAATAGGTGAAACGAAAAACGAAAACGGCTGTTGTAACGATCTCTATTGTACCACGTAAACCATTCGACTCAGCCAGAATCCAAACGACCCTCTTCGAATATCACGTGCACAAAATTCACGCACACTTCGATATTTAGGGGAACTGAGATAAAAATGCTCACTTTCTCTGCTTCACTTTTCACTTTAACAAAAATGCGAACACACATATATATGTATGTGTGCGTATGTGTGTATGTATGTATATATAAGATATATGCATAAGATGGATACATACATATAGTAATAAATTATTTATATATAAGCATGCATTTATGTATATGAGTATGTATATATAAAGTAATGGAATCATAGAGATATGCTTATATATATATATATATATATATATATATATATATATATATATATATCAGTTTTCGAAGTGGTTTTTTATACATGTTCATCTGTTCACGATGTAGAATCACGGTGAAAATGTAAGTTTTGCACTCTATACCTTTTAAAGCCAATTTAAACGAGGAAGAAAATAAAACGTACATTACTGACTGTTGGTGCTTAGTGTCTGTGTGCGCACACAACCTCCAATATTGCTTTTCAAAGGACGATTATGATTTTCGAAAGCTGCAAGAAAGTGGAAAGAAAGATAAGGAAGGGAGAAAGACACACAACACGTCGGCTTTCCGACCTTCCCCATTAAATCCACTGTCTGTTCTTTGATGTCCCATCTTAAAATCAACCCATCCACCTAACTGTCATTAACAAAATGTTCGGTGGACAATTCTTTTGAATGAGTAAATAAAATGAACATAAAAAAGACAAATCAATTTTACTCAATGACCCAAATTCAACAGTTCACAAGTTTATTAAAGTTCCTTGGGGTTTCGATTTCTATTCAAAGAAATTCAATCCTCATTTCATTAGTAATAAATATAATCATACTCAAATATATACATCTGTAATTTGTCCATACCTAAATAATCCCGTCATTTTGTATGGCTACTATGTTAGAATATATATATATATATATATATATATATATATATATATATATATATATATATACAAAACAAATCAGGAATACAATTCAATATGATGTAATATAATATCAGATGTGTAACGGGATTATTCCATAAAGTGCTCGAAACATTCAACTTTGAACATTAAGTTGAGATAGAGTAAAAAAGAAACCCAAATAGGGCAAAAGCATAAACATATTTGTGTGGCGAATCCTTATTTCATTATATATATATATATATATATATATATATATATATATATATATATATAGAGAGAGAGAGAGAGAGAGAGAGAGAGAGAGAGAGAAAGGCGGGGAGACCATCTGACCATTTGAATATTCAATGTACAGTATATACTTATGCTCTCTGGTTGAAAATCGAGCACTCTTCACCAATAAATAACTCAACCCCCTAAAATACTTGTGTGTGTGCGTGTGTGTGTAGATGACTTTATACATATACATGTACAAGTCCACCTCTTGACCTATGGTCAATTTCACAATCATCTCTAACATCCAATACGTAGTCATGAAGTTATCTGCAGCCGTTTATTCACACACATACTCAAAAATATACTTAGCCACTCATGAATATTCAGAGATAGTCAGACATCTTCAGTCTATTATTCCGTAAATCTATAAAATATAAACTCTCCATATATACACACTTCACGATAAATTACTTGCACATACACATAGAATATGTATATATGTGCGTGTAGTCGTATTTATTCATTTTCCCTGTATAGATATAAAGTTTATATTTATGGATATCAAGTGTATTTAGATTTATGTATATATACGTACAGAAATAAGGTTTCGATTTTCTTCGAACTTCAAAAGGCAAACAACAGAGGTTTCAGAGTTTGAAAAAAAATCCTGTACACATTACACGCAACATTTTTTATGCAAATATATCATAAAATCGATCAGCAGCCTTTGAGAAAGAAATTTCAAAACTGCTGAGTATACATTGATGTATTTTAGAGTTTGTGACAATGAAATCACATACGCATCCATACATATATATATATATATATATATATATATATATATATATATATATATATATATATATATATGTGTGTGTGTGTGTGTGTGTGTGTGTGTGTGTTTGTGTGTGTGTGCTTGTATGTCAGAATGTATGCTTGTGTATATGTGTGGAGGGTGAGTGCACGTGTTTATGTGCGTATTTGCATACATTGGTTCAAGCGCCTCCCATTTTATTCGATAAAAATACAACACCACGTCATTTAATCTACTTTTTCAACAAAAAAAAATTCTGGTGTTTATGGGTTTCATGTCCCAGATTTCGGTATTTTCATTCTGGAAGATTTTCATCCATCACCAGGATTTGTTGTAAACTTGACTGTTCTATTGAATTATTTATAACAATGTGTTCTCATTTGTTAAGTTATGTTTGTCTCGATTGTGATATTAAATTCATAGATGTATGTGACTTGTTTATTCCTGTTTGTATCGAATGTATATGTTTATGTGCCTTTTTGTAATAAGGTAGTGTCCAAATAAATGTTTCACAATACATATCAATATCGATTTTCTACAAACAAATATTCATTGCGTCATTAACCAAGACGTGTCTCATTCAGATCATTGACTATCATACAAAAGGAACCGTAGGTGGTGACTGTTTCTGGTGTTATACAAAGCTTAAAGACATTTATTATAAAAGAAAAGCACATTTGTGATGATTTTTTGACTTGAGTTTTCCCGTTGTTTGAAAAAAGGTCGTGTATTTTCATCATTGGACAAAGACATTTTGTAAATGAACTGGTCTGATTACTCACTCAGGAGAATCCATCACAAGGCCAACGCCATTTGGCAACATGCCTTGTGGAGGGTGATCAATTAAAAAAAAGAATTGGAAAAGGTATAATCATTCAACTCAACTTTTGTTAGATCACTAAAAAGTCTGAATTACTAAAAAAAGAAAAAAAAAGCATGGACGCTGCCGGGCACAAACTAAGGGAACAATTCAGCGTCAACTCAGGTTGTTAATAGAACCCTGCGCTGAAAACATTTTTGGGAGGCGTGGGGGGTCAAGAAACAAGAAAAAAGTTTCTCTGGGGACGTTTAGATATTCATCCAAGGTCTATCAGTGTTGCCTTTCCACGTGACGTATACATAGTATCACTTGAAAACTGAAGAAATCTATGTTGACTATATTGGCAGATTTGGTTAACGGTTTATAATATTTGACTAATGAATATGGTATAAATTTTCGAAGTGAGAATGGCCTGGCTGCATTTGAAAACAGCCTTTGAATTCCTGTCTTATACATCTGCTCAAACCCCGACCGCTAGCACTAGTAGGAAATATACAACGATATCAATCACAATGTAGCACATGGTTACTGAATATATTGACTTGTGTGCATTTTGTGGATATCAAATCTTAATTTATAAGAGTTTACTGACATGGAAATGATGCCAAATATCATTTATACCAGTTTATTTTTCTTTTTTTTTCTGTCCGTCTGTTTATATTTATCGATCTCTCTGTCCATATTTGTCATAATACGTACGTATCTATTTCAGTCTTTTCTATCACTCTCTCTCTCCCTCTTTCTATCTATCTATGTATCTATCGATTTGTTTAGTTATCTAGCTATTTATCTATCTACCTATCTGCCATACTGTTATCATTCTCTATTAGTTGATCTCAATCTTGCCATCTCTCTCTTTCGGTCTCTCTCTCTCTCTCTCTCTCTCTCTCTCTCTCTCTCTCTCTCTCTCTCTCTCTCTCTCTCTTTCACCTGTCTGTGTATGTGTGTGCATGCGTGTACCTATGTGTCTATCTACTTCCGTTCCGTTTGAGACATACTTACCTATCTGAACATATATTCATAGAATTTTCTTTTTGTTTCTCCACTTTTTCATCTGTTTTTCACCCCAATTTATTCCTGTTTTTTTTCCCTTCTTCACTTCCTTCTTCCTTCCTACTGGCCAGACCATCTACAATTTTCGTTTTTTACTGGGTTCTTTTTTTTTCTCAGTAATAAACCCATCTTTCCTCCCGACGCAACTGCCCAGGACCTACCATCCGGTCCAATAGAATTAGTTGCCCCATCATGGAGAATAATGCACTCACCAATATAACATTACTAATTTCGCATGAAAAGACACACAAAAGAGGAATGTAATCTGCTTTAAAGAAACGTTCCTTGTGCCTTTGGTCTAAACAGAAAAAGAAACGAAATAAGTACTGAACGAAACACGTTCTCTTCAGTGGGAAGCCGGCGAAAGCGAATAAAAAAACCAAGATAATGTTTCAAGCAGAGAAAATAACAGCAAATGAAATTATAAATTCAATCAACTCGATAAACAGCATAAACGAACTCTTAGGAAAAGTATTCCTCCATTATTAATTTTGCCTTGTTTTGGGGGTTTTTTTTTTGTATTTTTGTTGCTATTTTTTAGATGCGCCCAATGCATCTCTATAGGACACTTTCCGGTCAGTTGGTCGGTTAGTCCCGATTACATTAAACAACAGAAAGATGAAAAAAAGAGGGTTTGTGTTTCATTTACCAGTTAACGTCAGAAGAGATGTGATGCTATTGAAAGAACATTTGATCGATTCTTTTTTATCAACTGCTATGATATAAATAAAAGAATATACTCATATTTTGATCATTTTTTTTAATAGCAATCTCTTTAACTGACATTCACCTGTCGATGTTGAAGCTGGTTATAGGACTAGAAATTCTGTTTGTTTTTTGTTGTGCAATACATAGAATTATCATCAAAAAGTTCGTGATCCTCGCTCCAATGTGTGTTATGGGAGCCGATCTATATCTTTTTGGAGCAAGTTTAAAAGTAAAGGTAATAAATTTTAGGAGCCATGAAGTCCAAAATTATAGATATGGGCGTAAGGATGGTGTACTCATCGTTGAAGTCACGATTCTTGTATCATAACACTCTATCCTAGAATTTGTAGTTATATGACTGTAGATTTGTCTTTATCAAACCTCTGTGGCCGAATTGGTATATCAAAACGTTCTCTCAGGATATACGTTATGAAGTAATGTCTTTATAAGGTGCTTTCACGCTGCGTACTTATAATGTTAAGAACTTTGTGATTACCATTAATAAAATAAATAAAAATTAAACTAAATCTATTCAAAACTAATCAAATTCTAAAACTTGTTCAGACTATTGATGTCATTATTTTTGTAGCTACCACAAAATCAACATTCTACGACCTTATCTTGGTGCGTAATCCATATAGAAAGATTGTGGATTCTCCTTTTTCTTATTCACATCACGCCAAGTGTTTGGTATTCTGTAAGCCTACTTGATACAACAAATGACAAAAGATTGGATTATATAGACTGTCATCAAAAAATAGCCTGGTTTCCTTGGTTGTGACCCAAGGTTCGGATAAAAAAGAAGTCTCCCTCATTTTCAGAGAAACAATAAACCTGAAAGAAGCCGTGGAATAGATCGGTCGAAACGTTGTGGTAACAAGAAAATCCATGACAATTAGATCAGCAGTCCAACAAACGCTCAGAATCACGATTGTTCTTCTCAAAATCACGTCAGGTAGCCGGAGAATCGATGAATTGATTGACTGAAACATCGTGGTAAAAAGAAAAGCAACAAACGAATGAGATCAATAGTCCGGAGAACCTTTTCAAATGATAGTGAGTCTTCTCAAAATTACAGAAGATAGCCGTAGAATCGATTGGCCGAAACGCAATGGTAACAAGAAAAACATCAAAACAAATGAGATCAATAGTCCAGAGAACATTTTAAAAGATAATGTCTCTCCTCAGAATTATGGAAGGCAGCCACAAATGGATCGGCCAAAACTTTGTTTTAACCACAAAAGCAACAAAAAGAAGAATGAACTGAATTGTCTAAAGAACTCTCCGGATGACAATGAGTCTTCACAAAATTACACTTAGTCGTAAAATGGACTGGTCTTAGTGTTATCAAAGGATGCAGCAAAAAGAACGATCACAATAACCAAAAGAACCAATGTGATTATAATGTCTCTTTTCAAAATAAAAAAAATCAAGATATAATCAAACAAAATAGAATGGGGAAAAGAGATAAACGCAAAAGAAGGATGAAATAGAAGAAGTGAATATAGGAGAGAAGCAAAAGAAAAAGGAAACTTACAAATGAAAGAGAAGTCAGGTTTCAAAATATCATTTTCAATTTAGGCAATCCCCTACTTAGAACGTTAGTGAAACTCAATATTTCTGTCTTTATTTAAACCTATTCAACTTAATGACGAAGCTTGGTGAATATCGACTGCCTCCAGTTGTCAGTGTTCGCACTCAATTTGAAGAAGCCATCATTTCGATTGCTGAAATTCCAGGTAAAATGGCAGAATCTACCCACAAAATAGATTTCAGCAACACAATCTTCCTTCCATCCATATTCTTAATTTAACCTCGATACTTAGTAAAATAAGCGTAATGAATATCAATAAAAAGAATTCTCATTCCATTTATCATTAGTGGAGTCCACTTTGCTGATATTAGCGTATTTCCTGCGGGTGTCATGGATCGGAGGTTAAGCGAAGACGAAATAAGTCTCAGATGCTGATTTTCATGGCAGACAGATTTACCAAAGTGATGACACTATGCAATTTTCCTGTCCCAACTTGGCTTTGGGTTGGAATGAATTCAATATATTTAACTATTGTTACTTATTGGTGCCTAAGAAAAAGCAAACTTTTAAATGCAGATTTTCAAAGCTGGGGGATTTACAAATCGAAAGTTTGGAGCAATGCAATATTGACTCTCCAATTCAGGCTTGTACTAAAATAAGTCAAGCTTGCTTTGTTCCTGGTGGGTCAGCAAATCCGTAGCCTAATACTGTTACTAGCTGAAATTTGATCTGGAATTTTCTCTTCATAACGTTCTATCTATGACATTTATATACTTCACCGAATCAAGTGCATCGCCAAAGAAGGACATTATACTGAAAAATACATTTTTTTACCGTTAGACTACAGGTTATATAGCTTACCTACGTATTCACCGCGACCAGAAGTTATTGTTCAAACTCATTGAAAAAAAACAACAGAATATCAAATGCTGTCTTTCAAGACTTGGTTTTATTGGCATATAAAAACACTTTTTTATTTCGGGGCAATAAGTATTATTATTATTATTATTATTATTATTATTATTATTATTATTATTATTATTATTATTATTATTATTATTATTATTATTATTATTGATGATGTCTAAAAAGTACACAAAATGTCGATTATTCCCTTCAAATGTTTCTTTTACAACGAGGACAAATAATTTGATATTTACTAATTCTCAATTGGACAACAGGCAAATTTGTACGTTTCTAATCATATTAGATAAGGAAACAGGGACATAAATATCACTGCGATCGCCACATGAATAAGGTTTGAAGGGAATAATAGCCATTGCATTTTCTTTTTATACATAAGCAATCAGAAACTAACATTCACTACCCAGGAACAAAAAATCGCCTTGCACGATGTGATTGATGCAACATAATCTTCCTATGTTTTTCATCAGTCTGGCCTTGTGTCAAACTGAACTACTTAATGAATACCTACAGAAAAGTTTGATAAGGGGGAAGAAGAGAGACAGAGTGTGTGTGAGAGAGATAGTGAGTGAGAGAGACAGGGGTAAATAAAAGGAGAGAGCAAGGATTCAGCGCGATGGGCGGTATGAAAATAAATAAGAAAGAAATCGAATGAAATAGGTTAAGATTACTTTGTTCTTATTAAGATAACTTTTTTTTCTTCCCAATTACTTTATTTATTTTTTTATATTCGTCTTGTGCTTCTATTTGTTGATAACAAAAAAGAGCCATGGTCTCCCTTCCCCTTCCACTGGAAGAGTAATAGGTGGAAAGACATTTTTGTGAAAAAAAAATGAACTTTTTTCCCTTTTCCGCCATCAACTTTCTTCCCCTCCTTTTTCTTGGAGTCTTTTTTACTCA
>OY735206.1:68215263-68217763 GCA_963457665.1 Thysanoteuthis rhombus
TTGGAAAAAATGTCCCAACTCACAACCTTATTCATCCAACCTCTTAGCGTTCCTAACCGTATACTTTATACATTTTTTTATAGTAATTCGTTTTGATTTCATTTTACATTTGTAATGCAAAATAATCTGATAAAATACGTTTTTAATGTTTTGATTTTAAATACAATATAAATTTATGAGTCTGCTGCATGCAATTTTTTATTCTTTTGACTTTGAATATGAAATAACAAATATAATTCCTTTAAAAATCTATCTTCCTTGCACTTTGATCTTGATATAAAATTTAAAAGATCATAGAATCAATATATATATATATATATATATATATATTTTTTTTTTTTTATATACATATATATATATATATATATATATATATATATATATATAGAGAGAGAGAGAGAGAGAGAGAGAGAGAGATGTATATATGCAAAGAATGTTCAATTTTGGTCAGTATGCGATTAATATTCACCAATTGATTAAGTGCATTGAAAACAAGAGTAGATATTTGTTGCGTACAACAAATGCTTTGCTCATTTTTAGGCTACAAACTCACTTTATATATATATATATATATATATATATATATATATATAGATAGATAGATAGATAGATAGATAGATAGATAGATAGATAGATTGATAGATAGATAGATAGATAGATAGATAGATATAGATATAAAATTATGAATGCATTATATTATTTGATACTCTTTTTGAAACAATCTCTTACTATCATCATTTGGTGCCTAGACAGCGTAAATAGTATAAACAATTAAAGAAAATTGGGTTGCTACAGGAATTAAACCTTCCAGGTAGTCGCTTCAGCGTAGTGTTTCTCTTACCATTGAGCTAAAAAGCCGAAGAGAAAGGTAAAGGTCCAAATAAGTGCTTCATCTCACATTCTCCTCGACGTTTCAAAAAGATCCCAAAAAGAGCATATGAACACTCTTGTACACTAATAACGGGCAACGGCCGAATACGAAAAACAAGCCAAGATGATCAAATAGATACACAAGAATGAAACATGCAAACGTATCCAATCTGTGCTAATTGCAATAAGCCACACTGCCAGACACCAACCATGTTTCTGCAACATATCATCGCACATAGCCATGCTCACTGCAAAACATCAAGGTATCACTTTAGACAGAGCCAATTAATACCCAATCTGCGATGTCATCATCATTACCATCAGCCTTCTAGCGTCCGTCGTTAGACATAGACCATCCACAGGATTTGCTGGACCTCTCTATCATGGGCATCACGGGACCAATACTTTTTGAACTTTTCTATTTTGTCATGCCATCTTATATTTTGTTGGCCACAATTTCACATATGATCTCTTGAGATCTACGTTATTTGTCAAGATATCCATCGGTTGTCTACCATTCTTGCAACATGACCAGCCCATTGCCATTTTAGTTTTCTTATGATATCTCAGACTCCTATTTCTACAGAATGAGTCTTACAAAAATACTTACACAAAGACCCCCATTACTACAGGCATACAAATACATCAGACACTTGAAAAATATTCATACATCTATTTTCGTCTACGTCTAAACGCACGAACAATGACACATATACGCACAAATCCATTCCTTCAATCCAGTTTGCCAACATTCCCATCACTATATCCACACTTATACACACACATCTGACGTATAAAAGATACGTACATCTTTTTCTGTATGCATTTATTCGCAAATATTCACACATACATCCAATCCTCCCCATCAGCTTTAGGCGAGGACCATAAAACTACTAACACCCTTCATCCTATATCTTTCATTTTCAGACAGACCAGTCTTCTCAAAGATAAAATCACATCCTTATCTCAGAATCCCGCATCAACTCAAGCCCCCTTTCCTTTTCTCCTGTTATTGTATTTTCATTTCTGCACGTTTGTAAATGCTTCCTTGTAACTGAAACATGTCACGAAAATAAAAGATTTTTTAAAAACTTGGTTTCCACAATTATCATGTATGTATACGTGTGTGTGTCTGTGTGTACCATAGAACATACATGTATGTGTATATATACAAGATTTTGCAATTACATACACATGCATACATACACACGCAGATAGATAGATAAATAGATAGATAGATTCATATATGTATACATTTCTCTCGATGTTTATCTGTCTTGATCAGCTTAAATCGGCCACACACTTTTTCTTATTCTCTCTCTTCTATTTCTCTCCTTCTCTCTCTCCTTATATATATATATATATATATATATATATATATATATATATATAATTGAAGCAACTTGATTGTTCTCAGAAGTACCAGAACAACATACACCCCTCAGAAATATGTCTCAATCCTGAAAAGAACCAATGTATCCTGTCAATAGTCACTTATGGAGTAAAAACATGGAACTTAACCAAAATATTGGCCCTCAAGCTAGGAACCATGCAACATGCTCATGAGTGAATCATAATCAACCTCATACGGAGAGATCATAAGAAAGCATAGTATATCAGACGAAGGACC
>OY735206.1:68222763-68432763 GCA_963457665.1 Thysanoteuthis rhombus
TAAAAAATAGGAAAAAATATTTTTTTTGTCATTTCACGCCATTAGTAATATTATTGTTCTCTTGATAGCCTTTTGTGATATTTTTTAAAGTCAATAGGGAACAGAAACTATCGCTTGGTATACACATGCCTCTTATTGCCGTCATTGTAATAAATGCAATTATTTTTATATAAGCTGATATTAAATCTAACGGATCAAACTGAAAGTTTCGTATGAATTGTATCAGAACTCGCCACTTTTTCAGGTTGTGATCCAAGTGTTGACCTACGTAACAAAAGAAAAGAAAAAGAAAAAAGTGCATCCTCACAGTGATCAATCAGAACTTAGCACTGAAAAAAAGGATCTGCTGTTCTGAAAGTTTTGAATACTCAAGATATCAGTTGGTTCTATGAAGACTGTACGATCACGAATCAATGTCTCTTACACAGATGTACCTTTTTTTTTAAAAATCTTTGACAGTCGTCTGTTGTAAACCATTTCATCCAGGTTTTGTAAACCGACAACTTCCATGCACATTGCTCTCATCAAAATGATCTTTTGTCAGGATTTGGCCGATTCCCTGTCCATTCTCTTGATTAACGAACGATGCCTATTACGAAATTATGTAACTGTTACTTTTGCAGTCACATAGACAACAGATGATTCATTGGGTCTTCAATGCATTTTATATGTATCAGCAATAATCCCATCTGTTAATGGAAGTTTAAGTTGTCTTTCTTTTACTCTGACCACGCATCACCACTCCTTCCTTTTTTACAACTTCAACAATAGAAACGATTCCGATTTATAGCCCAGTGACACATCCACTTACACGATATTGTTTTAACTTTTCAATGAATTCATCTTTATCATTTAATTTTTTTTTTTAAATCAGACTTTTTTCGAACCAGTCCCTGATAATCTGGGTAATTTGTTTAAACAATTTTGTAATCCTAAATTATTTAAATTCTGAGATTAAATGTTTTAATTGTTGATTTTTAACTAGTTTTATTCATCTTATTGTTGCTTTTTATGACAACGTCCCAGGTCGACATACCCGCACCCCATATCTCGTATGCTCGTCTTATATTGACGACGCATTAAGCATTCCGGTCACGGAGGCCTGGGGCTAGACATAGCTCTAATCTATAGACATTTTAGTACTTCATCAACTTTTCACGCCATACTTTTGTTTATTATCTAGTTGTAGTGGTAGCAAATTGATTGAATTTCAAGATGAAGTAACAAACTGTACTTCAAACTAAAACTCAGACCTCGCAGCTGTCAGTTCACCGCTGAGCGAATCTTGTGAGAGACTCTGCAGTTTAGCACAGGTCAGGCTCCTCTAAAATTGGTATCAGCCTCAAAACAGCCTCTCAAATTAATAAGGCAAAAGAGAATGGCTATTAAAAATGTCACTTCAAATAACGTATTCTAAAAATGTGTTTGTGTAAGGAGCTAAAAAAATAGTTGAACATTAGCAGCAGAGGCGGCAGCAACTGATAAGAACAAGGCAGCCTTAAGTGGTTCTTTGTCGGCATTCTGCTCTACTCCCAGATTAGCTTCTTCGAGAGTCCCTGGCCCTCAGCCAGCTGCAAGTATTTATTTGTATTCTGGTGTAGAAGCTGGTTGAACGAAAATGACAAGTTATTAGCAATATATACGGCTTATCTCTTTCAAGTAAAAGTCGTTGGGAATGTCTGCTCGTAGCTTTGACTTTATAAATTGTACTTGAACATAGAAATATAACACTCACATATATATATATATATATATATATATATATATATATATATATATATATGTGTGTGTGTGTGTGTGTGTGTGTGTGTGTGGGTGGGTGTGTGGGTGGGTGTATGTGTGTGTGTGTATAATTTGATAAATAAATATATGTATATGCGTATGAATATACAAATATTTTCACATTATACACATACACATACATATGTGTATATATGAATACACCAATGTGTACTTATAGTGTGCAGTTTGCATATTTAAATATATGTATATACTTACACATATATATATATGTATATATGTATATATTCATTTATATTTTGTATATGCACAAATATATATTTATGTAGTTATAGATATGAATGTACCTCTAATCTTATCGGTAATAATTCTTGCCTAAAACACCACTAAACAATGTGAGTATCATCTTACCAACTATATGGTCTTTGTGGGATTGTGTCTCTTATGATTCACACACATCAGATTCGTAAGTTGGACATACAGCTATCACCCTGTGCAGTAGGCTGAGTGTCATATGCGCTCATATTAATAAACATAGGAACTGATACTCTACGAGTATACGCTAAATATTCATAAACAATACGCTTTTAATATACAGCATCTTTTGTAAAATGAATAGATAAAAGGCTTCAAATTCTAGAAACTCTTATCAGAAAATCAAGAAAAAATCCCGGCTAAAAAAAGGTCTCCAGTTCTGGAAGTAGGATTGATCTTTTTAACAGCTAATAGATACAGCCAGGCCAGGGAAAGATTTTGTTTGTATGTCACCTCGTATGCTTCGTATCCATGGCATATAAGCGGTATAATCCCAAGTTTCATCATCATCATCATCATCATTATCTTGGTGTCCGTCGTTGGACTCACACCTCATTGAAGATTCGCAAGACGTCTCTATCATAGGTATTGCAGAACCAATACTTTTTGAATTTGTCTAGTTGGTCACACCGTCTTAATTTTGCCGGTAACAATTTCATATGTTATTTCTGGGAGTCCATATTGTGAGACGTGATGTCCTGTGGTTGTCTGACATTCATACAATATGTTCAGCCCATTTGCTTTTTAATGTATTGCACTATCTTGTTTAATATTGAACATGATTCTCTTCTGTGCAGTTTGTATGATTCTTAGTTTGGAAGCAAAGAAAACCTTATTAACTCTGCAACAGAGAACAGGTTCAAAATCATGAACACCTTCTTCAAAAGGTCCAATAGGAAACCAAGAACAAAATCGACTACATCCTCGCAGACAAAATTGACACTGTCAAATATTTTCGGGTCCTTAATCGAGTAAATGTAAGGATTTACCAAAGATTGGTTGGATGCTGAGTTTTAAAGTATTTAAAAAAAAAACAAATAATACCCATAATTTTTGTCTTCCTTATCTTAGTAACAACCAGAAGTATAACCGAAAGCGCTAGATTCCAGACCCTCCGAGAGCAATTACATTCATCGAATCTCGACAGCTCATTTTGATATTTACTAATATTGAAAACTAAATTATGTTGGCAGAAACACTTGAACGATTTAAAAGATTTTATTGATACAAAATATCAATTGAACCTGTTAGTAATAATATATTTTTCTTACATATGCAGGGCTTCACTTTGTAGTATGATAGTATCATTGACATTGGGGCTTTCCATTGAGTCGAAGGCCTTCTTGAAGTCAACATATGCTACCTCGAGCGGTATACTGCTACTTTTTCTCTGATTTAATTTACCGAATAGAGATGGTCGATGGTCGTGTTTTCATCTAGCGGTCTGATTATTTGTTTGATGATCCCCTTGGTAAGAAAGTCTACAGACGCTGTGGTGTAGGTTTATTGGTCTGTAGTTATTTATATCATTCGGTTTCCTTTTTAAATAATTATGATTACGGTGTTCCAGTCTTCTGAGACTTTACTCTGTTTGAGGCATAAGTTGATAAGAATGGCTAGTTTCCTATTGATGACTTTTCCAGCTCTTTGGAGTAGGTCGATGGTGATGTTATCTGGCCCTAGGACATTTCGTTTCTTTGTTTGTTTGATAGCTTGCTTCACCTCCCAGAGAGTGACTCCTGGGAAATCTTCGAGCTGGTTACTTGTGACTTATATATCGTGTTTATTGTTCTGTGTTCCTCGTTTGGAGCTACAGAGGGGATTTTTTATATATAATATTATATAGGTAATCGTCTTGAAGCCTTTTTGAGAATGCTTTTGAAGACAGTTGTCTTGTATCTTATTTTGTCTTCTTTTCGTCTGTTTTTGAATGGTTTCTTTAATCTTTTCACTTGTTGCAGTTAGTGGCTTGAGATTTCTGCGTTTTCCCATGAGATTCTTTGTTCCTTCCGAGAGTTTGCTGATAGTGGTTTGTTTGCTCTTTGGCTTGAACATGTTGGCGACTTCCATTGCAAAGATTATTAGGTTGTTAATGTTAGGGGTCGTTTATGTTCTCAGCTATTTCGCTGGGAAGTTCATATCTGTTTTTCAGTTCGAGCTTGAATCGACGAGTGAGCTCTTTTTGTACGCTAGGTGGTTGCAGAATATTTACATGCGTTTTTTCTGGATGTTGATTTGTATTTTGCATCTCACCATTTTGTAGTTGCTTCTTTCATTAACTTGATTATGAACTGAATATCTTCCATGGCGTCACTCTTGTCTGTCAGGATGTAATCGATTCCGTTCTTGGTTTCGATGTTGAAGTATGTTTTGGTATCTGAGAGTATCCCACTTCACACTCTGATAGTAAACGATAAATGTTGAATGCATTTAGTTCAGGGGACTTGGGTAGCAAGTACATAACCTGAATGTCAAGTTGTCTGTCAACAGGTCTATGTATCCAGCGCCATCTTTCGAATTTTCACCATAAAGCTGATTCCAGCAGACGAAAAGACTCCTCCCGCTGAGAACATAGTCGGTCTGTTACCATTTAACAGCAAGGGGAGAGTAGCAAGTATCATATTCCCCACTTCTTCCTGCACCGGATATAGGTATTACCATTGGATCCGAACAAGTTGAATTTGATTTCATGTGAAGAAGTGTGTTTGTTTACAAGCTCCAACCGACGTTGTGTTTCTTCAGTTGAGACCGATGACATTTTATGAACCTTATTTTTCTGTGCCCCAATTGCCAGCAGCCCCCTTTAGCCGGATATGCTAGCATCGGGAAACTTAGCCCAGTGTTTGGCGCCTCTTTCCGGCCGAACCTTGTCCCTGTTTTGCGTAGTTGTTCCGATCTTGGTTTGGGTCGATGGTTCCCATGTGCCAACCAATGTTTGTGCATTTAGCTTCACGGGACATAACTGCAATAAACCCCAGCAGCTATTCCACTGAGCGATTCCTTATACTTGAACTTATTTTTCCCCAGTATAATTATGAAATATCAATCAGAATGACAAATTCAAATAACAGTGTCCGAACACTATACTCAGATGAGCAAACGGAAGTCGTCCAGGGTAATTAGTGCAAACGCCCCCAAGCAGATCCTGTTGACCTCAAATTTGAATAGACACAAGCTAAATATTGATGAATGTTTTAAAAAAGTACAAAAAGATACAGATCTATGAAAAAAGCATACTCACTAAGGACGTCCACCAAAAGGGGGGTTGCAAACGGGGCATTGTCCCCATCTTCTCCCTGGATCAAGCATCCTCACATAAACCGCAGGAGTTTGACTGTTAAAACTAAATAATCAATAAACGATAACTATGAAGTAAAATTGTTTTGTGTAATCGTAATTTGATGTCGCCATATAAAAATGCTGTTACGCATTTGCTGGGGCACAATTCATTGTGTCACCCCAGAGTCAGGTCTCACATCTCCGGCAATGGTCAAGTGCACCATCTGACACCTAAATGAGAAGTCGTAGGTTGTAATTGCTTATTCTACGAATGGGGAGTGAAATGTTTATCACGCAATATGGTTATTAATTCCAAACATACCCTCTGTCCTCACACCACCCAAGAAATATGTTTTGGCTCCCTCTCTCACCCTGGAAAAAATAACAGCGGTCGCCCATGGTACTAACGTTATGAACATATTTGTATGCTGTTAGAATACTTTTGACAGCCTCTGCATACATATGATTGTTAATAAAGATCTCATTTCAATCGGACACTTGAAAAATGATACATTTGTGGGCGTTTGTTTTGATTTTTTGTTTTTTTTGTTCTTATATCCATTAATTAAAAAGTCCCATTTCCTCTGTCCTCCTTCTTTCTCTTCATCTCTTATACACGGGAAGACACTTTTACTATGACTAATAATAATAATAATAATAATAATAATAATAATAATGATGATGATGATGATAATAATAATAATAATAATAATAATAATAATAATAATAATAATAATATCCATACCTCACATAAATGAATCGCCATAGCCTGTCTGGGTACCATAACTTATTATCTCAAATTGTATGAAATTACTTTCAAAAAAAGAGAAAGAACAGATTTTTTTATCTAAAATTATCTAAAGAAAATATATCTTCTATTCAAAATCATCTGAAAAATACTAGCACAAGATTAGAGCATTGTTGGTTCAAAATGACTATAGACACAAAATAAGTACTTTTTGAAGAGAAAAAATTTTTTTTTAAAATGGTGCATAGAGACGAACTCGTGCAAATATTCAAAGTTGTAGCCCCCAAAATGTGACCAAAATGTGATCAAAGAGATGCACACAAACATAATGATAATAATAATGTTTTGCATGGATGTTGACTCATCAAATACGTCTCTTACGATACAAATAGATATTCTTCCATGGAATTTTAAATTGGCACGAAGAGACTAGATTTGACAATGCACTATTCATAGTGTAAACCAAACATTATGCAGTTAACTTCAGTCAACAACCGTTTCTGTCTACAGACTTAGTGATCACCCCTCTCTCCCTCTCTCTCTCTCTCTCTCTCTCTCTCACTCTCTCTATATATATATATATATATATATATATATATATATTATTCTGACTGAATGAGAAATCAAACGACCTATCTTGTTTGAGAATTTCTACATGAACTCTCGTACATATCAAGTCTAATTATTTACCTTGTGTTCATTAGTTGCATACTAAGATATTTTCCTTAACGCTGTCCTCATATTTCATTCATTAAATTTCTGGATTTATTTATTTTAGAAAATGGGTAAAACTACATCTTATTTACTTTTCATTCTGACGTCTCGTAACCTTTTCACCACCCTTTATATTTCCCTTCTCTCTTTTTCCCCCTGTATTATTCTTTTTTTCAGACGTGTAGCTAGAGATTTGAGAGTCCAGGAGAGCTTGGCTCCTTGAGGGACTCCCCTGCGACATTTAGAGTGAGATTTGTCACTCGAAAGGCAGTAGATGAACTACTGTTTATAAAACTTTTGCCTCAATCTCACCCCACTTCATAGGGGGTTCCTTCCAGTTGGGGCCTTGGAAGGGCGTTTTCAAATAGCCAGCTACGCCTGGCTTTTTTATTTATTTATTTACGTTTGGTTAGCTCGTTTTGTTGGTTATTTAGTTTGGCGGAGAAAATACGAATTGGCTGTCAGGGCGTTCACCAATTTTTACTTCTTCGCTAATTCCTTTTTTTAAAAAATTTTGTTCTTTGTCTTGAGAAGCCCTTGTCTAATATTGGCTTTGTTCACCATTTTTCTTTATTCCCCTCTCCCATACATTCGTTTACATTCTTAGTTTTTCTCCTTCTCCCCTTCCTTCTATTCTTATTTTTTCTCTCACTTTGATTCTCACTGTTGTATTCTTTACCAACGTTCTAATCTACTTTTTGGTGACATTTAAAATTTCTATAATCTATCTATCTCTCCATCTATCTCTCTATCTGTCTATCCGTCTATCTATTTATCTATCTATTCATCTATCCATCTATCCATATATACATATATATATATATATATATATATATATATATATATATATATATATATATATATATATATATAACGTACGACAGTTGACTAATTCATCTGCAATTTTCCTTCCAGTTCTCATGTTGTTTGAGCTGCATATTCTTTGAAGGGTTCTTCTGATTCAGCAGTTTTCGAACTCTGAGATCTTCCGAAATAGACTTTTTTGTGCCTACTTCAACATTACCGTAATATTTGATAATCCACTGATTCGTTTCCGCAGCAATTTTTCAAAATTGTATTCACACTTAAATAGCTATATCCATTTATATGCACACCTATGCACACATACGCACATAATCATAACTCTTCTGTTCTCTTTATATCTACCTTCAGGTGACCAATCTATCCTTTTCAGTCAGTTCTTACCTTTTGTATCTTTCTCTCCCTTTCTTTCTTCCTTTCTTTCTTTCTTTCTTTCATCTGGTGTGACCACCAGTATATATATATATATATATATATATATATATATATATATATATATATATATATATATATATATATATATATATATATATATTGGCATTGACCAACCACAAAACAAAGAAAAAGAAATAAGGAAAAGAGAATATGTATAAATAGAACCGGAAGAAGAGTCCACGGCCCTCAAAAATATCCTAAATAGGGATATGAAATAAACCGAATTGTTTGCCTGAAGAAGCCCAAACAGGGCAGAAACATAGACATGTTTGTGTAGCAAATCCTTTACTTCATCATATTTTAAGCTCTGCTCTAAATCAACTTGACGTTTCAGGCTGAATGTTTATAAAATAAACCCACCACACATCGGATATTGTATTATACATTGTACTTCTGATCTGTATTGTGTTACATATATATATATATATATATATATATATATATATATATATATATATATATATATATATATATATATATATATATATAAGGATAATTCTCTAGATTATTTTCAAAAGTAAAATACTGATTGAAGAGAGATGATGTACGATGTTGAAACATTGATTCTAAGGTTAGTGAAGAAAAAAATGATCAAATTCTTTGGTTGGATATGTTGGTAGAAATCAACTCTGAGAAGATTTTCTGTTTAAGTAGTATTCTTAGAGATGATATCATAAGTTGGTTTGCATGTAGACCGAGATTGAAACTGACACAACAGATGAGATATTCACATGGATGAACATTCAATAGAAGTGACACGACAAAGTCTATTGTTCTGCTCATTGATCCCTCATCATCAAATACGTTTTTTGTGACTTGCATGAGGAAGTCCTTATTATCTATATCAGTTATACAATACATTATGATAATACCCTATATAAAATAACATATTACATGTAGTATGATATGAGCTATATACCAAAATCAGAGCTGAAAGGGTGGTAGTCTTTGGTCAACACTGTTAAGGAGTCACATTAACATAACTGTTTTGTTTTTGAATCCTCAAAACGGTCACATGGTAAACAACAGATGATTGTAACAAGAAACAGAATAAAAATCACATACATCACATTAACACTGGGAAATGAGTGACTGAAATTACACATATACTTTGGGGATTTTTTTAAATATGAATTTGGTATTCAAAGTTGTGAAGTTTTCTAGACTATATATATATATATATATATATATATATATATATATATATATATATATATATATATATAGTTTGTGTGTATGTGTACATTCATGTTCTTTTTTGTTCTTTATCTGCCTTAGCTCTCTTTTTTTTCCTTTTTTAAAAATATGTTTGTAAAAACAGATTCCAACAAATCATTAACAATATTTAGCCTGACACAAACACCATAATCCAATTCAGACTTCTGTACCGAACAACAGGACTCTTGTGTATGAAAATAGATGTTCTTTTATTTTCACTATAAAATTTACTTTCATTTTTTCTGGTCATTTATTTGTTAATTCGGATGTCTTTCAGTTCTATTTTTGTTTCATTTCTATTTAGATCTGGCTCTATTAAATAATGAAAATTTCTCTTTTGCTTCTAGTTTTTTTTCTTTTGAGTGCTTTCCATTTAAACTTCTATTTCCCCTTCTGTCTTTCTTCTTCTTCTGTCTTTCTTCTTCTTCTGTCTTTCTTCTTCTTCTTCTTCTTCTTCTTCTTCTTCTTCTTCTTCTTCTTCTTCTTCTTCCCTTCCTGCTTTCTTCTCTACATCCTTTCTTTTTCATTTTATTCTCCTTGCATTGAGTTACACATAAAGTCCATTCCGTTTTATGGCATCTGAAGCGTTAAGTTTAAATTCCAAAAAGATTGCTTTACATCGTATTTTGACAATTGTCATATAAGCCTCCAATTCTGAAAAAACAATGTCATTCGATTCTAACATTGAAAACAGAAGAAAATAAGCGACATTTCCGGCATAATGTGCCTTTTTTAATTTTACAAAGGTAAAAATGGGATTCAAATGTAAAAGAAGTTTGGCAGCTTATCGAGAAGGCATTATGAATGATCGAATGTGTCAAAAGTTACTTGCGAAGTGAAGTTGTGCAGCACGTGTCTTGCTGAACGATGCTCCACGGTCGGAGAGACCAGTTGAGATTGATAACGATTAAAAGGAAATCCCTCGTGGAAAATCATCAACACCAGCTCACTTAGTCGCTTTGTTGTGCAGCTTCTATATGAATTATACAAAAACAGAAAACAAAAGCCAGACTGAATTTCTCTGAGCGATTCTCTTTTGAAACATAACGAAAATTGAAACAAAGCTGGGTTGGAGATAGATAGTGGACTCATTACAACAACTTAGATCACAAGATGATGGCGCAAGCGACATATACTACCCTAGTATCTAAAACCGGAATTCATCCCATTGGATGATGTATATAAATTGAGATTGAAAAGTAATCGTGTACAATGATTGTCTTCCGGAGAACCGAGTAATTGACTCGAATAAGTACTTCTCCCGATAGGATCATCTGAGAGCAATAAGTTACGAAGATTATTTTAAAGCAGTTAATAGAAAGGGCGTGATCTTCTACCAGAGCAACGCTAAAAATACATGTTTCTTTGCTGAGTAGGCATAATTCTTTCAACTTGGTTGGAGAGTTTTTAGTCCTCTACCTTATTCTGCAAATATTGCACTATTGCCATTAATTCCGATCTTAAAATTTTTTTCTTAGGGAGAAAATTCAAATAAAATTGCGAAAGGCACCGAGAGAACTTGTTTGCTGAGAGAAATTACAAAATAGGTTGGCTAAATGATGTTAGAAGTTATCCAATAAAGTCAATGACAAAAATCATATTTTATTTCATTTTTATATGATGAAGTGAACAAAGTTTTTCGTTTACCCAATTTCCCTTTTTTTTATTTTTCTTCTTTTCTGTTCTTCTATTTTGTTTTCCTTCGTATTTTTCCTTCCTTTTTCTCTTTCTTTACTTTTCTTTTCCATGGTCATTCTTTAAAATTCTTTTTATTCCTTTTTCGTTTCTTGCTCCTATTCATTATTTTCTTTCCTTCTTCTTCTTCTTCTTCTTCTTCTTCTTTTTCTTCTTCTTTGACCTTCTTTATTTTCTTTTTCTTCTGTAATGCTTTCCTCCTTTTTTCTTTTTTGTCTTATCTTCCTTCTTTTCTTTCCTTTTTCTTTATCAGACAACCTTTTCTTTTTATTCTCTTTATCACGTTTCTTCTTTTCTTCTTCTATCTTTCTTTTTTCTTTCACTTCTTTTCCTTCATTTTGTCGCTTTTCTTCTCCTTTTTATAGGCTTCTCCTTTCATCATTTTTCTTCTTTTAGTTCTTTTCTCCCTATTATAACATATACAGACTTAAAAATAGGCCGACTGTGGTCGAAGGTGATCAAGTCTCCTCTTTTGTTCGCTACTAGCCTTCCTAATGAGGGGATGGGGGTGCGACTGCAATCCTAAACTATCCCCCTCTTATCACATAGCTTAAGGTGTACTCAGTTAGTTGCGGAGTACACAGGGAAATATGTCTATAAAGATTTTTCCACACACTTCACTCATACCAGGAATCGAACCCAGATCCTTCTGAAAGTGAGGCAGATATGCTAACCATTACATCATCTAAACCGACTTGAACGTATTATAATGATAACATTATTATCATTATCTTCATTATTCTTTGTTTCTTATCAAGTTTTTTTGTGTCTTTTCTCCGCCTTCCCTCTGTCTTCTTATAATCGTAACATTATCATCTTTCGGTTACCCTTAACTTCTCTTGCTTTTGCCTTCTGATTCAATTTCTTCTTTCTTGCCCTCTTCTTCTTGCCAGCCCCATTACCACTACACTAATGTAACGAAGCGTGATCCCTCTTAATCTAGTAGAAATAGGAGATACTACCCAACATGTTTATCGTCAAGGCAAGATCATCACTCCAACCATCACCCTCGTTTGCTTTGTACATCAAATCGAATTTCTTTGAGACAAGTTTTATTCCTCAAAAGGATAATGCGATGGAAAAATAAGAAAGTTCTTGTATTTCAAACAATTTAAATAACAAAGTTTAAACTGAAAATCTTCTGCATTGTTAAACGCTTGCCTTATGGCAAATCAATTTACTTGCTTATTGTTTTTTACTCGTGGATTTACCAAGACCTCTGCATTCTTGAACAGATAGCTTCTATAAACTAATGCTAGCATGAGGTGGGTCTTTTAAATAACAATTGCTTTTCAAGACACAAATTCAGCTCAAAATGGCACGTTTAAACTAAAATCGTATACTGCTCTAAGTCCTGTAGTCTGACCACTCTGATTCTAGAATGGATTAGTACTTCGGTCGGTTTATCGGATGAAATGGGTCACGGTATGTCAGGTATTAAATTAAACAGAAACAAATCAATGAAACACCTTAGAACCACTCACTTTACACCCACTATGCATTTGAAGTACAATAGAACAAAACAAACATTGGTGATAAGAGTAGAACGCTTTTGGTCGGATCACAAAAAAGCCAGACTGTAACATAGAGTGAAGAGAAGAAAATTATAATGCATCAATCTTCCAAGTACTGATGTCTTGATTGCATTGAAAATCAGTATTCAATATCCTAGGTCCGAAAGCTAAAAACTGGGGCTATGTGAAATATACAATTACCATCGCCACTGAGTAATTCTACAGAGTAATACACACACACACACACACACACACACACATATATATATATATATATATATATATATATATATATATATATATATATATATATATATATTCATATATTCCAGCTATGGGTAAAATAACCGGGCAGATTGCGTACGCAAACATTGGGAGGGCAACCAGTCTAGGAGGAGGACAACTGTTAATCCAAACAAGGATAAAAGCAGTTTGACGTCCGATTCGACGCCCTTCCGGCAGCTCCTGCATCCAAGGTGTTTGCTTTCCTTTGGACTACATTAGCAAGACTGAGAGGGGGATTCTGATGACTCCGTGCACTTTTGAAGGGTACGCTACAGTGTTGTTCGATTGTCTATAGAGACAAAACGGGGACTATTCAACATTCATATACAATTATGAATTATCAACTTGTGTTGTTTATGTTCCAGTTGTTGCTGTTACAGATGAAAGTTTTAAAGGGTTATTGTACCATTTCCGCCCGACTCGCTCAATGAACAATAAAACCATATCATTCATACAGTAAAACCTCTGTTGAACTACAGTCTTCCATCACTGACACACGACTTGCTCAGCGTAGGCGTATCTCATAAAGCATGACCTTCATGCTTGAGAATTTTGAATCTTGAGAAATCCAGGGTTAGTACGGAAAGGGGTTCAGTTTACGTTTGCGAAACGGATGTCTCTGTCTGTGTGCCTTCATGCGTGTACATGTTTAAAAGAGAAGGTACTTATGTATACATATGTATGTCTGTTAGTGTATATATATGAGGAATGTGTGTTTTTGTCTGAGTATATATATATATGTCCACGCCTGTAGGTGTTTTGTCTGCATAAGAATTGAGTGTGTCTTTGAATTAGTCTGTGCATAAGTTGTGACTTCCTGTGAGGTTTCCATCATTAACGTTTGTCAGCGAAGTTGAAAAGAGATGTATGTATTCGGTTATGTTTGTTCGTCTGTCCGTTCATCTGTCCATATGATATCACTGGGAGAACTGAATGAGTTTCGATGAAATTTCGTGGGAAGTTTGGCAGTGAGATAGGAAAAAGGTGTGTGCGTGTGGGGCGGGGAAAGTCAAGATTTTTTTTCAATTACTGTAATACATACACTCATTACTATCTACAAAAAATTGTCAACTGGAATTTCGTTGAGGGTTAGACAATAGGCCAAGAAGGAACTCATCACATTTGGGAACGGATTCATGTGCAGTTATCTTCCCTTTGTTGTAGTTATATGTCAAAACCACATAATATTTTGGTGGACAATAGATGTCAAAACGACTAATCAAATCATATTTTAATTAAATTAAACAATTACCTCTCTGTAAAAAAAAACCAACAATATTGCCAAATTCACGCATGACATTGGCGAAATGTCTTGCAAGATAGTCTTACCAGCCATCAATCTACGCGAAGAGCCAATATTTTATACAAAGTCCAAATATCTGCAAGATATTTCCAGAGAATGTCAATGAATTTCAATCAGACTTAATGAGACGGTGGACAATAGACGACAGAAAGACCGATTAAATTTTAGAGCGGATCCATGCCAAATAATCTCCCCTATCACTGTAATTATATGTCCAAACCGCATAATATCGCTAGAATATCATGACTGTCCATACGATATCTCCATAAGTGTTGAATCGATTTCAATTAGATTTTGAAGAATAGTGGACAATGGCACATAAATTAGATTGCGGAATTCGGTGGAAATTCCAGGGACCCTTTTCTGATTGAGAGTTATTTCCCATTTTTTTTCTTTCAATTGAATTTGAACAATTGTCCCCCCTGGTAATAGCGTCTGCAAAGATATGCGCTGGGCACTTTCTAGTTTAATTTGTATTTTTCGTTTTGACGTAATCTTCCTTTCTTTATTTCTATGATAGTCGAATAAGTTTTCCACTAGTACTGCTGGGACTGTTTGTAGAAAAAAAAACGTCATTCTGGAGAATTTCAGCTGATCCTTATGTTTCAATGCTGTGTATCCTCTTGCTCTTCCACCTATATATATATATATATATATATATATATATATATATATATATATGGATGTGTAAATGTCTTTGCAGCCTTGTATGTGCCATATCAAAGGGTTATCATCGTGTCGAACCATTGAGACCAGCGTTAGATTGTCATCTCAAGTGTTCACAGTCCGCTCAAAATACAGCTCCAGCTTTTGTGTCTTCAGACAGACCCATAAATCTATTTTATGAGTTACGTTGTTCCTCTTGTCTGCATCGAAATTGTATTTCACACTGTTGGTTAATGGAGATGTCCACTTACTTGTATATCCCTACATCGCAGATGGAATGGCCATGACTGATATATCTTGAACACACTTTCTGTCCATCTTATTAGCCTGTATGTAAGTAGATAAATGTATAAAAGTTTGACTTTGAAAACCAATATACAAAGCCATAGTGAGGGTCAAACTCACAACATTAGGGAATTGGATGGTGAGATGACTTGAGTAATTATTGCATCGTTAAGTGTGTATATCTATAAACATTCAGATGTGAAGCGCCTAAAGCTCTCTCTCTCTCTCTTTCTCTCTCTCTCTCTCTATGTATATATATATATATATATATATATATATATATATATATACATATATACATATATATATATATATATATGTATGTATATATATATATATATATATATATATATATATATATATATATATATGTATGTATATATATATATATATATATATATATATATATATATATATATATATATATATATATATATATATATATATATATATACATATTGTTCGCTTATTTTCTCATGCTGTTGCTGATATATATCACGGTTCAACACACACACACATATATATACATATATACATAGTAAGTTCAACTTAGATTGTTACCCATTGTTCCATGCTAAGAATTTCAGTCTGATACAAGGCTGCACTAGTGGAAGAAATTTGGTGTTTGAATCAACCAGGAAAAATCGCCTAAAAACTGTATAGTATTTATATTGACTGAGCTTAATACAACATAACTTAGTCTACACTTCTTAGCACTTCTGTAAGAAGGTACAAAGCTACAGTATTGGGGCAGTTAGTGAATACTAAACTTATTACATTGGTAGAATGATTTGCACAATAGTCTTACCAGCCATCTATCTATGCAAAGAGCCAATATTTTTCATAAAGTCTAAATTAGTAGTGAATAAAATCACCGTATTAGTGCAATCAAACTCTCCGCATTAGGAAAATGATTTGCAAAACGAGCTAACCATTGTGCTACACTGGCGCTCAATAATTATAAGTCTATCTCAGTTTAGTACAAGATCAACAGTCTTTGGGCACCCTGTGATTATAACTGACAACACGTGTGAATTGGTCCGTAAGATCAGTTGTCTAACCATCGAGCTACGGTTGGTGCCCTAATATGGAGAGGATAATTGTGTTTTCATAAGCAGGAAGGTCTTGTTCGTAAAATTCATTGACTTGTAAAGGCTGTGTATCATTTGTTTCGTTTATTGTTTATTTTGGCAATGTACTCCTCTTTATATATATATATATATATATATATATATATATATATATATATAAAGAAAGCATCTTGTGAAAACGTTTAGCAATAACTGGTAGGGAGGCGAGAGAGAAATCCACTCGTAGACACAAAGATAATAATGCATGTTGCCAAATTTCCACAGTGTTTGTCTTTTTCAAAGACGATGCCAATTACAAGAGAAATACATTCGCCAACGACATGAATAAAGGCAGAATGTGGGGGCTGAAGGAGGGGGAAGTGAATTTAAACTGAAAAGAAACAAAGATAAAAGAATGGACAAAAAGTTCTCTCAGTTTCTTAATTGAAATTTCAAGAGAACATTTAACTTTTTTTCGTCGTTGATTTTATTATTTCGTTTCACTATCTTTCGGACAACTTCAGTATTCCTTCCTCCCGGAACATTTTCGAATTCTTAGTAAGTAATTGCTGTATCTTCCTTCTGTAGTCAACTTATCTGCATAAATTTAATTTCTATCACATGTAATAAATTTTAAAAGGAATTTCAACTATCTCTATACATACAAATATCCTAGCGTACCTAGAGCCGGACTAAATTTTAAATCTCTGCACTAAAATGTTGAATGACCATTCTTTTAAGCAGGAACGAATGAGGAGCAAGGGCGCTTTTTAAAGTTTGAATTAGACAACAGTAGCGCCTTGGTCCAAAAGTCTCCTATACGAATTCCCAGCCTAATCCGACGATCTATAAGGAAACGTCGGGGTTCAGTTTTTCTAGGCAGGAACGACTAGCCAGCATGAGAGTGATTTTTATTGTTTGATGTGTACAAAAGTTGTGCCTTGGTCTGATTGTCTCCAGTACTAAATTTCAGCTCAATTGGACAATCTAGGAGCCAACTTCTTCAGGAGAAACTGCGAATGGTGAAAAATCCCTTGCAAAATAGATTTTCTGCGTAGATCTTTGCTTCGATAATAAATCGATAATCAGGGTTGTATTATAGCGTTGACTGCATCTGAGCCTGGTAAAAGTAATCAAGGTTTCATTCATTGATATCTCTACTTCTCCCCGTCTTCCCTACTTAGCTTCAATTCCCTTCTTGCCCTCGGAAAGTAAATATTTGATTATTAGTTTGATGATTAATTTCTTAATTTGTATGTAAATTTGTTTTTGCAAATCCTGGCAGTCTGAGGGTCAGTAGGAAATCTGCATCTCCAATGGGAATAAGGATGAAATGGATTGTCATTGGTCAGAAATTAAACCAATCATTGCATATATATATATATATATATATATATATATATATATATATATATATATATACATATATATACATATATATATATATATATATATATATATATATATATATATATATATATATATATATATATATAAAAAGAGACAGAGAGACAGAGAGTGTCCATGTGTACGAGAGGGAGAGATTCAAATGTGATAGATAGATCTAACTGACTGAAATAGATGAGGATTTAGATTCGACCAAGTTAGACGGATAGATATTAAGTGACACATGATTGAGTTTTTTTCACCAGGAATCGAAAACAGATGCATGGTACAAGAGAGAAATACAGCAAGAAACCTCAAACACACACACACACACACACACACACACGCACACACACACAAACACACATACGCAAAGATATTCAAATAAATAGATAGATATAAACTCTAGGCCTTGTAGATTTAGCGTGAAAGAAGCAGGGGCAAACAAAAAAATATATCTACTAATATTTGGTCCATTTGTTTGTTAGTCAGTGTTTATTTCATGCTAAAGCCACAAGCCTATTGATTTAATATTTTCCATGGAGAATTAAAACAGTCGACTTCTAACATAGGTTTCTCTTGGGGGTCATCAGAGGTTATTCTCTAGCCAATCTCTGATTCTAAACACTGGAAACTAAAAATTCATCCCTTAGATATCTATTCTTGTGAATAGCAAAAAAGATTGATTGAAATAACATCGATTCTTATTAAATTTTAGGCGTTGTTAGTTGTTTCTTCGACTAAAGACACGCTGTCAAACCAGAAGCTGTTGTCTTTTACGGTGTAGTAGTAACAAAACACACACACGCATACACACTCAAAAAGATTGTTCTTTTTTTTTTCTTACTGTCTGGTGTTCCTCCCCACCGGCTTCAGTTAAAGTTAGAACGCCCATCATGCTTTTGAGAAATCTAGGTCCGCTTACGTTGTGCAATGGAACTCACCCAGCTGTCAAGATCACTATCTTAACTGGAGTAGGCACAATGGGGGATGTTTTCATCCCCAGGATACCCAGTATTACAACAGACTTGCCCTATCTAATTCCTAATGATACTAATCTTGTCATGACCATCAATAAGGTATGGGGACAACCCCTCAAGATTCTTGGCCTCAAGTTGGCTACTCCCTATTTTTTTCATGGCCAGTTTTATGTTGGTTGTCCTAGTATTGGATAACCCCAAAATCTTTTTATCCAGTGGAAGAAACGAGAATGTTGTCTACCCGGAAGCCCTGTCAAACTAAAGGGATTACATCATTTGTTTTTCGTTTTGTTTTTTCTGCATCAGATTACTAAGTAAATGATAAATTCTCCCGTGAAAATGGTGTAAAACATATTTTACTCATTATTTAGGAATAAATATATTAGGGAAAATATGTATTACTGTTTTCAGTCAAATAACTGCTGGGTCTGGCAATGAATACACCATCAGCGATTTGCATAAATATTTGCACCATTCCACATAGGATAACAGGAATAACCAAGATTCTAATTCCCGAGGAATATTTTTCAAGGCACGTTCACCATTCAGTCAAGAATACAAAATCGTCAATGAGATATCAGATCACCCGGTGGCTCATCCAAATTATCCTTCTAGATTCAGCTGAAAAAAAAATCACTGGTGCCCCTGTACCAAACCTACAGAAAAATCCAAGGTACTAATTCTGTATCTCTAACAATTTTGAATCTTTGTAATTTTATTTAATCATATGCATTTTGCCGACGGGCCTTTCTGTCCAACATTTGCCAAATACAGCTCCTTTGATATGGCATACACAGCTTTGTAAATTTGCGATGTGGGCTAACTTTTTCCGTAGAATTTTTTAAAAAAATGTGATCAAGAGTATCATGTACTCACATGGCTCTGGTTTCGTCAGTTTCGAGAGAACCCCAAACTTGAAAAGACACATTGAGGTCTCCTCACTGCAACCATAGTTTCTTTCCTATCATATAGCAAATTAAGTCATGTGTATGCAATAAACATTTACTACAGTTATGTGATTTTTTGGCTAACCTACAAATTAATTTTTGCGCGCCGCTCAACTGAGCAAGTGTATGGAAAATTGATGGAAAGCAAAATTCAATACTTGAATTATATTGGGTAATCCAAACACTGTATAGACTCTCTCACTCGATGTTAAAAACCGTGCACAAAAGTTGTGCATCATTTTTTAATGTCGAATGACCGAGTGTGAGAAACTTCACAATTTACAATCAGGGCAGCCATTTTACAGCGATTTACAATCGGATAAACCATTTTAGAGCCATTCACAATTGGAGTAACCAAATTTATGTTGTCTAGGCCAAGTGATATGTTAACTGTGAAATCACAGGAGATCATTTCATATAAGAGTCCCAATACAATATAATCATTCCGTCGGATCATAAATATCCATTTCTTAATACATTAATGTCGAGTTGAATGAAACGAATAGAACAGATGTAGACCATGAATAATTTGAAAAAAAAAAGAAAATTTAAGGTTGAGACAGTTATTCATGCTTTGCATTACCGGCGGCTATTTAGCTTAGTGGTAAGAGCAACACGACGTTAAAGCGGCTACCTTATCAGTCGCAGGTTTGATTCCTGCAGCAGCCCCATTTTCTTTAAATAATTTATACTATTTACATTGTCTAGGCCAAGTGATATATTAACTATGTAATGACGGGAATAAATAAGAGTTTCTATATAAAACCATTTTTTAATCACCAAGGGGAAAACATTCGGCTCTGGTCCATTTTTCTGACTGATAGGTAGTTCGGTGGTATGGGAGATCGAACATGGAATGCCATGTAACAAATTGCCCATTGAGATGTTACTACGCGCCTAATTGTGGTTTCGTGTCAACCAGGTATATGAGAAATACTTAATTTGATAATCGAAAATGATTAAAAAAAACATTTGATGGGAATTTGATGCTAGACGACGTGGAAAAATTAACTGAAAGGTTAATGGAAAAAAATGTCAAATTTTTCGGTTGAATATGTTTGTAAAGGATCAACTCAAAGAATTTTTTTCAGTGTAATTGATATTCTTATAGATGATATTGGTTTGCATGTAGTTTGAGATTAAAACGGACACAACAGATTTAGTATTCACATGGGTGAACATTCGATAGAAATGGTACGAAGGGCGTCTTGTCTGTTGTTATAAATACTGATCCCTCATCGTTAAAAATGTCTTTGGGTAACCTAAGCCTAGTTTTAAAAAAATAAATACGAAGTAAGAAATAATATTCATATACAATACACATAAAACCTTACGTAAAATGACAACAGTTTTAAATACTAAAGGTTAAAAAAAACTTTTTTTCAAAAAACTACATAAGAAAGGGAGGCGGTATTTGATCAACACTCCTAGGGTTGATATAACCGTTCAGTTTTTAAAATCCCCGGAACGTTTATATGGTAAACAACAGATGACCCCAACAGGAAACAATTTCGTACATTGTACCATTATTGCAAAGTATGTGTGAAACAAGGAAGACACTTGAAACACTGAAGAAAATTACATATTATATAAACATTTGGGATTAGACTACGCAGATAAATGATATAAACAGAAACCAGGAATTATCTTAGAAAATAGAAATGTGAAGACCGTTCGGTATCTTTAAAATGTAAACGGATTATCTAACCCTTGCACCGACAACATTTTATACCATAGTAATGAAAGAAAGATATGTTGAATAATGGATATTGCCATTTTGGGAGACCATTGAATAAAACAATATCAAGAATTTTATTGTTGGAGTTTTCTCTTCTTCTGCTGATATTTCATGCACAACGTTTCGGTTTTGTAACCTTAGTCCTTCCGCGGGGGTTCTTTGTTTTCTAAGTGGATCAACCTTAGAGAGAATATATATATATATATATATATATATATATATATATATATATATATATATATATATATATAATGTGTGTGTGCGTGTATGTGCATTAGCTGGAAAAGTAATAACCAAGTGTACGTGAATGGGGAAAACATTGAAGAAATTACATAAATTGCATTACCAGATATTGGGAAATAAGTAACTGAAGAGTCACACGAAAAACGAGTTTGGAAAAGATTTTTAATGTTTAATGTTTAAAGCTGTAAAGCTTTTTAGGATATATATATATATATATATATATATATATATATATATATATATATATATATATATATATCAACTCTTCTTAGCAGATACTTAATTTTCTTTTTATTAAATAAACGTTAGGAAAATTACCTAGAAATGAATTTACCAAGTTCAGCAGTTTTTCGTCAAAATCAAAGTCATATAAGATTGATTGAATCCGACACAAATAATAGCATTTTCGAGAAATGACAGATTATCACACTGTATTAAACTCATTGAAAACTTTGCGAGCGATTTGGCTTACATCCAAAAGAATTCAACCAACCGGCTGTATACCTATTATCTCAAAGTGACAAGCAAGTAAGTACTTGGAGATTTATATTCTTTGATTAAAGCAATGAAAAGTAGTTCTCCCATGGAGTATCTGAAAGTAATATCGCAATGAGAGAAAGAACTAGAATGGACTGCTGGCCAGAAATTTATGCTTGTAATATTTCTTTTCGCTCACACAGAGGTCATTCGCATGTGACCAAAATGTAGTGAATAGTGTCGCATTAATATCATATTCCTTGGATGTTCATGCCATACATACTGTCTCGGTCAAACAATCGTATTCACTTATAAAAGTTTGCCTTAAACTGATGGTTAGAAATAAAAAGAAGAGTATACAACCATTGCATCCTCTCGATTGTAACCTATGGAGCTGAATCATGGAATCTAACAACCTTTAACTGTGAACCATGCAACGTACACAAGAGAAAATCATACTCACGATATGGAGAATCTTGGAGAAGGCTGCGTGTCTGACTATCGTGACCTTGTGCAAGAGTAAGTTAATAGCATATATATATATATATATATATATATATATATATATATATATATATATATATATATATATATATATATATATATATATATATATATATATATATATATATAACTATTTTCTCTAGATTAAACGTTAACAAACTCTATTTATAATTTATTGATATTGAGCAGGGGTCATCAGAGTGGTTTGAATGGAAGCCTAGGGTCATTGAGGTTATCCAAGGAGTCGATAAATACCTAGGAATCAAAAGGGGGTCGATAAATGACGTGAAGGATCTATTGAACCTGTGCGATCAAAGGAGACATTTGTTCAAGAGAAAACCATAAAATATCCTTACCTCGTATAAGTGGGACACCATAGCATGTGCTTGTACCAGAACTAATTATCGAAAAAGTTATTTGATATTATCTAAATAAAATAGATATCTTATCTAGAATTATCTTTTGGTATTGTTGATGCAAATAATAAACATGAAGACCCCAAGAAGCACTTTTTGGGGAAAAAAAAGAAAAAAGGAAGCGTTTTAGGTGCCTTCTGGTGTACTCGTGTAAATCTTAAAGACTGTAGCCCTACAATTCAACCAGCCCCCTCCTCATACACTCATATACACACAAATAGACACAGACACTCAAAGAGAGAGGAATCTGTAGCCTACTTGGTGGGTTGGTTAGGCCATTTGTAATTAAATACAACTTGTGGATCCACATTTCTGATTTTTATTTAACTGCCCGTATCGCCAAATGATTTTATATATTTTATATATATATTTGTATATTTGTCGATTTAACAGTTAACTAAGAGACAACCATGGTTTGTCTCTTCATTGTCCAAAACCAAATCGGAAGACAAGGTGTGTTATGCAGTTTCTCTCGTCAATACATATGAAGAATGCACATCTACCGAATTATCATATATTTATTTTTCTATTTATTTATTCATAGTACAAGACTGAGAACTGGTTGCCAGATATGGTACTTCCGGTATCAATTGGTAAGTTTGTTTTTTCTTTTTGCTGTATCCAAAATATTTGGTACGTTTTACATCTTTTCACAAATTTTTGTTTACTTTGTATCTCACCATTGATTTCTGGTTGATTTTTTTGTTAATATCACACTTATTGTTCGTCAAAATTCTAGCATAATGTTTGCACGTCATGGCCAAGCAATAGTAAATGGTGCGATTGTTATTTATTTGTAAACAAAGGAAATAAAAATGAAGAATTCTTGAACAGAAAAAATACGTTGGAATTAAGATGAAGTCATTCTTTGTCCAAGGAGAATAATTTGAAAACCTTAATTATTAATGGAAGTAAAAAAACTTTTGACGATAGCTTTCCAATTGCAGAAGACGATTGAGAAAAGAATCTGGTTGGAACTTTCCTAAGAAAGCGTTGGTGACAAGGATCGGCTTCCTCTATTGTCTCCTTTGATGTCGTATTTCCTTTCATACCCAACTCTTCAGTTACAGCCAAGAGAATATTTTCATTGTTGAAGATAGAAGTAAAAAATCATGCCTCTTTACAAATCGAAGGAATAAATGCATTGCTACACACAAAACGTTTCTTAAAAAGGACAGAATGTACGAAGTGAATCCCATCACAAGATCTGTATAATAAGATGAAACGAAAAGAAATGATATAATCTGAATGGAAAAGTGGAGGAAGCAAGTCTTTAATTAAGAGGGTATTTGAATTCTCTTCTTTTCAGTAAATATAGTATACTGACTCATCATAATTACCATAGCAGTTGATATATAATTACATATTCTAGATTTTTGGTACGTTCCTGGAAAATTTGGTACATTTCAGGATGTGGCTTTGGTATATATCGATGGGGGATCAAAGATACTATGAAGGGGTCGAGGGTGACCCCTAGTGCTGAGTTTCAATTTATGTCCTACTTTTGTGTCTTGTAAGCTTCTGATGCATCTTATCTGACCATAATGGTATTGTGTAAGTCGAGGCCAAGCTTGAAGAAGGCAAGTCTGGTCAGTCACTCAATAAAAAAAATCTTTTGGCAGCGAGCTGTCTTGAGGGTGACCAATGAAATTATTAGATTAGACAAGGGGATGATCTATAAATGAATTACTTCTCTCACTTTTTGTTTGGTGCCGTTCAATGAAAAACAATCTGGATCACGAAGGAAAAATTAGCGTGAGCGTTGCGAGACACAAACTAATAAATTAAACCCTTTCTATTCTAGCTCCATTAGTAGGACGTTTACGCTTGACGCATTCTCAGATAGAAAGTTAGTCAATCAGACTCACTGATTACTGAAAAAACCTATGTTTACAGTTTCGGTGATAATTTTAGTGGGTAGCTTTTATTTTATGTATGGTTGGACTTATTTTAGATGAAAAAGGTTCACAAATTGTAAATAAAAGCATTCATCATAATAATGAAATTCACACAAGATGTAGGACTTTAAACGTTTGCTTCTGAATTCAATTGTCTCTGATTCGACAACTGCAGTTTAGTACCAGAATAATATAAGCCTTAGAAATTATTTACAAATGGCTGCTTGCAGTAAATTGATGATAAGCATGTCAATCCTCTAAGCCATTACTGCTAAGTTCGATTTTCATTGTGTTCTGCTATCGTCCTACTCTTGTGTTATTAAAGCTAACCCCCTAATACATTGTAACCATAGCTTTCGAAGCAGCAATGAAATCTTCTAATGCAGTACTTTGAGTCTATATTCGATTTATTTGACTGTTTCAGTGATGTAATATGTAACAGAATCACCTCATCTCAATGACAATGATACACACGCGCACACACACACGGAGTTTCCTGCATTTCAATTTCACTCATTCATGTAAATATATGAAAGTAATATCCCTTATTTTCTGTGATTTTGTGTCACCTTTCAAATAAATTGTGTATTCCGTCATGAACGAACGATTTTTGTTTTTATTTGATATATTCTTTGGGGAATTCTCAATATCCTGAATTCCTTGGAACCCCATCCCAGATGAAGGATGTGAGAGATGTGAAACGAGTAAGAGTCTAGGGAGGACAGGTTTGCGCTGCATGTGACTGATGGGTGTGGCTATATAGTGAAATCACCGGTCATTGTCTTTGTCCAGAAAAGAAAATGCTTCCAATGTATTATTCGAACAAGCCAATTGCTCACTACATCGCAATTAACAAATTTTCTCTGTTCCAACTATTCATTATAAATAATTCCCTTTGAATCCCACCAAAAAATATGACTTTTTCCACGGTAGATTCTGTTTAAAGTGAGAAGTTGAAGGTTGTCCAAAACGCAGCCACGACTTACTTCGTTCGGGATTTTTTCGTGAGAAATCAATTTCACATTGTCAATGACACTCTTGTCCAGAAATGACTTTTTCTTTGTAAAATGAGTAGAGAAAAACGAAAGTTTATATACTAACCAATGATATTTTCAGTAAGTCCACATGAAAGCCATTTTCCGAGCTTCAGAATTTCCCTAAGGGCTGGTAGACGGTATGCTGCAGTTGGCTGACTTCACTCGCAATAAGGAATAAACCCCACAAACTCTTCTAAGATTTTCTAAACACTTTGCTTAAAAGAACGGTTGGAATTTTTGCATCCATCTAATATATATTGAATGACAGATTGAGATGATATTTCAAAACTATGTTTAAACACCGTATTTCAGAAATCCCGAATAATAATTTGACGAAAACATTGTGTTAAAACCTACAAATATGAAGACACTTGAAGTCTTGTGGAATGAGGTAATTTTCCATCTTAAAACTCCAGAGAGCGGTAAGATGACTCAAGTAGGTACTAACTTACACGTTGTCCTAATTACACTGTGAAGAATTTGAAAAATAAAATCAATTACTCAGATATTCTTCTCTAAGAGCAGAAAAAATATCGGCCCACACATCTCGTTGAAAACAACGAAAACAATTCATTAAATAGTATACGTAAAAATATAAAGCCCTATACACAGACTGTTTTTTTTTAATTTTTTTTTTTTTACAATTCTTCATCACAGAATGCGATTTGTGCGTATACACATACCTTCAAGCGGATTTCTTTGCGATCATTCATGCACCCAAGTTATCTGATACGTATATTTTAATAGCTTACTTACTTTGCAACACCCTCTCTGGACGATAGACGCACTGGGGTACTGCACCTAAACCGAACCGATGCATCTACGGAGACAAGATTAATGCATCATCCAATTTTGATGGCTACTCGCATCAATCTTTTGGATTGCACTTATAAATGATATCTCGATTCAGCGTATATCTTATTTCAATTTGAAGTAAAAGATAATTTTTGGGAAGTCGTGTCCATTTACACCCATAATGGATCTCTGGATTCGGTGTGTATCTTATTTCAATTTCAAGCAAAAGAATATTTTCGGGGATTCATGTCCGTCTTGGCAATGCACAGAAAATCATCGATTTTTTGTCGTCAGTCGACACAATAATCAACGTGTTACATCTTTGCATATAATGGTGAAAGGACTTTACCTTTATTCATTTATTGTAGACTTCCGTTATTACAGAATCCATGGTATAGGAGTGCCTTTATAATTCATCTGACGTAATAACAGGTTTTATACAAAGTGTATCAATGATGAAAAACCAAAAAGTATTGGCAAAATGTTTTTTTCATTTCCCTTTCACAGTCTATTCGTCCATGTTTTTTAGGACTGTATTATCTTAAGTGTTTACTTATTTAAGCCTTCAAAATAATGCATTGGAATACTTCATCTACTGTTGCTACAAACTGGCCCAACAATTGTCTTGCGAGGATATAAAACGTTAAATCGCGTGTTTCATTAAATTGTGTGTTAAAATGAGTGTTGTTACAATGAGAGTTCACTGTGTTTATTTTGGCCTATTTTTGCCGTCTTTTGCGCCGGATGTTCCTCCCAGTCAGTGCAGAAACGTAGATTGTTTTTCAACACGACGAATTTTAATAGTCAAATAGTGATTTATTGTCGCTAGAGGTTTCAACAGTTATCGTCGGCAAACTGACATAGTGGCGTGCTTTCTAAACTCTTTTCAATTTCACCCCTCGCAGAGAAGTATGGACGATGACTTTCGTTTCATTGTCGTCTACGATTTCATAGAGGAAAAGCTAGCGAAACGTCACAAAACGTCAGCCACGGTATTTGATCATAGATCTGTTATTGGAGATAGTATTCAGCATTTTCATACTCAGATTTGTTGGAACTGTTATCATCATCTTGGTTGTTATAGTTTCATTCATTGCATCATCCGGTATGGTGCATGTGCCAGTCGTATTGAGTGATGTTCTCGGAATTTTGAACCGAACCCTTTATCGAGGATATCCTCTTGATGCTGCTTCTGCTCGTGCCACTGAATCAGAATATATATTTTTCTCTGGGATTGAAATCTCACCTGTTCATATTTATGTATATATTTATGTAAGTAGCTTGTAAGATTAAAAAAAAAAATCAACTCGGGCCCCCGGTCGTATTAGTTTAGTCGCACGAAATAATAATCTCGACCGAAATACCCATATGCAGCTGAATGACTCAAGCCTAAAAGAAACGTATCAAGTGTGATGAACTAATGATGACTTTGATCTCATTGTTTTATCTTTCCTGTTCCTCCACTGAACACACTCTTCAAAGAAACAAGGTTGTACATTAAAATTGTCGTCTTTGAAATTCGTATGACGAGGAATTTATCTGGGTGTTTATTTCCGCTCGGGTTGCTCCTGACAACAATAAAAATCAGATATAAATGATGTGAGATATTATTATTCTTTTTTTTATCAAGCTGAAAAAAAATTAGATGGCCGAAAGACTAGGTCGAGTGGTTGACTCAAACATAACAGGCTGTATGTATATATGTATGTATGTTTCTTGGTCTATTCATATCTCAGTATATATATATATATATATATATATATATATATATATATATATATATATATATATATATATATATATATATATATATATATATATATATATATATATATATATATATACATACATATATATATATATCTTTTTTCTGTCTATATCTCTTGATCTCAGGCTGCTAATTGCGTATCTATCGATCTATCTTAATCTATTTACCCGTCTTTCTTCCTATTGAAATTTCAATAACAGCTAACGGCATTTTTTTCTTTTCAAAGAGATTGTCTAAAAAAAAACATCCCCCGGGTCCTGTATACAAAGTTGAGGTAAGTGGTAGGCTAATGTTCAGCCAGACACCGTAGACAAGCAGTACTTGTACCAAACCGAACTCTATAATACAGTTATATTATCACTTAAGTAATATCATCTTCAATATTATTTTTCTGCTATAATGTTGCTACACGGAAAAAGGATTTTCAGTGGTCAAAAAATCAATGCAAACGTTACTGCGATAATAGGCCTACATGGTTATTAGCTGAATTTTGATATCAAATTCTTGCAATGAAAATTTCTATCTGTGAGATTGATATTTACCAATGAATTTCGTCGTGTAAAATATCTTTTCATTATTAGGCCGCACACACAGACACACACACACACACACACACACACACACACACACACATATATATATATATATATATATATATATATATATATATATATATATATATATATATATATACACACACAGTATATGTGGTACAAATCAGGCTAGGAGTATAATATAATTTAATAATATATCAATAATATAAAACCACTTCTGAAATGTAATGGATTTATTTCATAGAGTGCTCGATACATACAACATTTTACTCATGAAGTTAAGTTGTTTTAGAGTAGAGCTGGAAATGAATAGTAGAATGTGGATATATATATATATATATATATATATATATATATATATATATATATATATATATATGTGTGTGTGTGTGTGTGTATATATATATATATATATATATATATATATATATATATATATATACTTGTTTCCTGACTTACGACCGGGTTCCGTTCCGACTGGCAGGTTGTAAGCCGAAAGTCGATCAATTATATCAATTTTATTCATCACCTATCTTTCATTTTCAAAGTACGATTATTTGTTTTCTATTTACAAATAAAAGATTGAAGATGAATAAAAAAAAGTAAGTTGCAAATTTTACGTTTACCTACATATTCATAAAATGTCTTATATACTCTCATACACACGTACAATCAAGAGTAATATTCATGGTATTTCTGTAGTATGTTTATTTGGAAAAAAATGTATATTTCTTACTCTTTTGCGCTTATTAAGGTACCATGCACACGTACAAACAAGAAAAGTTTTAAAGCTATATTTTCTTAATCTAGACGCGTTAATTTTTGTTTTTTTTTATTTACATGAATTGTTTATATCCACGTGTTACGATCGTATGTACGGATGGTTGCAAGTCGAGTACGTCGTAAGTCGGGGAGCAGGTGTATATAAATGTGATTTCTGTCATGACATATTTCGTAGATAGATAGATAAATAGATAGAGTGACAGTTCCGTTGTAGACAGAGCCATCTTTACGATCACATGTATTTGTATCTTGATATGAACGTCAACAAATACAAGTCTGCCAGAATCCGTGTGTGATTACACGCGTGAGTTATGAGAAGGTGAATGTGTGTTTACATTCGGTTGGAAGAGTTACAAAAAATAAGCCGAAAGGGAAACCTCAACCAGGCTGGCCCGTCAAAAAATAGCTACTGCAAGATGGATCAATTACGAAATGTTTATTAGTGTTTCACACCGTTTAAAACAGAGGCTATTTTGCCAGTGTAGACTGTTTATTGACACAGGAGAACTGATACTCTTACAAAGGAAGCGCGGCTTTTGCGTGGTGTGTGTTTTGTGTCAGGAAGTTGAAGGAACGTAAAACAAGTGCCATTTCTCAAAAGAGACATCATCAAGTGCAAGAGCAGGGGCGTCTACTATAATGCAATGGTTAGCAAGCTCGTTTAGGAAACTAATTTGCTAATACAGTGAGCTTGTTTCCATCATATACTTCCCTAGCATAGTTCCCTCGAAGCCAAGTTTTGCAACCCGCACAAAAAGAAAATACAAGTGTGCACAAAATATTTTGAATTTAGTTGGTAGCTCACTGAGTTTTCATTGAAAAAATATCGATCAGTTCTGTTTTATCCAACTTATTTTTGAAACAAGAAAAAAAAATTCCCAACGTGAACTTATGCTACCTGACGATAAAATACGTTAAGGGAACATTGCACCGTACAGTACCATTGGATTAGACTGAGCTGAATTTAATAATTAATTGTCGAATGTAATGCTAGGATTTGAAACGTAGATTGATTTGTTTGGATGATGAATTCGATTCCCACTAAACGCCCAATGACTTGCCAAGGACCATACTTTGATAACATTAGTAAATAACTATTCGAAAACTTACCTAAGGGCAGTTGTTCACAAGCTTATCTTGCAAACTAATTTACAAGAGAAAAGGGTAAGAGCACTACTATTAGACCTTGTGCCAGACTATTCAGACACCTACATTTAACCTTATTACGTAGACTAATTTGCTCATATAATGAGTTCGTCTCCCACTTGGTGTCAAACTTCTATGATTTTGTGCCTGACTAAGATAAGCTTAGTAAATAAATAAATGCCCATGCTTTAGTAAGCAAACTCATTTTTGGTTGTCTGTCATAAGCTAAGTAAGTAATTTGATGCCTATTGAAGTGCTATATTTTAATAAGTTCACATAGATAAGAGCAATATCGATACAATGAAGCAACATCTTCATTTTGACAATATCTTTATTGTTGCTATGCAACGGTCATTTCTGATTTTTCGTTCTGTTGTATTAAAAGGTCAAGAATGTCATCAATGACGACCAAATGAAAAAAATGTGTTGAAGATAAGCATGGAATAAGTTGAGTTTCTGTTATGACTGTTATTTGAATAAAGTAGGAAAGTTTAAAGAAATAAACGAACAGGTTCCACGTGAATTGGAGGAAAATCAGAAACGTCGTAGTTTTGAGGTGTGCTAATGGCTTACGTACAAAAATAACGTGCTTTTACGCATGATGAAGAATAAATAATCGTAATCGTATATTTAATTAAATTACTGTTTTTTTTTAAACATTGTGTTTCACATTTCGATGTCAAAATTTGATATTAAAAGCGATACACTATATATATGTGTGTGTGTGTGTGTGTGAGTGTGGTGTTTAATAAACTCCATTAAAAAACTCATTTTAGTGATTACATATATAGTGACGGTATATATTTGCCACTACTGTCACTGTAGAGTTTATTAAACACCACACTCACATATATATTTGTTTTATATTTCGACCAAAAATATAGATTGTTTGCTTGATTACTTTGTATCTGGAGGTAGCTGCAAAGCCACTGCGAACATAGATGCACTATAAAAGTTACGACAACTGCTTTTCTCTACATATATATATATATATATATATATATATATATTCCTGCTTTGTGTTTTTCTGTTTTTCCTTGTGATTAATATTCGTTGTGTTTTCTTCATTCGTGTCTTTTTTATGTTCAAAGGTATTATAAAATATTTTCTTTCATATGTCGTATTTCAGAGAATCCTGAAAGATCATAGTTGACTGTGGGAAAGGCAGGCCTCGTTTGATGCCGATCCAGGCTTATTGATTTTATAAAAATACCTGATTTCAAAGAAAAAAAATTACGTGAGTAAATTTGACTTGTGTTTGTATACATCTATACATACCTAAAACAAATAAGCAGACAGAACTCAACATACGGTTGCGTAGCTTTCAGCCAAATTAAACATGTGGAAATACTTACAGATCTTTTTGTTTACGTGTTTCTGTTACCAAATGAGAAATTGCGAGACTAATAACCGACATACTGTTCAACGCAATGCGTCAGATTTATCAAGTGTGGGTGTCTGTAATGACGTGTCGGCAGGGTTTCTAGGAAGGGGGGTGCAACCGATGCATCGCATCGAGCCCGAAGCGCCAAGGGGGTGCTTGAGAGTTTCTTTGGGAGAGCTGTGTATCAAGACTTCTAAGTAGATATGCTATGTCCATTATCATGATAGGCTGACTATCGTTTACTGCTGAGCTAACATTATATTGTTACAGTGGGTAAAAACAGGATGGTTTAAGGACGAGGGTGTTTGTTCAGTGTTGTGTATGTGTGTGTGCATGTGTATAGGGGGTGAAAACAGCTTTGTGCCCACTTATAAGATTGCTATCGTGGTAAAACTACTATCGGTAAAAGCTCGATATCTGATTGCCGTGAAAAAGGCATTGCATTTCCCCACTGCAAGAACGCTAGAAGGAATAATTCATATAATGCGATAATACAAGTGAAAATCGATGCATTCTAATTTCTGAATAATTTCATTTCAATGCTTTCACTTATTGTGTTGCCGGCTGAGGGTGTCTTGTAAGCTCCTTGTTTTATGAAAAGGTCTTGAATTTCAAGATAAAAACCATATGCGATAATATAAACACACTTTGGTAAAAAGACCGTGTGAAATTCTCATTCATTGAGCTGCCTAATTCAACACTCTATACATGTTGAAGAAACCAGGAATTTATATAATGTGTTAGCTCAATCCACGAAAAATATAATTGGATATTATTATGCATGGAAAACTTCGACGTAATCTATTCGTAGACTGATTCAGTCTCGCCACTCATTACTGAGGAGTCCTAGTCCAATCTAACACGATAAATTAATCTTTAGACCGTTAGAGCGAAAACAAGCAAAGATATTGAACTACCGTAGCCATCAAAGATGGCAAAGGTTTCTATCTTACATGTGCGTATCTTTGATTGTTTGTTTCTTCGCTTGTTTTAGCTCCAACGGTCTTAGCCATTTCGTGTTGTCTACTACGCTAGACTCCTTTTAAGAACATTTTTTGATTTTTGGAAAATTTGTTTGCGCGTTCCAGTGCTTCTGACCATACCATTTTGTCTACAGACTCGGAAATTGGCACCAGTCCTCCACAAGACTCTTTCTAAAAAAAATCATTTTTGAAAAAAGGGCTTTTTAAAAAAAAAAAAAACAACTTTGGGGGCCTTATTCTGACGTCTTTATCAATAACATCCAGATTCTCCAGAACCTTTTTCGGGCTCTTTTTTAGATTTTTCCACAGGGGAAACACCAGCGGAGTCAAGAATCAATATATTCTGACTATATTCATTCTTTGATTGAATGTTTTCTCATGATTTCTAATTTTGACGCTACGGTTTTTCTTTCAATTATTTACTGTGATGGCGAGTAATCCTTAATTTTAAGAACATCGCTCAAAGAAGACTACTCTGTGTGTTTAAATACAGGTTGAACAACTTTCATCCGGCATGCTTCGGATCTGGCTATCGCCTGACTACAAAATGTTGGGCTACAGAAATTGACTTTTACGACACATTTTTTCCCCAAAAAAACTTCTTATCCCTTTCAGTAGCCATTCTGACCCGATAGTACACACACTAACTCTTTACAGGAGTTCCTCTGCCTCATCTCTTTAGTAATTCCTCTTTTTCAACCTTTTCAGCACTAACACCACCTTCTGTGCCTCTTGGTCTTCTGAATGACATCCTATAGAGCAAAAATACAGCTGGATAAATGGAAGTAATGGGGCTGTGTCACCAGAACACAGAGCTGCTATGTAAACAAAGTTTGGTGACAGATTCTTAAGATAATGAATCAAAACGTACCTGACCATAGAAAGCCGGATTCAGGAGATTTAACATGCAAAATATAACATCTTATTTTGTCAGTGTCTTCAATTAATGCATGACCACTGACAATCTTCTTAATCATGATGTTTGTAGAAAAACAAACAGATCGTGCGACAAAATTTGCTAAAATTCAATTCGAATTAAAACAAGTGGAAAATTCGGAGTTTAAATGAACAAATTCTAGTTATAATGTTTTACGCAGCGATTTTCATCCATTAGTAACCCCGAGAATATCATCATCTCCCTGAACTGAGACTAACATTTACCAAAGAGTGGGCTAATACACATTCTTCTGTGGGGTTAATAATGCCATCTAAGTATTCTGGTGAATTTAATATTTTGCTAGTATTATATGACCATCGTTTTGAATTCCCTTTTTTATTCGCTAAATCTGCTCTCGCACCGAGTGTCCTGTGGGCATTTTAGCACCAGTTTATTTCTTCCTATAAGCTCTTTGCACTTGCTGTGTCACTAGATACGTAATCCTTGAAGTGAATGAAAATGTTCAGGTATTTGTTCAATGAATCTAAGTTATTGATTACATAACAAACCAGTATCATATAAAATCGCCAAGTGAACAGCTTAGAAAAAATAAAAACAATATAATTTTGAAATGGCGTGTAAGCGATGGGTGATTCTCAAGATCGTTTCCAAAACCATGACTATTGTAGTGAGTTCAATCGTCATTGAGAGCTCAAATTCGTGGCTCAAGCCATATCAAGATAAGCTGAGTAATCATCAAATTTCAAGGATCTATGCAACTGTTGCAGAGTTAGGAATACAATCAGTGCTGGACTGGAACAACTAGGCACCCAGGGCTAGGAAAAAACTTCTCAAAGTAGGGGTCGTGTAAAGATTATTAGGATTCGCAGAAATATTTGGAAATATTTTTTTGAGAATAACCACGTAGAGAATACTATTTTCCATTATCTCTACACAAGAATTACTCATTCTAGTGTTTATTGTGCTAACGGATAAATGCTATTTCTCTAATTTAAAACAAAAATAAATTTTGTTTTTTGTGCATTCAAGTAATTCAATTTTTAAAAAAAATTTCTCGTGGTTAGCACTGTAAAACTCACTATACACTCCTTCTTTCTATTGCTACAAATGATATGAAATTATCGGAACATAAGTACATTCTTTTGCAGGAGGCTGAGGCCCTAATTAGATTATGAGATCCAGTCCATATGTAATCTAAACGCAATCCATTACTACTACAATGTATTCGATTTTTACTTCTACGCCTCACAGACATGACCCTATGTCAGACTAGACTGAGCCTTACTAATTATGTAACAGCCGTAAATAGCGGATTTATTATTAGGGTTGGGCCTTTATGAATGTGGAATAATATTTGGGGCAGTAACCGACAGCGAGTGAAAACAAAATATGTATGTCTATGCGAGTAGACTAATAGGGCTTGTTTGCTTTCTGCATTTGTTCGGTGACATTCCACTCGGGCAGAATATTTTTATAAGCGACCAGATATTTAAGTAAATATCTTAATGTTTCTTGGGGCATATGGTTGTGCATGCGTCTTTTACAGTGCAAATGGAACTGTTTGAAGTTTTCTCAGGCTTAAGTCTCACACTTATATCTATATACACACACACACACACATACACATATATATATATATGTATATATTCATATACGTATTCTAGAAAGCTTTACAGCTTTAAACAATAAACATTAAAAAACTTTTTCATTAGATTTTTTTGTGTCACTTCAGTCACCTATTTCCTAATATCTGTCAGTGCAATTTATGTAATTTTCTTCAGTGTTTTTACCGTTTCCCCTATACTTTGTTATTACAGTGCAATGTATAAATTGTCTCTTGTTGGGATCATTAGTTGCTTACACACACACACACACACACACACACACATATATATATATATATATATATATATATATATATATATATATATATATATATATATATATATATGGGCAGATAGATAGATAGATAGATAGATAGATAAAGTCAAAATTCCTCTAAAAACTATGAAATATGAAATATACAGATGAAGACAGTTTTGTTTCGGAGGGTATAAAATTTAACGCTTCCTCAAAATGAAATACGGAGTAAAAAAAAAAATGACGCATAATTATATTAATGGTCTTTTAAATTTTTATTTTTTTTAGATTTTTCCTTTATCTATTTTTTTGATGTACTTAATTAATTTCACATCAATTTCTTAGTGTATTTTTCATCAATAATAGATTGTGGAAATTGCAGACTGAAAAGCAAGCGGAAAGAGTCACACTGTTCATTACATGGATAGATATATACACTGTTAGATTCCGATATGCTCACTTACTGCGACCAATCCAGCAACAAAAACAGCTGACAGTTCCAGTTGATGCTATCGTAATTCGAGCCCAAGTAAAAGAGAATTTCTAATGCTGATTTTCAAGATTGACAAGGCCTTTCTCCATTTGAAATATGAAAACACAGCAATCTTTCTCCCCCTTTTACTCGTTACTTATCTGGCCTTGTGCCGTACCAAGTGATTAGTAAATATCAAATTAATTACGTATTTCTTGCAAGAAATGTCCCTTGGGTACATGGTTCGTTTGTTACCATTTCTAGGAAAATAGACTCTCCGCTTCTCTTATGGATTGTACACTTGGAGAAAGGTTGTAATTGATCAACTTAAAATTAGGAAATACTGTTTCTGTAAATTTTAACTGATGTTCAATCCCAGGTAAAAGCTAGGATTTCAAAAGCAGATTTTCTAGTCAGGTGGGCATTAGCATCTTGGAATATTGTAATCATATAAATTGTATCATATACCTTACCACATGATGAGGCACTTCGTAATCTGACCGTCACAGTATTGGTATAAATATCTATGTGTACTTAGGTATGTGAATATGCAGATATCTATCCAATTCAACTTATTCTGAGCTAATTCATGCAAATGGAACGACAGAGGTGTAAGTACATAGATACGCACCTCAGAATATGCTAGACAGGCCTCGTATGTCTGTACACAAAGTAAGCAATTTAAGATTATAGACTTTTCATAAATAATCACAAGCACAATAGAAAAATGTAGCTGTTTTGTTGCCAAGAAATAAAACTGTTTAACGCCCGAATAGAAAATTAAAAGAAATGAATATCTTATGTATAAAATATCAGTTGAACAAAACATTGAAATTAGTGCTTTTTTAAAGCTTTCAAAAAATTGACTTGGCAACTACCCTCGAAAGAAATCATATGTTCATCATGTCTAACAGAATCCAGCTTGAAAACAGGGATGAGCATTAAAAAAGAGCCAACCTACTTTTTGGGGGGGGGGGAAATGTTTGCTTTTTTCCGTAAAAAAACGTATTACAACTTTAATTCTAATGCATCGCATATCTCGAAAGTAAAAATGACAGTCAATTTTCATGATTTTGTTTCTCTTATTAGGATCGTCATATTATACTTTGGCCAGCACCAGTCTTGAGACCATTGAAAACTGTCAATCAAACCCGTCACCAAAGGTTTTTCTATCAGATTTTTCTTCATTGATCCAGCTGGTTATATTCGTATTACAAGTACAGGCCACACTTATTGAGCTTAGAAGGCTGAATTTTTTTTATCTTTCTCCTTATTATGTCAAGAACCTAGAAAGAAACCTTTCATTTTATCTATAGGTTTTAGTGGGCGGCAGGTCAACAGGCAATATAAGTTTATGCTAAAATTAATGCTAAGCCCTTTAGTTTGTATCTGTTTTTGTTTTTGAAAATTCAGACTCTTTTTTTATTGATCATGGCCTAACGAAAGGTAGCAGAAGCAACTTATTCAATTGATCATCACCAACACGACATGCTGCCAAAAGACGTCGGTCACATGACTGTTTCTTCTGAGTGAATACCCAGACATGTCTTATCTAATTATTGAAGTTAATTCCTTATCATAGCCAAGTTTTATCTGTCTATTTTTGTTAGTTTATTGTTATCAAACTCAGACATCGTAGTTTGATAGTTAACTTGAGATTCGTGGAAGCCATTTTGGTAAGATAATTTGTTCATGAACAATATTGAAATCTAACGCCTCATGGTCCTCCCAATTACTTGACCCTTAATGAAACATACCTGAGTTAACTTCCATATATCTTTTGTAATCAACATAGAGTACAAACTATGATTGTTTATATACTAGTGCTCAACTCTCATTGAATTAGTTCATGACATTATTCATCGATTACTCAGTAAATCTCTCGATTCAATTTATAGATTTTGGCTACGTTTTTAGACTAATGTAACGCCTTTCAATTCAATTTTCTCGTTGTACTCTAGAGTAAGTTTAAGCTTTGTTCAAAGAGAGCGAAGTACATAAATTGTGAATTTAGTTTAAATGCTGTTTGTGGTTACTAAGAGTTTGGTTTCTAAAATTTGGGAGCACAAATTTCATTTGAGGAAACTTTGTGGGGAGTAAGCTAAAACCATCAGTCGAAGATGGGTATTAGAGGTTTGTGGTGGCATATGACTCCAGAACAACAGAGAATCCAATGCGAACTTCAATCAATCGATTGGAACAATTCCAAAAAACTGAGTAGCTGGTGACAAGGAGACAAATTTTGATAAACGCATTCCTTTTACATTAGGGAATCTATCGGCCGAAATATAATGCTAAAAACAACAAAAATGGAGATAATGGTCAAATTCAGATTTCCCCATAATCGGAGAGTAACGCTCTCCCATAAAACCTTTTGTAAGCTGAAATGACGCAAAGGAAAGGAGCAATTGTCATTACTTTGTATAGAGATTTTTTTTATCGTTCCCAAACCCAGAAATAAACTTCTATTTCTGCCGATTCTATGACGAGAGTAACATTTTCTCGAGCCCGTGTAGGCTTTTCAGTTACCCTAGAACATTTCTTGCGGACGGATATATAAGAATGAATCGAAATATAGCACAGATGCTCACAGATGAAATTCAAAGCTGTGGTCCTTGAGGTCTTTTGTAGAAGTGAAGTGCCGAAAAGCGAACTTACGTAGAGAGTAACATGGAAACAATGCGATGTTCAATATCATATGAAATAATCAATCTCAATAAAATAATCAAAATAATTGGAATAATTATCTCAGATAATAAATTTTACCATTAGCAGATCATTGAAGGTTTCCTAAAACATGCCTATTTTGGGTGGGGTGAGAGAGAGAGAGAGAGAGAGAGAGAGAGAGAGAGACTGTACATGAGTATCTAAATAAGTCGGCAACACAAAGACTATTAGAAAACTGATGGTTGACACATGCAGGAACCTCCCCGCCCTATTCTGTCTTAATCAGCCGCCATTGCTGCCTTCTTTCTGTTCGGCACGGATGGAATGTTTTCTCTTTTGGACTAACTTGAAACAGAAGATGAAGCGGCACATCTGGCGGCCGCTTATACACTTGGTGAGCGGCCGATTCTGTCTAGATAAATGGCTAACAGGTGCGCGCCGGCGCGTTTCATCGAGAGGATTCATGTTTTGCCAGAGTCGGTGCGAATCGTTGGGAGAAAGCCGATTCCCAGGCGAAGTAAAAAAAAAAAAGAAAAAAAAAAAAGGATGTTCAAAACGTTATTTGGTTTTACTCCTGTAATAATTCTTATATATTGGTTTTCATGAGCGCAAAAATCTCTACGATCCTAAATTTCCCGTGTACTGTAAGGCATATCCTATCACTCGAACGACCCTTCTGCTTGGTGGTTGAATTTTTTGTTTGTGTTCGGTTTCCCAAGCCGAGTTACTAAATCGAATCAATTAAATTTTGGAGTATATCCAAGAATATCCCCCTTCTGTGTTATAGCTATAAGTCCACTCGGGTTTTACGTTTTAAAACAAAGATTTACGACATTCAATTGTGAATAGCTCGAAATGACTCGCGCCGAAACTTGTGGTTCTTTAGTAAACTTTACTCTTTATGACATTTCATTTCCGACGATATGCATGACCATAATTGGGAGAATTAAGTTAATTTGACTATAGCCTGGAACCCAGAATGGCTTCCATCTTCAACTCAATGAACCAGCAAGTGTCGCCTAATTCTTCAGGGATCCTTGGACTAAGTATTAGCAAACTGCGAAATCGGTCTTAGTTGACTCAGTGCTGTATATAGGACCAAACTCGGATCCTAAAGAACGACATAATCACCATTTCAGGTCAGAGCCTTTTATTTAGTCCAAGCTGTTCTGTATTTTCAATGAATTTCAATTAAATTTTGTGGAAATGATGGCAATAAGCAACAAACAAAATCAAAAGATTCTGGAATTGATCCATTAACGATAATCTTTCCAATGTCCTTGCTAAGTGTACATAACCGCAAAATATCTCCAAAAGCTTTCTGTCTCTCTACACGCTATCTCCAAAGTTTCTCAATTAAACTTTCAGGAAGAGTGGGCAATTGATTCGGAAATTATTTCAAATCTGAGATCGGATCCATGCACAATTGACCCCCTACGTTGTAGCTATCTATCCGTACCACAATATCTTCAAAACGTCTCGGGGTGAACACGGATGATCTCCAAAAGCTCTTCAATGAAATTTCGTCAAATTTTCTTATAGACAATGAAAGATAATGGAGTGGGTCCATGCATAATTATACCCCTACGCCCTCTCTAATTGTCGGTACCACACATTAGTTCCAAAAGTTCTTTGTCTGTCCACCCTTTATCTTCAAAAGGTTTCGATCAATTTCAAAGCAATGTTGCAGATGGGTGGACAATAGGCCACTATAGAAGCGATTAGATTTTGGACTGGCTTCATCTACTATTACCTCCCAATACGTCGTAACTATCAGTGAAACAGAATGTTTCATTTTAAAACTAGGATGTGAGACATTTGATTGAAAAAGGCTCGAAATGGCTTGCTTGTACGAACTTTACTTTCTTTTCCAACGATATACATTACGAACATATTTATAAAAACTAATTTCATCTTGACTGTAGCCTGGAACCGATATTCACTGACATATTTACATCAAGATGGTGGACTAGCGAGCATGAACCTTCTGTGTCGCTCAAACCATATGTTAACAAAATGTAAAGACAAACAGGTGACTCAGATGTACATACGGGATATGCCCAGCTCCCAGGATACAAAAGAGATTATGTTCAAAAATGAATATAAGCCATCATTGTGCTAAAAACTTACTGGAGGCCAGTTCACCGAACAGTTGGGTGATTGAAAGTCGGTAGGCTTCCATAATCAGCGTAACATAACCCAGGCCTGCGAGCAGTATTGAGTAATTCCGTGTTTGTTATGAAGTCACTCTCGTAATTTTGGGAAAGGTGCAGAGGCAACGCTGGCAGAGACTTTCGGGGTGGAGGCGTTAGTGGTGCTGATCGATGACCCTAGATTCGGCATCATAAAGAAGAGTGGGATTCACAAAAACTTTGTTGACCATTTCAGTACCTTTCCTCAGTTTGTTTTTCTCTCAGAGACGCTTGTGCAATCTATCTTGGGCTTGGTTGGCCCTCACCAGTCTGCTGTCAACTTCAACGGGTCGTTTTCAGCTGTGTGGTATTTATAAAGTAATCGAGTATTTCCTATTCATGCCGGTAATCTATGTTCGACTCAAGGTAAACTGCTTGCACTTTGAATGCTGATTTTCAAAGTAGATCGGATTACCATACTTCTAACTTTGATGTGATCCATTCTTCAATTCCCCTTCATTTGGTCTTGTGCTTTAATAATCTAAGCCAGTGAACAAGATTCACTCGGGCAATACGTGGTGATTAAAACATATCAACTTACATTCTCTGCTATCGCTTAAGATCAACATTCCATAGAAATCGTGAAGTACAGCTCTTTCGTCTGAGTCCCTTCAGGGAAAATGCAGGGATTTTTTAGGTTGAGAGGAAACAAATTCTTAGAGATATATCTCAATAAAACAATCCACCCCAAGATTTCATCAATCTTTCTGACTCTACAGTCCAACATCCGACATAGTGTCATTGAAATTAATTGAGAACTTATAGAGATATTGGGTCGACAAAAGTGATATTAGAGCAAAGTGTTTTGGACTGGTGCGATTTCAACTCGAGTAGTTTAATTGAAAGTACCTAATCCCATTAACCGCCCACTATTCAACAGAGCCACTTTGATTAAATGCACACCCTAACAAAGCATCCAGATGGTATTAGTCCCAGTTACCGCACCAAATTACTTTCGCATCTGGCTATTTCTCCTAAACCATCATTGATGTTTCCTGAAATACTTTACAAGACACAATATGTGTGTCCAACACTCTGAGTTAGAGTTTATCTTTGGGTTGATCATGTTTACTTAAATTTTAACCATTGGAAAACTCTAAACGTCATGGTAAACAAAAGAAAATATGTTCGTAGGGATAAGTATTCTATTTACAAACAAGTGCAAAGGTGGAGATATTTAAGAAATCGTTCTGCTATCTTTGAATAAACGAGTTTAATTGAATTTACAAGACGAGCTGTTGTTGCTATTATACATTGATTTTTTTTTCGGGCAATTCATCGTCGTTGTTCTCTTTATCACAACGATTTGGCCGATGTATCTTTGGCCTTCTTTCTGTCTGAATATCTAAGGTTAGCTTCTTCCAGATCTGTTTCCACGTCTTTATCACATTGTTTCAGCTGCAGTACTCTCCAGCCTTCTCTCTGATTGAGTTCCTTAGACAAGTTCAAGTTATTATTGCACATTGAATCTTTATTTTTTTATTTATCTTATCCTTTCGGTTATTATCATATCCAGTTTTCCTTTGGTGTTTTAGAAATGGATAATTACCGTCTACCGGATTAAAACTACAACTAATTAAGTCAAAACTCGACTTACAATCACCTAGATGCCTAATTAACAACCTAATACAATGTCATACTCAACTCCAAGAAACTACGACGAATTCAGTGCCAATAGAACTTTGATACTCAAACTCAAACTAAGACGATGCAATAATAATTATATTTTTTTTATTTAATTGAGAAAAAAGTTAAACTAAAACGATTCTAATAGGCGTGTAAACATCAATATTTGAAGTGATTATTTATAATTAAAACTAAATAATTATACTCTTATTATTCGCATCTTTTTTTAGTTTATAAAGTTAAGTTTTGAAAAAAAGTTTTATTAAAAAAACAACATTTATTCGTTTGTTTTAGATGTAGGACTGATGACAGCTGAGTTAATATTTGGAGTTGTTTGATTGTTAAATTATATTTTGGGAGGGTTTATCGAAGACAAAGACCCCACAATCAAAATCGAGATTGCAGAACTGGATAAAGTAGACCACTACATCTACTTGAGATGAAGAATCTCCATGAAATCCTCAGAAGAAGAAAAATCAAACGAAGAATCACACAAGGTCGACAAGCTTTCGGCTGGATAAGCTCAACCTTCAAGACTAAGAAAATTCTGCTCGTAGAAAAAAGAAAGGGTATTCAACCAATGCATCCTCCCGGTATCCATGTATGAAGCTGAATAATGGAAACTAACAAAAAGACCGACCCTTTTGCTGAAAACTACGCAACGTGCACAAAAGAGAATCATGTTCAGCATTACATGGAGAGATCACAAAACGGCACAGTATATTAGAGGAAAGACAGGAGTTTGAGATATCATAGAATCCGTAAGAAAACTTTGATGATAATTGACTGGTCATGTTGCGAGAATGGCAGACAACTGCTGGACATCACGACTCACTGCGTGGATCCCTAAAGATCACCTGCAAAACCTGGGCCAACAAAATATAAACAGGCATGACGAATAAGGTGAGTTCAGAGAGTACTGGCTCCGTGATGCCCACGATGACTGTCGAATATTTGGTCAAACAACAGACGCTAAAAGGCTGATTATAACAGTGTTTATATATTTTTGGATTCGCGTTGTTGATTTTTTATCATCATTATAATCATTATCATTATAGATAATATTGATGTCAGAATTGTTATTACCGTGATGTGGCTTTTGATCTCGTAGAAAAAATTCGTTTTCATTTTTACATTTTGATAAAGGCTCCGATCTTTCGTTAAGCTCAGTAAATATCAACTAACCTATTTTCTTCATTCTTGTCTGTAATTCATTCTTTCCTCTTTTTTATGTCATTTTTATATTTTGGCGAGAAATTTTACTTTTACTTTGCTAACAACTAAATTATTTTATTGTATTGCGTTAAGAGTTTTATTGCTTTTTAGGTACATGTTTCGTTAAAAATGGTTTTTCCTTATTGCAAATGATTGTTGACAAACCAGCTGGCTCCCGTATCAATAGCTTTGATGTTCATGCAAGAAGAACTCTTCTAACAATGTAGCTATCCGTTCATATCCCCCTTGAAAGCTCAAAATACACCGTTTTATCTACGCCAATTGCAGCTTCTTTGATCGTCTAATCAGTAAACGAGCCGAACCAGACGACGTATTAGCATGTTTTATTTGGTTCCATATTTCTTTACTAAACTCAGGTGTTTACAAATCATCCCATTTGGATATTTTAATGCAAGACTACACGGAGAAAGGCGGGAACAATTGTCTGTTTCCCGTACCCTTGCCTTAGGCATGAGACATGTATATCACTGGCCCTACCCCTTGAGTGCAATTGGGAGGGGGGCAGTCTGAGAGAACAGGTCTCAAGGAATTCGATATCAAACTTGAAAAATGTAACACAGTCATGTTTAATGCGGGGGCTCTCACGCTTAATTGTTGGTAGGGGCAAAAATTGTCTTCTCCCTTCAGCTTTGCCTTTTATCACATCACAGACACCTAGGAATGTCCTTACCCTACCCATCTTAGAGGGTCCTCTATACATTATACTTTTAAAGGCAGCAAAGGAATCCTTAACCTAGTAAGTATAGCTATTTACTGAGCAGTCTTGGCATAAAGCCACAAGTATGGAAGACCCGATGAGAGTTGAAATCTTTATGTAGTGTTATGATCTGAATGATCAGAGAGACGAGCTTGTTAACTATTTTAAAATAATGATGCATCGTCGTGTGTTCTAAAGTTGGCTATCTGATTTTTATTATTTCAACATCATCATCAGCAACAGCCTTTTAGTGTCCATCGTTGGACACAGACTTTTCTTAAAATTCGCCACACCTCTCTATCATGGGCGTTGCAGAGCCAGTGCTTCCACGCTGTGAGTCATGATGTCCAGCTGTTGTCAGTCATTGTTGCAACATAACCAGCCCATTGACATTTAAGTTCTCTTAAAGATCTCATGATATTCCAGTTTTTTTTCTTTTTCTCTAATATTGCTGCCTTGCAATCTCTCTATGTGATTTTCAATATGATTCTCTTCTGTGCACGTTGCATGGTTCTTACTTTGAAGGTCAATCTTCTGGTTAGGTTTCATGTTTCAGGTGACTATTGGGAGGATGCATTCTTTGCAAGACTAATGGGATTTTCTTGTCTTTGCAGGTTGACCTTGCTCTACCAAACTCTTTCCAACCTTGAGTGATTCTTCGCTTGATTTCCTCGGGAAATTGCTGCTCCTGTAAAAATTTCTTTCTTTTTTCCTCTCTTTCGTATTTTTTTTTTTTTTAATATAGTCAACCCAAACTGCCACCAAAACTGCCAACATAGGTTTCTTCTGTTTTTAAGTAGGTCTGGCTGGCTGGCTATGTATGTAAGTATCACGTATACAGGACGCACCAATGGGACTAGACAGCTGAAAATATTGAAAATCACTCGTTATCATGTTCAGAAAAAAATCTTTTTTCATTTTTTTAATCCCCTCCTCCCCAAATGGATTTTTAGCATGGGTTCAATTTACAATGTAAGTTTATGCTAAATTGGTCACTAGTCTTGGTGGGCTTTTTTCCGAATTTCTCAGTGATCCAGCAAAATGCGTAACTTACTTATAGATACCAACACAGTATGCAGCCAGAAATCGTGGGTCTCATGATGGTTTCTTTTGAGTAACCAACCAAACCTGTATCTTTTTTTTTTTATATATCAGTCTTTCTATCCATTTTTATCTGTCTTGTTCAGGGTGTTTCTTTCATTTTCCACCTTGATTATTTCTTAATTTCATTTTCATTCTCTTCTTCCTCTTTGTTTTCACTTACAGTTTTCTTCATTTTTGTCTCCTTTCTTTTTTCAAGCCTCTTTACATCTTACCTTTATCCTTCGTTCATACAATGTTCGTTTCTCCTCTTTCCAATTCATTCTTTCAACTTTTTTTTTTCACTCTCCCTCTTCTTAGTTTTCTTTCTCCTTCCTTCCATTATTTTTAAGGCTATTTTACCGTTTTTCTGTTCCACTGTCTTCCTTCTTTCTTTCTTTCTTTCTTTCATTTCTAACACCCTTCCTGTATTTTTTTTTCAATTTCAACATTATGTAACTGACATCAAGACTTCAGAGATAGCAGCGATCAAAAGTCAGATGCGTAACTCAAGTGATAAGAATGTCATATTTTCTCCTATTATCAACAATTAATCTAAGAAATGTTATCTCTGGCTTCATCTTGGATCAACGCTCACCTATAATAATAATAATAATAATAATAATAATAATAATAATAATAATAATAATAATAATAATAATAATAACAATAAAAAAGAATCTTTCAAAAAAATGATTTAAGAATAAATAAATAAAATTTGCCGCCAAGCAGCCGAGGGAGTAATAAATGATAATAAAACAGAAAACACTTGATTCAAACGGCGAAACAGACGGTATCACAAACAAAATATCATGGACATGGCTACACAGAGGACACTTGAAAAGAGAAATATGCCCTTTGATCATTGCAGCCCATAACAAAATGCATTAGGACAAACTGCATCCAAGCAAAGATTGACAAAACCAAGACAAACTGTAAAAGCCACCACCATACAGGAGATGAGGTGGTGAATGACATATCCAGCGTATGTAATAAAATAGCCAAAAAGAAGTGCTAGAATATAAGTTACATAGTAGTTGTAGTTATACACTGGGAACTGTGCAAAAGACTTTGGCCAGGTAGATAAATGATTTCGACACCAACTAGAGATTGTCCTGGAAAGTATGAACTGTGTGTAGTCGGTTTGTTTTTTGAAAGTCGAGAGTAAACAGTCTTCAATCAATATGATCATTATCATCCACAAATCTGTTCCACCACTGAAATACTGATGAGAGCAAGACGACACTATTCTCTAACCTGTTCTGATGCAACGTAATATCAGCACTGACGTTATTTCCTCGGGTGCATTCGTGCTCTGATTAGACTTTAAGAAACAGATTTATTTAACAGCACATCTTAAACGGAATGTGTCAGCTTGAGAAAAATCAATTTTCTTGCTTTTAAATTCTATTTTGAACAAATCATTTCCCTTTGATTTTTAGTGTTTTTCCGCCAAAGTGATCGAATATTCAAATTTAGAAGAATAAATCTGATTTTCATTGATTTTTGTTCGATCATTTAAATTCTGCTTCAATAAATTCCAGTCGAGACATCTTGGACAAGTATGTTTTGTACATTTTACGAATATATACGGAGATATGGCCAAAATATATAGATACCTCTACTTTCAAACCAGAGCCTTTACCATTTTTTTCTGATTTTTTAAACGTAGTGTTCCAATAATAGGATATGGATTCATTGCGGCTATTTTCCTCGTCTTTGTTGTGGTCTACCAAACTTTCAGCTCGGAGCGTTTGCCAGCCACAAAAATCAGCATACAATATCTGGTTTTATACCGAGACTCGAACTGAGACTCTTGCACTCTCATGAGGTAAACAACGATCTCACCTTCGAAAGGAGTCATATACTTATTCAGTCGACTTAGTTCGGCACAAGGCTACAGATGCAAGCAACAAGAAAGGATCAAACTCAGTACAATAGTTAAAGGTCGATCAGGATAGCTTGTTAACCATTGCTCTCTGACAAAGCGCATACGCATTATTATGTACAAGATAGCTACTTACGTAGCTGGTAAACGTAGGCAAGGCTTCGAATTTTTTTTTTTATTGCAGCCCACTGTCGTTACTACTACACCATTACCTGCTGGGCTTTTGTAATTTTCCTGCACTGAAAAAACAAGTATTTCTCGATGCAGATGGAACAATTTGACATTTGAATACTCGAACTAGCTTATTTACATGCTAGACATTGGAACTCTAGAAAAGAGCATCTTCAGTGGTCAGAATTACTGAGAAGATCCGATTATTGTATACAAATGTATTGGTAATGATTTTGTTATTTTCAAAAAGGCTGTAAATTATTTTACTGACGAAATTCAGTCTTTTTAAGCAAAAGGTTTCAATGCAACTGTTACTGACAGGATAGAACTCTCTCTCTCTCTCTCACACACACACACACACACACACACACATATATATATATATATATATATATATATATATATATATATATATGTATATATATATATATATATACACATAAGTTTTTTGCAAGAGTGTTACTGACAGAATAGGGCGATTATTTATAATGCCATAGGTTCTACTCGTATGAAGTTATTTGAAGAACTGTAAATATCAGGATTTTATGTAATTTTATTAAATTACTGTATACCTTTAGTTATTGAATTCCTAATATCAGTACAGGAATTGATGACCACCATTTTATTTTCGAATGAATGTGAATTAGATTTAAGAGAACTTGGAGAGTCTTTTCTTCAGATGTATTAAATCTAGATATTATTACTTTTATTCTTCATTGTTTTATGAAAACTGATTCAATTTGTTTAACTAATCCGCTCACGATCACGTTTCGCCAAAACGAGAAAATTTGCATTTGACAGCAACGTTATCAGCGCGTGTTTCTCTAAAACTGAAGAAGTTTCTCTTCACGCATGCGCACTTGACTTCAAGGTTATATATTTCGTTAATCTTGGAAAAAGAGAAAATCTCCTTATTTTCTCTTTCTTTCTGTCTTTCTCTCTTTGTATCTTTTTTTTCTTTTTCTCCCTTTCTTTCCCTCTTTTCTTTCGATCTATCTTTCTTTTTATTCCTTTCTTTTTTTCGTTTTTTTTTCTTTCTTTCTTTTCCTGCTTTCTTTCCCTCTTCTCTCTTAATGTATTTCTTTCTATCTGGCTTTCTTTTTTCTTTTCTTTCATTTTTTTCTTTCTTATTTTTCTTTCTCTCTTTCTTTCTTTTTGTTTCTTTCTTCAAGTCTTTTTTTCGCCTTTATTTTTCTCTTTTCTCACTCTATTTTTTCATTTTTACTTATTTACTTAGTTGCACAATCAATGTCTTTTCTTGTCCATCTTCTCAGCTGATTTGATTTCGATTTCTACTCAGTCCCGACCCGGTGGGTATGTTCCTCTCCCTCCTCCCTCACTCTCTCCATATATATATATATATATATATATATATATATATATATATATATATATATATATATATATATATCCGATTGCTGTTATCCCTTTTCTTTTTCTCTATGATTCTCTCTCTCTCTCTCTCCTTTTCTTTGTCATCTGTTATCATTTCTCTCTGCTTTAATCCAGTTCACTTCTATTCATTTTCATTTTCTCTTTCTTCCTCGTGCACACGTTTCTACTTTCTGTCTTTTTTCCCCTTTTCTCTCTATTGCTCTCACCAACAAATACTCACTCTCTCTCTCTCTTTCTCTCTCACTTCATCTTCTCCCTCTTCTTTCACCGCTTTTCGGTTTCTTTTTGCCTTTTTCTTTTTCTTCCTTTCTTCCTTTTCCTTTTTTATCCCTTCTTCACTTACCTTTTATTATTCTTCTTCTCTCCCTCTCAAGTTTCTGTTGCCTTATTTGTTCTCTCTCTCTCTCTCTCTCTCTCTCTCTCTCTCTCTCTCTCTCTCTCTCTCCTCTACCTTTTTTATTTTTTCATCTTTTTGTTTTTTGCATCCCCCTCTCTCCATTTCATATAGTTTCCTGTACATGCCTCTTTTTTCTCGCCACTAGCCTTTTCTTTCTGCACTAAATACAGTATAGTTTCTACTTTTCTCTTTTTTCTCTCTTTCTTGGCTCATACCCCCCCCTCTCTCTCTCTCTCTCCTCTCTCTCTCTCTCTCTCTCTCTCTCTCTCTCTCTCTCTCTCTCTCTCTGACACAACGTCTTTTTTCACCGTAATTCGTCACTTCAACTCATACCCTTTTTCTCCTTTATCTTGTTCCTTCGCTCTCTTTTTTTTTTTTTTCTTTGACACAGGAAAGTTGTATCTACTTCTAAAAGCCTACTAAAAGCTTTCTGTTCGTGATGGCCAGCGGAAAGATTTGCGGGCATCTGTCTTTAGCAGGACAAATGGAAGAGAAAAACGTTTTCTCCTTCTGACGGAATTTGGATGCTTCTCTCGGTTGTTTCCGACAGGGCAGTGTCGAGGGTGGGAGAGATTTAGAAATAGAAAATTCCTTGTCAAATAGAATGTCAGAACACAATTCCTCTCATATAGAGCAAGAAATTCGGAAACTGTTTACCCTTTTCGATGGAAGCGATCCTAGGCGGCCGCTTAAGTAGGCTTATCTCCGACAGTCAGTCAAGCGCATGGAGTACGCCATTTTTTTCGAAATGGCTAATCTATCACGCACGCAAAATTTTCTTTTGCTAAAACCTTCTCTCTTTAAAGGTTGTATTTGGCATTCGCTAAACAGTCTTCGCAAAGTTTAGCATTTTTGGTGTTTGTATTTACGAAGATTCCGCCGATTACTATATTTTTTTTATGTCGGAGCATTAACATTTGAAATGGCTTCGACATTTCAGGAACATGAGTTGTTTTTTTTATTTCATTTATTCATTTATTTGCCTCGAAGACTGAAGTATTTCTGGCCGAAAAATATTGATTCTATACCGAGGTAGAGTTTTGTACATTTAATAAGTTCTTCCACAGCCGAGAAAAGAGGAAATGTGACAGAAAAATATGACTGAGAAAATATTAAAGTGATCATATTTTCACGGATCTTCCAGATACTCTTTCGCATGGATTTCTAGTTTCTTTTATGAGCTGTGACAAAAATGTGAATCCATCTATCCATCTTTCCAAATCTCTATCTCTGGCTATATACTCACTCTCTAAAGTACACATTATATATATATATATATATATATATATATATATATATATATATATATATATATATATATATATATATAAATTAGACAGGAAACGCAGTAGGGAAAAAACAGATAAAAAAGAATCTCGGTAAGACATAGTTGATATTAGCACGATCACGGTTGCCATGTCCAGCAATGGACATGGTGTGTGATCATGATTATGTCAATGTATTTACCATAGTACCCCTTAAGAGGAATTAAAAGATAGATAGATTAAAGGGTATCATGAGTGTATAATTGAAAATCATACTGCGTATTAAATGGAATTTGCAAAACGGAAAAAGATAGGCGATTGTAACGTTGAAATGTAGAAATGACAAATATAAACAAATGATATTGCTTAGCTTAAACTGTTCTTCGAAACAGGAACATGTAGGTTCGGATTATAATCAATATTGGAGAGCAATTTCTGAAATTGAAATATAAAAGTAGACAAATCCTATTCAAAAGGCGTATGATGTAGTTGAGATCACATGACCTGTGGCAATAGAGTTGTGATTTTGTCATGTGTCACTTGAAAAAGATAGGTATAAATTTGGTGGCGAATAAAACTCAAAGCAAGTCTTCCGCAAATTTTGTGATAAGGACTCACCGTTAAGAACTTCACCTGCCTCTCCATCCCGCTGGGTCAGTGCTTCTACGAGACAAAAATCCCAACGGAAAGTCATGACTCTCCTGGTCAAGTATGTACCTGTCAATAGTAATAAATTAAATTGGACATCAGTAGCAAAAAGTCAGCCGTTGCAACCAACATTACTTGACAAGCCGTAGATACATAAGCTAACATAGAAAAACGTACTATCTCCTCGCTGTGCGCTGTAGAATGGAAAATGAATAAAATTTCTATGAATATATTATGATTCGGGTCTGTGTCTTCCTTGTACCATTTGCTACAAAAAGACAAGAGTGACCAACGATAGATTATCAACCAAAAGTAAGTATAGAACATAATCTTGCTTCTTACTTCACCATCATCGCCAACATCATAACGTGATATATATATATATATATAAATGCGTCGTTATTCGAAGCACTTTTCGAAATGACCTCCCATTATCACACAGTCACTTGGCCTAGACAGAGTGAATAAAATGAACAGTAGGGGAAAAATGAGGCTGCTGCAGCAAATAGAATTTCAAATGATATAATGCATTCATGTATATTCTACCAGATTATGTATAATTTTTTTAAATAATAATAATAATAATAGCAAGAGAGTTAAAGAAGATGTGGAACATGAAAACCAGGGTAGTACCGGTCATAGTGGGCGCACTAGGAACAGTCCCCAAAACACTGAGGGTGAGACTGGAGGAGATCGGGATTAGGGGAGGGATTGAGACCGTACAGACCACAGCACTACTGGGAACTGCACGGATACTGAGGAAGGTGCTAGAGATATAAATACTGCAACGAATTTTAGCCCTCACATAATAGGTGAGAGAGAGAGGAGACGTTAGCTGAAGACCTGAGGAGACTTATTGTCACTCAGCCTTCAGCGATAACCACTGGGCAACCGGTGTGAAACTGTAAATCGCAGAATTACTGCGACCTATGAGTACTAGGAGAGGAGGGCTGGAGACTTGAGGAGACTTGCTATCACTCAAACTCAAGCGGTTACCATCAGGCAACTGGTGTGAGATTCCTAATAATAATAATAATAATAATAATAATAATAATAATAATAATAATAATAATAATAATAATAATAATAATGAATTTTAATAATAAATAATGATAATAATAAATCACGTGACTAGTGAATGTAGTCAACTCGCCCAGAAGGAGTATAAGCACAGACACGATAGAGTAGCAACGATGATACACTGGGAACTGAGTAAAAGAATGGGATTCAACCATGCAGAAAAGTGGTATCAGCACGAACCGGAGGCAGCCCTGGAGAATGACAACCACAAATTACTCTGGGACTTTGATATCCAAACTGACCACCTCATCCAGGCAAGAAGACCGGACTTGGTTATCGTAGACAAAAAGAAGAAGACCTGCCAAATAGTAGACGTGGCTGTACCTGCAGACCATAGAGTAAAGAGGAAGGAGAGTGAAAAACTGGAAAAATACCAGGATCTAGCGAGAGAACTAAAAAAGATGTGGAACATGAAAGCCAGGGTAGTGCAAATCATAGTTGGCGCACTAGGAATTGTCCCAAAAACACTGAAGGCGAGACTGGAGGAGATCGGGATAGAGGGAAGGATTGAGAATGTACAGACCACAGTACTGCTAGGAACTGCGCAGATACTGAGGAAAGTGCTAGAAATATAAAGACTGCAACAGTAATTGTTAACAGTGACCCAACAAAAGATGGGAAATTAAAGCGGGAATGTGAACCACAGTACTGGCATTATAGGCAAAGGAGAGAAGAGATGTTGGCTGAAGACCTTAGGAGACTTATTGTCACTCAGCCTTCAGCAATGACCACTGGGCAACCGGTGTGAAACTGTAAATCGCAGTATTACTGTGGCCTATGAGAACTAAGAGAGGAGGGCTGGAGACTTGAGGAGACTTGCTGTCACTCAAACTCCAGCGGTTACCACCAGACAACTGGTGTGAGATTGCAAATAATAATAATAATAATCGTACAGACCACAGCGCTACTTGGAACTGCACGGATACTGAGGAAGGTGCTAGAGATATAAGTACTGCAACGAATAGTAGCTCTGTCATGATATGCGAAAGAGGGAGGAGACGTTAGCTGAGGACCTGAGGAGACTTATTGTCACTCAGCCTTCAGCGATAACCACTGGGCAACCGGTGTGAAACTGTAAATCGTGGAATTACTGCGACCTATGAGTACTAGGAGAGGAGGGCTGGAGACTTGAGGAGACTTGCTGTCACTCAAACTCCAGCGGTTACCACCAGGCAACTGGTGTGAGATTCAATAATAATAATAATAATAATAATAATAATAATAATAATAATAATAATAATAATAATAATAATGTATCTATATATATGGAAATAATGCCCGAAATGTTCAAAAAAAGGTTTCACATGTATATAGTGTTTGAAGCTGTAAAGCATTCTAAACTATACTTAACATGAAATTTACATGGGTATTTACCACATCAACATTTTGCGCATAACACACTTTTCAGCTATCGATTTTCTATACTAGTAGCTTTTTTCACTGTGGTTAATTATCATCAACAATGGACAAATCTGTTTCTGTTTCTTTTTTGTATTCTTACAAATTGATTGAATTGTCAAGATATTTAGCTATACGAACAGAATGTGGGGAGAATTGAATTCATGTCTTCTCCAAGGGCATTTCTGCAAACTAAGCAAAGTAGTTTATACTAACATTCAAATTCGGCTGGTCGATTCAGTTTTCTCTGCAGGAAACGTTTGTATGCAATGTTTTCACTCATACACTGGATGATGAAAGCGTTACGTGTACGGAGAACAGACGGTACGGAACTGTTGGAAATACTTTTGCTCAGCCCGCAGTAATGCCCTTGGAGAAGTTATGAATCCATGGTATGATGCAACAAACTGACGGATCAAGTCCTGTTCATTGGTACAGATAGTGGAATGTTCAAAGTTCAGCTTAGTCAGACACCGGGCTTAGTGAAGAAAAATGGAAAAAAAAAGTGTCAGCCGAATTTGAAAAAAGAAAGAAGAATGAAAAGGAAAATATTTACAAAACCCTCCAAAAGTAATAAAATCAATGGTCAATATTGCATCTAAGTGGTAACATCTGGGATTTGCTTTGTTTTTATATTCCATTTCCCTCAAAAGACATCTGCATCTCAAACTATCCTATTTTAAACTGAACTTTGTATTGTAGAGTAGAAGTTTGTTTTTTTGCTTCTACTACAGCAGAAGGAGAATGCGAAATGAAGAAAAAAATCTAGATATTTTGAAGTGACAGACGCATATGCATACTCCACCCACATATATATGTATGTGTTTGTATTGTGTGACTGTGTGTGTGTGTGTGTGTGTGTGTTCTAGAAACACAGAATCCTATTTTTGAAAAAATAGATTTGCATCTTTGAAAGTATTCTTTTAGCAAAGATGTCTAAAAACGCATGATCTTTTCATCGACAACTTAAATTTCAAATAGGCCCCAGAAAATTTTCAAAATCAGATTAGAATCATCCTTAAAACTTCAAAGATATTTTCGAAATGCATTTTAATGTTACACACCTCATGGAATCTATTTTCAATTTTTTCAAAAAGTCGTTCACTTTCAAGTTTGGCTTACATATATCCACGGTTTGCATGCTAAATAAATCATGTATTGTTTTAATAAATAAATTACATTGGTTCATTACAGATTGTATATTCTGTTTCATTTAAAAAAAATTAAGTCTATATAAATGTATGTATATAAATGTATATAAATTGCGTTATATTATACAGAAACTTATTTGAAATGATCTCCCGTCGTTACACGGTTAATATATCACTCAATTGAGACGACGTGAATAGAATAAACAATTAAAGAAAATGGAGCTGCTTCAGGAAACATTTTCTTAAATTGTTTATTCTATTTACGTCGTCTATATTGAGTGTTATATTAACCATGTAACGACGGGAGATCATTTCAAATAAGTTTCTACACGAAATTATGCAATTTATAATTCATTATATCAGACCCAATATGCCCATATCTCAAATGCATAACAGTCGCGTTGAAGGAAACAAATAGAGCGAGAATAAACGAGATAAGAATTCGGGTTGAAATTTGTTATTTGGCCTTTGCATTACCGGTGGCTGTTTATTAGCCCAGTGGTAAGTACATCGTAACGTTGAAGCAGCTACCCTATCGGTGGCATATTCGACCCCTGTAGCAACCCCATCTTTAGTAATACTTTATTCTATTTATGTTGTCTTAATTGAATGATTCATAAATCACGTAACGACGGGAGATCATTTCAGATAAGTGTCTATATAATATAATGCAATTTATAATTCATCCTGCTGGAACAAATATGTCCATTTCTCAAAAACACACACACGCACACACACACATATGTGTATATATATATATATATATATATATATATATATATAGAGAGAGAGAGAGAGAGAGAGAGAGAGAGAGAGAGAGAGAGAGAGAGAGAGAGAGAGGGGGGAAGGAGGGAGACATATATATATATATATATATGTGTGTGTTTGTTTATAATTATAAGCTGGAAATATAATTATATAGAGAGAGGAAGATGTATATGTGTGTGTATGTGTGTATGTGTGTGCGAGTACGTGTGTCTGTGTGCGAGTACCAGACACGGTTACCTCAACAGAACGTTACTTCAACCAGATTACCAATTTAAAAAGCTACTTTTCCTTCATATAGAGGAAATTTTATATATCACTCATTAAAATCAAGTGAAACTCTTCTCATATATCTCAGGAACTACCCTTTGAGCAAAACTAAGCCAAGCTTTGTGAATATATCGACATCACTTAAATCTGAAAGAGAAATAGCATAAAAATAAGTGTGAATCTTGTCTTGGCATTTTATATTTGATGTAAAAAGCTTATTTCAGTTCTTTCAAAGACTTAGATTTTTCCATTTAAAATTGGGATTATGAAGATAATGACGATTTAAACATTTGTTAGGTATTCTTGTACGTCAAAACTGCTCATACAAGCAGAAAAATACAGGAAACCCGGTGAGGATCAAATTCACTAGAGTAGCAAGTTTTTCCTGCCAACCATAGTTCAACTACGAGGTGATCTCTTCATTGGGCTTAACTTTGTCTGACGTGAGACCTCAAGTATAGGGTGCTACTACAGTAATAGTAATTTTGTGATTAGATTGCTAATCATAAGCTCAGGGAAGTGGGTGTCAGTTCAGATTAGCTTGATCTAGCATAAATTTTGTGTGGGGAAGACATTGGCGATCGAACTCACTACAATAACGAAGAGTCAACGATCCGAGATGTCTAACTAACGCTCTTGTGTCCGGTAAAACCACAGTTGAGGATGGGGCATCCAGTGAGAATCAAACTCCAGATTAAATCTCGGGTACGTCTTATATCAAAGTGCATTTTAGATGGCGTAAAAATGCGGTAATTTCATTAAAATATGTTTACGATTAATCTCATTTTTAGAACACTTTTGTACTAAACAATGAAATTAGAACTAGGAGATTCACTTTATATTATCTAATTGTTCTTTTCAAATTTTGATAAAAAAAACAACATTCAGTCCGCTTATTATTTGACGAAATTCGTTTAGATTGAATCAATATTTCATTGATGTAATCCAAAAATTAAAGTGGAATCAAATTTACTGAGAAGCCGTATGAGTTATTTATAGAAAAAGAGGCTGAATGTTACCAACCTCTGAAGAAAAATAATTGATTACTTCAACGAGAAGATTCTCCGGAACAATCTTAATTCAATTACCTTCTTCGTTTCTCTCAAAGTCGTTTTTGTATGAGGTTAATTAGTATTTGTGTTAAAACAGTTTATTCTGTATTGTATAGAATCTTCCAATATGACTAAAAGCAAATTAAAAAGGTAAATCATATATATATACATATATATATATACCTCAACAGAGCGTTACTTCAACCAGATTACCAATTTAAAAAGCTATTTTTCCTTCATACAGAGAGAATTTTGATATATCACTCATTAAAATCAAGTGAAACTCTTCTCATATATCTCAGGAACTACCCTTTGAGCAAAACTAAGCCAAGCTTAGTCTGAAATCATATATATATATATGCCAATATATAAGCCAAGCTTATTCTAAAATCTTATATATATATATATATATATATATATATATATATATATATATATATATATATGGATGCTGCACCGTGAAGTAGTGGTTAGCAAGCTATCCATACGGGCCATAAGTAAAGAAATGATTTCAACCTTATTTGGAACCCCTTATGAGTATAGAAGTTATTTTGTTGATCAATACAAGGTTTCCTAAAATGGCACCCAGTTTGTTAAAAAAAGATTATTGATGCAATTAACGAACAACAGATCTGATGAACATAGATCCAAGCAATGCGTTACAAGTGAGGTTCAATGTCATTTACATCTATTTCGATAAATTTGTTCTGTCGACAAGGAGTCGATCGGCACACATCTTGACTGAGTCCAACGTAGATGGAGGTAACTTTTTATTATTCTAGTTTTCAATTATTGTATGATCGCTTATTTTGTATAGTAGGGCATGTTATTTAGGACTATCAACATAAATAAATATGGAGGAGTCAAGTCAGATAATCTTGTCACAACAGAACCTTATATGTGACGCATTGTATAGGTCAAAATTTACCCCATTTGTAATTTATTTGTTGCATTGGCTTGGAACCCTGGGGTTCAGAAAGTCTAGTTTGAAATATTCAAATGTGAACATATCTCTGTTTGAAAAGGAAAGCATGTGTACAAGCGTGTGTGAGGGCTAGCTTTGAAGAATTTGTACCAATGTGAAAGAAATGAGTCTCTCGACGAGCCTGAATCCATTTCTTCTCTAAATCTGATTGAAATATAGACATTAACTCATAGCACTGCTACAGTCAAAGAACCTGCTGTTAACATCATGGCACTAGATTCCAGAGAAGACCGTTAGAGGTAGAGTTCTTGCCTAATCAGGTAAGAGCTGCTTAGCGAGAACATAGCTGCTACGGCTACGGCTACGGCTACACTACCACAGCTACACAATCTTTTTTCCTATTACGCTGCACATATCACACCCAGCTGGATGTGTGGGGTGAGAGAGAGGGAGAATGAGAGAGAGGGTGAATGGGAGAGAGGGGAAGAGAGAGGGGGGTGCATATATGGATGGGCCAACACTTTTTCTTTGTTTTGCCTTAGAGAAAGTTGTCTCTTCTTCCTAACTATTTGATAGTAAGATCCTTTAATCCACTGAGATCGGAAGAGCACCAAAACATATCATTTCGTCGAGCACGTTTCGTTTTTAAGTTTTCGTGTTGGCAAATGTGGTGCAAAGAACGGGGCCGATCCTCTGTCCATTTTTGAAAATAGTAGAATCAAATAAGTAGAAGCCCCTGCTGTCAATTGAAATGCATTGGTCGAATGCCTGCTGTTGGGACCAGATGCTGTTCGGAATGGGCGGGAAAATGGGTATGAATAATTGTTTCTTCTTAAAATTAACATGTTTGAGGGTAAAATTACACGTCTTTGTTTTGTCGTCTAATTTTGAAAGGGTGAAAGACGACATTTAACAAAATGACATAAAAACAAAGAAAAAGAGGAAGGGGGAAAAAGAGAAGCAATGGTAAAAACTTAGAAAAGCAGGAAAGGTGACGAAAATAGAAAGAGAAAGTAAGAGGAAAAAAAGGAGAAAATGTCTAGCAACAAAGGAATGAAGAAGGAAAGATCAAAAGAATGGAAGAATGAAAGAAAAAAAGAAGCAACAGCAAGCAAGAAAGAGATAATGGAAGAGGGTGGGGGGTTCAAGTAAAAGAAGGAGAATGGAAAAGAAAGAACGAACGATCGGAAGGAAAACAAAGAAAGAAGGAAAACAAAACAAAAAAGAGACAAGTGAAAAAAGAAAGTAAGAAAGAAACAAAAAAGAAAAAAGAGAGGAAGAAAAGAATGAATGGATGAACATTTAATGCATGAAAGAAAGGGTTTAACAAAAGATGAAAGTAAGAAAGAAAGAAAGAAAGAAAGAAAGAAGTGGATAAAGGACAAAGATAGAGAAAATGAACAAAAGAAAGGCAGGATTAGAAAAAGAAGGGCTCCGATTTTTACATGTACATGGTTATTTGTATGCGTCTGTATTGAAAGAAAAGGAAAGAACGAAAAAAGTTGAAATATTTACAATAGAGACCAAAAATCGTCATGGTTTGTATTCAGCATGTTTTTCGTAAAACAAAGGAATGAGATACAAAGCGAATAAAATAACTCATGATTTTTTTTAATGCAAAAGAGATATAGAGGCATGTTAGATTGATAGATACATAGATATATAGATACACAGATAGATAAGAATTAACTGCAGTCTAAATATATCATCGTAGATGCAGCTATGTTTGTAAACAGGAATTGCAGAGATAACAAAAACGATGGCGACAATAGATTAAATCACTTCAATAATAATAACAATAATAATAACAGTAATAACAATAACAATAATAATAACATATTTTGTCAAGAAACAATCAAGGAGAGAAGGAAAGAAAGGAAAGCTAACAACGTGAAGAAAAGGCAATTTTATTGATGGATTCCAAGCATCAGTCCATGATTTTATCATAGAACATCAGCAATGCTTTGCCACCGTATTTTGTTACATGGACACATAAAGAAGATAACCCCTAATACGTTCATGTTAACTGATTTTGCATTCTGTATTTGAGGCACCTAATTTGGTGGGTAATATTATACGGAATGAAATATAAAATAAAATTCATTTTGATGTTCTTTTAGATTTAAATCTGGCGTTTGGTAAACAGATACCAAGATTTTTGTTTAGTTTCTTTTCTATCATGAATTGCTTCACAAACATATCATATTTATGAGGATAGCTAAAAATAAATAAATGCAAAAATTCCTTTATCAGTCATATTCTGCTATCTCATTCATCAAACAAGAGAATGGTACGAACTAGCATGTTAAGGCGAAGGGATTAGAAATTCATATGACTAAAAATATGTATTCCGTGTTAAAGGTCAGGAAGTGTTACAAAGAAACAAATTCAGAAAAGTCGACAAAGCTTATGGTTACTTAAATGGTTATTACAGGTTAAATTTCCATAACTCGGACAGGTTAGGGCCAGTGTCGAGCCGACTTTTAGAAATTATTAAAAACATTACGAAAATATTCAAAGTACAAAGCACTGCTCAATAATATACCTATTATAATTTCAGAACAAACATCGCAGGTGCCACTGAAACACAGTTGCAGATCCTTGAACTAAGCCAACACAAACATGGCCCGTCACCAGGTATTGAGAGTTTAGCCGAGTATCGGAAGTATTGGAAATCGATCAATACCTGCTGGATTTTAGAAGTTACCGAGTTTTGGAATGCCGAATCAGAGGAATTTAACCAGTGTTTCAATATTTCATCATATTAGAATTAATCTTGTTGAAACGAATTCTCAAAAACCTTTTTAGAAATATAACTGAGATATTCATTTCCCATCGGTATTATAAGGTAAAAGCCAGGATTTTGAATACTGATTTACTAAGGTCAAGAGCTCTCTTAATTTGTAAGCTTGACGCAACATAATCTCCCTATTACTGATTAACTCCTTTTTGGGGGCCTTGTATCGCACTAAGCTGGGTAATTTTTCAAACACTGCCATTTTCGCTGGTGAAATTCAATTAAACATGTCTCCGAAATAAGATTTTTACCAAATCAATTATTCTAATCATCAATTATCTGAGTAATAATATAAACAAAGTTGTCAATCAAATCAATAATGAGTGAAAGATTCGGAAAACAATGCAGTCACTATTTTTATTAGTACTGCTTATTGTACTGAGAAACGTCAACCAGATATTTGGTTGTCATGTGGCAGTTTTAATTAGTCTCATCAGAATTTATTCATCATCGATATTTTTCTACCTCGTCACGATGAGTTTCTTTTTAAAGCATTTAAAAAAAAAACGCTTTCAGTTATTTCGATGTTATTATAGATTAAATTTTACTTTCACTCGATCAAATTATATATTCGTTGATCTCATTAAAACTTTGACCAAAAGACTTGGTTTTAAGTCAAGCGGAAAGGTCGAAACAGCTTTTTTTGCCTAGAGTTGATAATAGGGACACAAAGGCTTTTCTTTGTTTAGGATTTCATTCAAGGAGAACAGATCCTCATTTGAGTTGAGGTAGTGTTATCTTGTACTTGAAGCGCATGACGATTTTAAAACTCTGTTCAGCGATGATAATGAATGATGATAAAGAGCGCAAAGATTCTTCGGGATTTCAATACATCTGTTGATATGTGAAATGGGTACATTTTAATATTTGTCTTCAAATTTTTAAAAATTAATTTGAACATTTATCAAAGAGTAATAATCTTATACCACAACGAAATACAGCAGCGAGCTCTTCGACGAAAATGAAACATAAATTGGGTTTTAATGACAGACAAACGTTGTACTGGGAACAACGAAGGCAAAGATAACAGTTCGAACATATGCAGAATAATTGAAAGAATTCAAATCATAACTAAAGAAAATGCCCAGGAGACCAAAAAATGTATTGGCCAAATTTTGCGTTGAAAAACTGCCAGAGCGGAGACAATGATCTCCAAAATGTTTAAGAAATGATGATAATATTTAATGACCATGACCAAAACGTTGTGTTAAAAACAACAAAGAGGAAACCCAGTGATATAATGATATATGGACTGATGAAAGATAATTCATCCAAAAATTTCAGAGAACGAGTTGCTTCATGAAAGTTTATCCTTGTGGATATTATTGTCTTTTATGCATGAAATTCTATTTACTTTTTCAAGTATGATTGGACATGAAAAGCTTGTCCATAACTCGACCCACACGATTTGCACCAAAAGAATCTTGTCGTTAGTCTAATATCTCTCTCTCTCTCTCTCTCTCTCTCTCTCTCTCTCTCTCTCTCTCTCTCTCTCTCTCTCTCTCTCTCTCTCTCTCTCTCTCTTCTACATTTGAATTGTATTATAGCATTTTACGTGAGTAAATACGGTATTTTTCTGCTTTTATGTTAAAAAAGTAATCTATGTTCTGTTGTACTGGTATTTTTTTTTAATGAAATAAGTGACATTTCTGTCATATTATATTATAAGACTATCAGATAGAGATAGAATAATTCATGAAACTGTCCTTTAGATTTGAAAGCCTTGGTGCTATCGAGTGCTTGTACTGAGGAACATTGCTCATAATTATCAAATGAAGCAAACAATTTTTTGTGGTTAACAGAATTAACGTTTTCATTTTTTTTTTGATAAAGTAATATTTCAATCGTTTTAAAGTTACAAATTTTCAATGATGAATTAGAATCAAGTGTAGAAATATTGACACGCGATAGGAATTTTCAAGTGCCTAAACATTTTGGTAGAAAAATCAGAATTCGAATCCGCGATGAAGCCTCGTTTTGAAAAAAAATGATGAAATTCAAATAATAATTGAAAATTAATGTTTTCTGTAATCATCACATCTTCGATCGAATGTATCTATTTACGATTACATTTTTGATCCCCATTTGAAATCTCAATAAAATTCCACTTGGTGGAGATGATCATGTCGTTTAAAAAAATTCCCTGGATAATTAAAGTCAGTTTAATTTTCATTTTATGGCAAAAGACACGCTGTAAGTTGACGTCAAATTTTGTCTCATTAGAAGGGGTCGTGAAAGGAAAAAAGTTTGAGAAGTCCTGATCTGAACAGAACATCGTTTTGTGACCAACAGACGAAATATATTTATCTATTGGTAGATTAAGTATTGTAAATTATCATAAGTTTCTTTTCATGTCTATGCTACTTTTTACTTCTATCTTAATATTTTTGTATGTTACGATAAAAAACCAGAATGCCCACGCCTAATCACTTACGCCAAATAGTCTCATTCCGGGTGTACGATGATAGAAATGAATAAACTTCATGTTATTAAATGTATCGAGACAGATATCGAACTGAGACAGTCTTTTCAAGTTTCGAGTTCGTGTCTCACCGAGGCTTATTCTTTATTTCCAATACTAGGCGAAACTAGGCGAAAAAATCTTGTCATGATATGTATAAGTGAGATTTCTCCGTTTGAGTATTTGTCTGTCATGCTATAAAAAGCATCTAAACATGGGTGTAGCCTGAGCAAATTTGGCATGCCTACTCAATGAACTGGGGGGGGGTAGATAGAAGATTTCGAAAAAAATGAGTGGTTTTGAGAGGAGTTCTATTTACAATATAATTATTGTATAAAAGTGGGGACTTATTTTCCGTCCCTATACATATTTTCTTATCTGATATGTTTATACAAAAATATTTGATGGGTCTAAAGTGAAGGGAAAATATCCCCATCTTAAGGGATCAAAAGTGATGGGACACTATTTCCTCCCTACAAAGGGTCAAAAGTGACAGTAGATTTTTTGCTCTTTCAATTTCTTCTCCCATTTATATTTTATCATATGTGTATTATAATATATCTTTCTCATATATATCTTATATACATGAATGAGAGGTATCCGTTTATGTGTTGCCCGTCACGCAACAACAAGCACATAAACGTAGGTGCAGTGCAACAAATTTTGGCATGACTATTCAATGGACCTAGGGGGAGGATAAAATCCAACATCTTGTGAAAACAACTTTTTCTTTTTTTTCCAAAGGAGGACTTTATTTACAATGCAACTCTAATACCAAAGTATGCATTTCGTACAGATTTGCTTATACGTTCATTCGTCAATTCTTCAATGGATCAAAAGGGAAGGGATACTCTTCCTCTCTACTAAGGGTCAGAAGTGACTCTAGACTTTTTGCTTTTTTATTCTCTTCTCTCATTCATATATATATATATATATATATATATATATATATATATATATATATATATATATATATATGTATGTGTGTGTGTGTGTGTGTGTGTATATATATATATATATATATATATATGTATGTATGTGTGTGTGTGTGTGTGTGTGTGTGCACATTATATCTTTCTTAAACATATCTTATATATGACAGGTATGCAATTGTCTGCCACGTTATAAAAAAAGGGAACCAAATTTGCCATACATACTCAAAAGACAGAAAAAAATGAGAAAAATTTAAGGCTTTTTGGTCGTAAAGTTTTTGCTCTTTTATGGTACCAAAAATGAAGGGAATCTTTTCCTCCTTCTAAAGTGTCAAAAATGAAGGGAGAATTTTTGCTCCCATTGGGTGGTCAGAAGAGAATTGGGGACTTTTCTCCCTCTCTGAAGAGGTCAAACGCAATGATTTACTTTTTAATAATTCAAGCAGTCAAAAGTGTATGGAAATTCTTCTCACGTTTAAGCGATTAAAAGTGAAGGAGATTTGTCATCCCTTTAAGGGGCCAATATTAACATGAAAGGGCGAAGAGTGAGACTTTTTCCCTTTTTCACTTCTGCGGGGACATGTGAAAGAAAACTTTATTTTCCTCCTTGGGGTTCAGAAGTGAGGGGAAGATTTTTTCCTTTATAAAGGATCAAAAGTGGAGGGGAAACTTTTTTTACAAGTCTGAAAATTGGAGTATATCTTTTTTTTTTTACCCTCGAACTATTTTACCCAGCACCGACAGATACTTCAACTATCTGTATATAAACATTTTAAGAGTTTTGATAGGGAGTTCTGTTTACAAAGATACTATAATACCAAAGTAGAACCTTACTCTCTATCTGATATCAATACTTTCTTATTTTATATGTTTATGCATGAATTTTTAAGGGGTCTAAATTGATGGGAACATCCCTCAAGCCCCCCAAAAGGTTAAATGTGAGCAGAAAATTTTCTTAACAGTAGTTAAAATAGTAGTTCACCTACAGCATCTCTACTGATATCATACAATAAGTACTATCACTAAATGCCCGAAGGGCCCCTCAAAAAGGCCAAGCCTCCCAGTTCCCCAAATCCACAGCTACAGCCTTTAGGGAAACTATTTTACTTGTCTGAAAACTTAAGTCCTTCTTCTTTTGAAAAATTAATAATAATTGACGATACTTCCCCAAATGATGAAATTCAAGACAATATTACAACTAATACTACTGGTGTATATAAACATATTATCAAAGATGATGGCGCTGGGCATTCCGGAAAATGAAGAATATTACAATATGATTATATTTGATCTTTTACAAACGTTGGCTTTTATATTTTCCAGTGGTAGAGCAGCCTTCGTACTGAGATAAGCAGTGGAAAACAATAAAAATTATGATGAGAGAAATAATATAAAATAAATAAGGGTTTCAATTCGGTAAAAAAAATTCAGTTCGAATAATTGCTGGAATTATGACAATGCTCAATTTGATTTAAGAAATTCATTACAATATTTCAAACACTAAAATTCATCAACAAATATATCTGCAAAAAACCCTGTATACTTTCGTCCAAAATTAAGCTGAATCTAAAGACGATGAGAAGATATTTATTACAATTTTTTAAAAATATTTTCTCGGGCAACTCAGATTTTATGAAGTAACTGATCTGTCTCGAAATTACGTACACAATCCACAGTCTCTTTCATCGGCTCAGTACCAATAGCCTAATTTTAATTTTTTTAGATTTTTTATTATTTTTGTAACGTAAAAGAAAATACAGATGGTGGAGTAGATTGAATAACAAGCCTGTGACGACGCTATGATACGCTGAGTGATTATTATTATTATCATCATCATCATCATTATAATTATTATCATTATTACTATTATTATTATTATTATTATTATTATTATTATTATTATTATTATTACTATTATTATTATTATTATTATTATTATTATTATTATTATTATTATTATTATTATTATTATTATTATTATTATTATTATTACAAAAACAGACCCTTTTTCTGTTACAGTTGACTTAATAAAATCTGCTCTCTGAGCAGATGAGGATGGTTGGCGTATGGAGGATTCATTTGAAGTATCAAATATCACTGTGTACATTCTGTTGGGGAAAACAAATGCGACAAATTTTAAAATTGATATTCTCCCATTGTTTATGCGATCAAAGACGTCATTTATTTCCGTAAGGTTTTTAGACTCCTGTCTTCATCTTTGATATTTTAAGACAACCTTGTCATAGTTCTGTGGTTAAGTCCTCAATAGAAACTGCAATGCTTATATAAATTCTAGATCAGAGAATAATGCTGTTAGCGAACGATCAGAATGATACCAGTTTCAAAAATGTGCAGAAAGTGGTTTCAGTTCACGACCAATAAATGATGAATATTTAAAAGCTGTCGCAATATGACCCAATAACCTAAATCAGAGAAGCTGTAACAGTGTTCGGTGTTTGAATTAGGGCCATTTAAAATCATTCAAGAGTAATTTGCTGAAAAAATGAACTCTATTTTGATTGAGTGAATAACAAAGAATGAGACATATGATAGTTTTATGTTGAACGGTATAAAATCGATCCATTTTTAATCGTATCATCATTTTTGACAGAAGATTATTTACTTTTTTTATTATATTATCATGTCTCTTTACGCATCTCCAATTATAAAACAATATCTGCTTTGAAAAGCAAAAAAAAAATTCATAAAATCACAATTAAATGCACATAAATATTATAAAAGAATATTTACAATTTAAGACAATTTGCAGATCAGATTCTCTTGAAAATCTCGTCAGACAGATCCCTATAAAATCTCTGTAAGCTCCAGCACTTTCCATAATTTCTATAGTTATCTAAATTATTTTTAACGCTCTCTACACTATTTTTAGCGTGGCTGGGAAACTCATTTCAAAATATATATTACTCTATGAAAAAAAAGATTGATTTTTTGAATCCATCTTGCCAATAGATTTCTAGCTTGAAGAGAGATACTATAAAAAAAAAACAGATTTAGTAAAATAATCACTGAAGATCTCACCGTAGGTGGATCAGAAGGACAAGGTGAAACATCTGAAATCACACTATTGGGAATTCATAATGAGTGTTTGGGGTGATGAAACAGAAATGCTTTCATGCATCAAAGCTGACTTCAAGATAACCAAACAATTTAAGTCTGGTAAGTATGTAGTCGAAATCAAAATATTTCGTTCAAAACTCAAACAGCTTCAGGTTGTTCAACGGAATGGATGTTTTATTCTAGATTATTCTCTCATCCTTCTATCAGTTTTTCGTCTCAACTGCTCAAACTCTCATTCAACGACCGCCAATAGACAGTGCAGGTCGCAGATAAAAAATGAGTTTTTGCCGAGACTCAAGGATTGAACTTGCACATCTGACGCTTGTCATCTATACTTGCCCTTGTGTTGCAGGATTCGGGAAACAAAAGACTCAGTTGAAGATAGAAGCTTTATAGTAACATGCCAATCACCTATTCTCACATCTACCTACGGATTAATTTTGACGGAAAACTTCATCACGGTCAAAAGACTCCATCTAGGATTGAATCTTTAAAGTTTTCAAAGAGAGCATTGGTTCTTTGAATGGAGATTGCTTTAAGGAATGAAATAACAATCAGTTGCCATGATGGAAAGAATATAGAAAAACTAACAAAGATAATTTTAACTGAATATTCATTTTTTTTTTTTTTGGTAATTTTCTTTTCCCGGATTATTTTTATCTACGCAAAAAAAACTTTCATGTAGAACAATTTGATAATCTAAAAATTATCTGATAACTTGACCCAAACTTCATATATCATCATGAGATGAGACCCCGGATTAACTGAAAATCAAGGAACAGAAAGAAAAGCAAAAAGTAAGTTAGGTAATCATGCTGACAAAAGATTGGCTTTCCTGGCCACTTTGAACTAGTTTACAGATCACAAAATACAAATGCACAATTGTCTGAGTACCAAAATGGGAAAAAAATATATCATTACATGTTTTATCGATTCACGTCAAGCTTTTCTGCTGGTTCAACAGGTTTTGCTACTACTGCATGGACGGATAACGCATCTATGGAGAAGCAGTTTTCCCAAGCGTTCACTCATATACTTTCATTTTGATCAACCCTCATGACATACAAGTAATGTGATATTTTGTCAAAATATCTGTCGATGAGGATCATGTTTTCCCTCAATGGTATTGAAGGCAATTGAACATATGCAAAGAGACAGACAGACAGACAGACAGATAGAGAGAAAGATAGATATATGTTTGTGCGTGTGTGTGTGTGTGTGTGTGTGTGTGTGTGCATACATTAAATGTGTTCAAAAGTTCCCCTGCGAAAGGTTTTCAATTTCAGTCTTTAGTTTTCAGAAAAACAGAGCAGAGAAATTTTACATATATATATATATATATACACACCATGGAAACGACTAATTGCACCCTGCAAGCTGAAAATGTGTGTACACGAAGAATTTGGGGCCAAATCAACTTTTTGAATTTTGAAATCTAACAGAAATGGCTGCACCGTAGGGGCTGCAAATCTGAATACAAGGGTAACTTGATTACAGGCTAGACATAGGATAGTTATACTGACATCTTGTGAGCTGTAAGTGTTAATTTTAGGTCAGGTCAATTTCGGCATTTTCAAATATGAGGAAGATGGCTGTGGTTTACTGCCCGAAATTTAGTATAATTTTGACCACACGATGAACGTAAGATAGGTTGCTATGACCTATAGTGACTTCTCAAGGTCATTTTACGCTCAGGTCTATATGGGCATTTTCAAATCTGAGAGAAACAACTTCAACCTACCGACTGCGAATTTGTGTTTTTAGGGAACTTGAAACCATGGTGAACTTAGAACAGATCGTACTGACATCGAGTGACCGCAAAAGTTCAATTTAAGGTCAAGTAAATTTTGGCATTTACGAAATAAGTCAGTTTTGGAATTTTCAGCCCACCTGGTGGATTGCGATTTCTTCTTTGGTAAGAAGCTCTTTCATGGAAATTATTACATGACCTTTAATTATTGATTACTGTTCTTCCCTTTCCTATACGTGCTGGGTGTTTTGTGTTTGTAGTTGTTGCTGTAGTGCGACTATTAGTATATTAGTAACCTATATTAAGTTACCATTGATAGTAGTGAGTGTTCGAGCCTCGCTGTGAGCCTCATTTTAATGGCATCGTAGCAAATGACGCGTAGCTTAAAACTGCATGTTCTGAAATGTAGTGCATAGATAGATAGGTAGGTCAATAGATAGATAGAATCGTGTTAATCTTTCACTTTTTAAGTAGCTGCTTGTTTCTGCATCTAGGATTTTAATACTGACCAATATATGACTGCTCGCCAATCAAGGTTGGCAATAGGTGTAAGAGATTTGTACTCATACCCTTGCAGAGGCGGGAAGTAATATACAAGGAAGTAGTTTTCTCGGATGCTCATTCACGTACTCTTTTCTTCTTCAACATTCGTAGAATGGCAGCAACAAGACATTTTTGTTAAGATATAACAATGGAGCAGGGTACAGAGATATGCATTTATGCTATTTCTAATGGCATAAGTGCTAAGTGAACAAGCAGCCCGGCTAAAAGTTCAAACTCGGTCTACTGATTTCATTACGATAAGCTTTAAGCTACCTTGAACCCCCGTAAACAATTATTGAATGTATAAGTAATTAGCATATTCGAGGGAAAATCAAAAGTATTGATAGAAAATTATGGAAAGCCTTTTTAAACATAATTATGAGTATTTGAAGCTATTTTTTCACGACAAATGTTCCATCTAAGTCCATATGCTTTTGGTGGCGGTAGTTTCATTTCTTGAGACCGTAAGACCCTGCAAAAATGCCCTTTAGACGTAACCTTGATCATTTTAAATATTCTTTAAGTTTGGGTAACAAAAATTTGACTGAAGGGGGATAGATTTCCAACCGAAATTCTCGGAGGGCATCCATTGCTATTCTCGAAGAATGAACAGGTCAATTCAAATGATGGAAAAATACCTCAGTACAACTTAACCAACTTTTTGATTTCAATTTTTGGGGAATAATATAAGCTGCCAAGATCGCCCTGTGTCCTTCGAGAAAAGATTACTCTTTTGGGGTCCAAAAGAAAAAACAGTCGTCATCATCACCTTCTGACTTGATACCTCTGCCTGGAATTTGACTGGCTTAGAATATTCCCCCCCACTATTTTGATTGAACCTTGCTCTGGATTGTATTGTTTTATCCAAGATTCATCCCTGGTTATGATTCGTTCTATAAAATCTACTTGGATCTTGATTGAAAGACTGGTGGAGAGATTAGCTCTTTAAACTAGCTGATCCCACAACGCTTTTGGCTCTCATCGGCATGTTCGCTCAAGATTGAAGTTGTCAGCACATGTTATATCCCGAATTGAGATTTTAGATCATGGATATGATTGTGGAGAATGTAACAAGGCAGCTGATTGTGATGCTGAAAGAGGATTTTGACAAACGGTTTGAAAACTGGGAGTGAAGCTTCGTACAAGGGGAGTTTGACCCAAGTATGAACATAGGATCAGTTGCAAAGATGACTTAGGCAGCATTGGCCAATGGAAGTTGTTTTTTAGTCATATATTGTTGGATATTTTCTGGGTAGTTTGATATTTTTCGGGTGGATATCATATATATATATATGTGTGTGTGTGTGTGTGTGCACGCGTATATATATATATATATATATATATATATATATATATATATATATATATATATATATATATATAATGGAATTAATACACCGTTAGATGCGACAGAGCTGATCTGGTATATTCAGTTCCAGTTTTCGGTAAATATAATTTTATAAAAAATCATCGGTGGAAGGGCTCAGTGACTGTCTTTAATAAAAGCAGATTTTGAAGATTAACTGTTCACTAATGTTCGTGTGTACTTGTTATTTTATAAGAATGTCTGGTAATTACAGGGTGTCGATTTCGTTGGACTGTTGTATTTTTGACAAATTAATGTATTACAGTGCCTTAATCAGTTATGTTGAAATACAAATCAATTAAAGATAACCACATGTACACATGAACACACACACACACACACACACACACATATATATATATATATATATATATATATATATATTTATATATATATATATATATATATATATATATATATATATATATATGTGTGTGTGTGTATTGTTTTTGTGTTTTTGTTGGGAATACATAGTGCCTAATGTTATAGAAAAGAATCAAAACAATACAAGTAATAATCAATGTAGAATGTTATTACACACTTGAAAATATATTATTGTCGCTGGAATAACGGACCAATCGTAATGTGATCTCCATATGATAAAATTATCAATATTTCCTTGTAACTCGGGAACTACCTATCTTAGAAAAAAATGATCAAGCTTCCTACAGCTCACTTTCTAGGTTGACAGATTCCCTTTTTTGAATGTTTCAAAGGCGGGGTTCAATGGGGAAAATCAATTTTCTGTGAATTGAAGCAAGTTAAAGAACTCCAAAATTTCATCAAATATAGATCAAGGCAAAGAACTTCCAAACTTTCATTAAATATAGATCAAGGGAAACAAATCCAAACATTTCATTAAAATTTTCAAATTGTTTAGAGTTTGTTTTTATTGCCGTGACTACTTCCCTCGGGAACTAGCTCATTTTCAGCAGGTGAATTAAATAATGCTATATAATTTCAATTTTTGAACCGATATACTTGGGTCCTTAAATTAAGTGACGCCACTGTAATTACGAGGAAACATTTGTCAAAATTTACGCTTGATTTTGAGCTGTCGGTTGTATATATGGGCGCAAAAGTATCCAATATATTCTCAAGAAGTTCATTTCAGCATTCTTACACATGATCTTCCAAATTGACAGAATTTGAACCAAAGTTTAGAAAATACAAAATTTTTTAAAAGTAATGAAAGAAGATTGATCATTGGAAATGTGTGTGCAAAAACCAGAGATCTCTGGTTTCAATTCTGAATATCTTGAAGATATATAAGGATATTGAAATATATAAGGATATTGAAATGATTTTTCACAAATGTATCAGACACTCTTTTCACACACTGTATCAGTCAATGGGGAAAAAAGCAATATAGGTAATGAAAAAAACGTCCTTTGCAACAGGAGACATTAATGGGGAAATTGAGATACATACACAAAGAAGGTACACAATGCGCCCGACAGCAACAAAAGAAAACTGGTCAAGCGGTCAATGGAAAACCTTACATTAGGAAAGAGGCCAACAAATGGTCAGGGAATGGAATCGGAACTACGATAGCCACCGGATCTTTTTTTTTTCATGGAAATCATGAGTTTGTGATAATGGTTGTGAATTTGAATAAAAACTAAGGAAGACAGAAAAATATTAATGAAAAGAAGTATTAAAAAAAAGCAGTTAATGGGCGTTCAGGTCAATAATGAGAAACGATAAATAGAACAACGGCTTTCACACGAATTGTATGGATCAAATTAAAAAATTAGGTATATCTTCACAAACACACACGCACGCACACACACACATATATATATATGTGTGTGCATGTATGTGTGTGTGTGTGTGTGTGTGTGTGATTATGAATGTGTTATATTGTTTGAAATTCTATCTGAAATGCCCCCACGGAGAATGTGTCACTTGGCTTAGACAGAATGAATAGTATAAACACTCAGAGAAAATGGGGCTGCTACATTTTCTCAAATTGTTTATTCTATTCATGCTGTCTAGGCTAGTGCATTAATGGCGGCTGTTTAACGGAATTTTTGGAACATCACTATGTTGAAATGGCTACCATATCGGTGGCAGGTTCGATTCATTCAGCGACCCCATTTACTTTAATCGTTTATTCTAGTAACGTTGTCTAAATTGAGTGATATATTAACCGTGTAACGACCAGAGGTCATTTCATATGTATTTATACAGATATGTACAGATATTGTCTGTTCCATTTTTCAACAAGTTTTTCCTTAATGGCAAATAGATTGCCGTAAAAATGGACCAAGAACCGTCCGAAATTGTAGTACCTCTTCAAGTATTTCTAATCATGATTGGTCATTCTCAAGAACTCATAATATAAATCGTCATTTAAATGTTTAAAGAAACAACAATAAACGACTGTTTTTTGTATTAATATGCTGTTCGTTGAGAATCTTGTGATTTTTTTCTGATTTTTGAATGTACATTATCTCACAATACTGACCTCGTTTTCAAATACATCTCAACTTCAAAGGGTGCTTCCTGTTTGAAAATAACACATTAGGGGTCATTTGACTGTGACACTGCCTGAGAGCCCGATTATTGTTGCTTATTGAAGACATTTTAAAATGCCCTCAGCCCGGGCAAAAGATATTCTGTTAGTTTTTGTTTGTTTGTTTTGCTTTTTTCATTAACTTTTAGACTTTGAAACCTTTTTTCTCAGAATTAGTGCTGTATAGCATTTTAGTGCTTCCCACTAGAAGCTGTTGAAAGTTGGTAAGAGTATTATAGTCTTGTGTGATATGTTGATTTACATGCGCTTAGATCCGATAAGTGGCATGTTGAATTACTTGAGTGGCTGGTTTAGGAACGGTTTAAGAGTAAGATTTTTTTTTTAAATGTTAGAGATGCAATCTCCCGAAGGACAAGAGAATTTACAAACAACATCAGTTTTGTATAACACTGGTTTTAAAAACCTTTACATGAAAGCAATATTGTTTTCGAATCCTCTTGCGAGAGAGACGGGCACGGGGGGGAGCAGATTTATGTCTCTACCTCAGACAATAGTGTGAAATGAAAACTAGAAACTATTTTCCGTGCTAATAAAAGCTACGCTACCTTGATCTCTCTCTCTCTCTCTCTCTCTCTCTCTCTCTCTCTCTCTCTCTCTCTCTCTCTCTCTCTCTCTCTCTGTACTGTAGTGGGGTCGACTCTCACTTTCTTTGTATATATATATATAAAGAACGTAGGAGTTGAATATGTGTGTGTGTGTACATATATATATATATATATATATATATATATATATTTAAAAATGAAAAATTACAAAGATATACACCAAGTAAATGTCAACATTGAGTACCTAATGCACTCCTTTGCAGGTTGGTAATGAGTATATTAGACACGAAATGTCAACATTCACCGGGTGCATATCTTTTTAATTCTTTTTTTTTATATATATCAACAGCTTTATTCATCGTGTTAAATATTGCACACAATGATTGGACATCTAAAATGGATTGGATCTATTTTCTATCCCTTTCGTCTCGTATCCTTACAAATTGAATATATATATTTATATATACATATATATATATATATATATATATATATATATATATATATATATATATATATATATATATATTCAAACTGCTTATTCATTTGTTGTAGATTTTTGGTATTTTGTGGTGTTTTAAAATAGGTTTTCACCAGGTTTGTTGAGATATGATAAGTAGAATTGGTCTGTTTCTCTTTAATCTGATATTTGTTCTATTTTCAAGACACGGGGAAGTCTGCTTGAGATTTGGGGGAGGTTGTGATTAATAACATTACTTTTAAAAAAGGCTTTGTTCCGATGTTTTATATTATGTTTGTTCTTTTGAACAACGGTGAGGTTTACTGGTTTTCTCCAAAGTTCTGTAGGCTGAATTTTAAATTTCACATTCTGCCTGATCAAACTAAAAAAAAAAAAGTTCGTCAACCCAAGTTCTTATCCATAGCAGACATCGTCGAAAAAAAGATTTCTGGCGATCTTGATGAGACGTCCCGACCCCCTTAATCAATTTCTGAGAGTTACTGTTTGAGAGCAGATGCAATCCAGCCGGTGGTCTGAAAGATTCATCAATCACTGAAACAGCAGCACTCTTCCCCGTAACCATTCACTTTTCTCTTGCCACCGTCTTCCCAAATCTCTGACCCTCCTCCTCGTCCCAACATCAAGCCCACAATCATTCACCATTTCCTTCCATATTTTTTTAAAATTCTAGTTGGAGATGACAGATCAAATTTGCGTGCACAACACGCAGAAGCTGACTAAGCGAATTTCATCTGATTTGCTTCTTTTCGTTTGTTATTTATATATTTTTATTTTATATATTAGCTGCAATTACCTCCCCTTTCTTTGTAACTCTCTAGCGTTGTGTCTACTTCTCTGACTGCGAAGCTCTTTGACTGATAACTTTCTCTCATTTTCTTAGGCTTTTTTTTCTTTCACTCCGGGCAGGATTAATTGAATCTCACGCATTTTACACAAATACATCCTAGCATTTATCTCCCTCACTCTCACTCTCGGGTTTTCTTTTATACTCCTTCTTTTTTAACCGACTTATTATTTTCGCTAATGTCTAGGTCCTTCTGAAATATAAGTCTATGTCAGCTCTATTTTAATTCTGATTTTGTTTAAGGCTTAACTTTTCCTCGTTTTTTTTTTTCCTCTATTTTTTTTTTTTTTGTATTTATTCCGCCTTTTTTATCCATTGTCTCGCACGGTAATGTCATTTTTCTTTAATAAGTCAAGTTTACCTTTCTTCGACCAATTTTCAAAACACCCATTTCTTTTTATTCACATTGATTATTTAGTTGTTTTTCTTTCTTTCTTTTATTTCACCCCTACTTTTTTTAAGCGAGATTTTTTTTTCTCAATTCTTCATTCCGAAAGCATTCGAAGAAAGGATATTTTTTTCGTTCAGAAAGGAGGATGCATCAAAGAATGAATTGTAGACCTTGTCTTAACTCTGTTATTAACCATCATTTTAAAAAAAAAAGATCTTCCAAAGAATGCCATCCATTTTTCTCCTTCCTTTGTTTATCATGACACCATTTTTTTCATTCTTTTTCTTCTCTTCATACAAAAGTTGCATCGCCGTATTTATAAGTCGGAACTGGAACTTTTAAAACATTTCCGATATTTACTAAGCTTAGCTTCGTACAAGGCAAATTCAGGATAGATGTTAGCGTAGCAAAATTGCGTTACGCTCGACTTTGAAGCAAGGATGGACTGCCTACCTAAAAAAATCAGCATTCAAGTTCTTGGCTTTAACTAGGGCTCGAACACCAACCTTTGTCTGCGTCCGTGGGTATGCACAGTAATTACTTGACAACTGGCCATCGTACGGAGTTGGCTTTCGCCAGATATATCGATTGCTTAGTACAAAAAAGTGCAGCGTTGGGTTTAATTTTTTTTTTCTTCAGATGAGTGATTCTTGAGAAATCTTATGAAACTAAGCAAAAGAATCAAAAAATAAGATTCCATAGATTATCTTCTTGGACTTCTGCTTTCAGAATCATCTAAATTAACGTATAAAATATTCAAATTGGTAGCACAGATGAGAAGTAACTGAAATACTTCTAGGCCCCTCGTTTCGTACAGAATATCATTCTTATTAAGATGGCAGACTGCTCATTATGTCTGACCCATCCTAAGCTAGCACCCCTGAAACAAACACTGCCCTAGTTTATCAAAGTTAGCTTGATTTTTTTTAAATGAATCAAAAAAACATCTTAGCTTAAGAGCCAGATGAATGTAAAAAGAAATCAGGGGTGCTGCTTGTCTAAAAAATCAGAAATCAAATTCCCTACTTTTATCACTAACAGCAGGAAAGTATTTCAGCAGTAAAATCGACCTTTGGTATCTACAAAACTTAGCTTAGTAGACAAAAAAAAGCTTAAATGCCAAATGGACCTAGGAGATCCTACCTGCCTACGAAATCAGCATTTGAAATAGCTTTTACATGGGCTCGAGCTTTGACTATCGACAGCATTGAGGAATACGCAAATATTCAAGCTGCTGACATAACATAAAATGGATGAGATGAATAAGTTCTACGAAATACAGCTTTTTTCGATTAGCTTCTGTAAGTTTCTTCATGGTAGCGTTTATAGCTGAGACATTTAGATTTTGAGATTAAGTATTTTCCATTATAACACGAATTGCCTTTTATTAATTAGGTTTCGTTCCAACAGCTGCACTTTATCACAACGTTCTCATTGGTCGAAAGTGGATGCTTCATTTCGATTTCATACTTTTTAATTTGAAGGACGGTGAAAGGGTCGTATGAACACATTGTGATAAAAAAAAACAACAACAAAGGAATGAAGATGTTGGTCAATTGTTTTTTTAGAAGGAGAGAGTGGAAATTAGTAGTTTATTATGGCTGTGAATTCCGAGATACCCGTTATTTTTATTCAAACCATGAAATTCTCAAAACCATTATACATTTTCATTATATACCTAACAACCAGTGAAACAATTTTCATTCTAATCAGGTCAGTAGTTCCAGAGTCCATTTTTTTGAATGTTGACATATGGTTATTTGCATATAAGATGTAAACAAAGAAAAAAAATCAGATCAACCATAACTTTTCAATCCTGGGTTTTCTGTCTACATTATAGCTGAATTCAAAAAAAAAACAAAAAATAGTCAAGATTCGAGAAATCTTCACAATTCTTAACAAAAACAATGTTTTTGACAATAAAACGTAAACGAATGATTAGATCGGCTAGAACACACCATCCTCCGTGTAGAATAACTCCATAAACCTCCATGCAAAATTTCATTGAAATATAGAGGAATGATAAAGGTATTCAACTGAGAAAAGGGAGACAAAGGCGACTGCAATGACAGGCACCCATACCGAATGATAGCCCATGGTTTTTTTTCCGCTCCGAACAAAATATCTTTGAGACACACTTTTAAAATGAAATAGCAGAAAAGACTAAAGTGATTTCTCAATCCAACTCCTCATGAGAGATAGAATATGAGACAAACCTTTTTAAATTTAGAGAATTTCAGGAAGTCTAGTCATGCTGAACATGATATGGGGGAATCGCAAGACAGTACAGTATATTAGAGATTTAAAAAAAACAGGAATCAGGGATATCATGGAATCCATTAGAAAACTCAAAATGGCAATGGGCTGGTCATGTTGTATGAATGTCAGACAACTGATGGACACCACGAATCACAACGTGGATCATTTGCAAAACTGGTCAGCAAAATATAAAATGTCGTGACGAACTAGACAAGTTTAGAAAGTACTGGCTCCGTGTCGAGGGGTCTGGCAAATCTTAGCAACAGACGCTAAAAGGCTGATGACATTTATACGAATTGAAGTCGGTCTAGCCGAGTGAGTGTGATATCCTTATACAATAAGCCAAGTTTTCAGCTTTTGTTAGATGTTGTGAAGTGGCCATTCAAGTTGTATCATGATGGGCCAAGTAAACGCGGCTTCTTCGACACGAAACCAATCATCAAATATTTGCCACCTCTTTTTCTTCAGCCTAAAGAAAAGATCCTGGCCACGAAAACGAAGACGCGTGAGTTGTACAGTGAGTCGGGTGGGGAATGTGGAAATCCCGGGTGGCACGGTACAAACATAGTTGACCCTTTCTCCTACTTTTGGGAGCAGTTTGCTACTTACTTTCTTTTTAAATACAATTATGCTACGTGTGGTTATTTTCTGTTCAACAAAGAACTTTTATTAAGGAAAAACGACCCTTCTTATATTCCTGCTCAAAGTGTACGGATCAGCCTTGCCTTTCAGAACAAACAAGATATAAATAAAATAACATGGAAGAAAACTTTAAAATAAAAGACGGAAAAGACCGGTTCAGTTTTGGAAGATTTTAAGGGTTTAAAAGTTTGCTAAAGCTTATAGTGGAAACAGATTAGTAGTGTTTCTTCTCCAGGTAAATTTGCAACGTTGTAATTTGAGTGGAAAGAGGTTACTAGATCGAGAGTCTTTACGTCTCACTGTGAAGCAGTTACTAGTAAACTAGTCTCATAGATCATTACTACTTGTGAGATCGATTCTCACTGCTTATGACCTTGTACTATGCTAAACTAAGCTTCGTGATTATCTCCTGGAGCATGAGTAGTGGTTATTCAGCTCACCTAACAGATTAATACAACCCGAGTGATTTGGTTCCTTAATGCATGACCGACAGGAGTGACCTTAAGCCAGATAAGGTTAGCTTCACAATACCAATATCACCATTACTTCTTTTAATAGTCTTCTTTAAATAGTTACGTATTCCTTACCAATATTAGAAATTGATGTCCGAGCCAAGTTATAGGGTCGGTGATTCTAATTCTTTTCTAGCGGGGTAGGCTCTTCCCAATCACATAACCTCGTTCGTTACTCTTAGTTTTCATCATTTTGTCTCGTGTTATACTGAGTTAAGCTATTTAAAAATCATTCAGAAATTTCTCCTGGAATGGAATTCATGAGAAATGATGAGCATTGCAGATGTCGGAGATAGAGGCGTTGCTGGGTGAGGTGTGTGCTACGGGGCTATCTAGAAACACTCCGAGTTCACCTACTACATTTCTACGATGTAGAATAACGAGAATATATTTCTACATACATCAATTGCAAAATGATGATATAGCATTCAGGCATATTTTTTACCAATTAAGTGAGACCATGTCTATTTATTGAGGAAAAAAATCCTATTTCAACTAATCTCATTGAATGTTGGAAGTGGCCCTCCAAGGAGGTCCCTTAATTTTCTAGCTATCTCTAGCTACGCCAGTGGTTGGGGGTAAATGGGGAAGATCTGATGAGATTAACCAAGTTGGATTTTGAAAAAATAATTATTCAACCCTCTTGAAGTTGCATTTGAATTCCCATTGTCTCGATTTCTGAATCGCTGTCTTTTATAGAGAGATGGGGGCAAATAGCCAATTCGATCGATGGCAATAATTATAATTGAAGATATTTCATCATGGTAGAAACAAGCAAATCTATACTCTTGACCACAAGTACTTTGATTGCAAAAAAATATAGAATATGTAAGGCACGAATGCTGGAGAACAGATGGTGTAGCGTACGTTTGCAGGAATCCAGAAAGCTCGACGTAGGTATGTAGGAAAGAATAGGAGGAAAAAAAAGGGACAATAAAATAACAATTCTCAAAAAAGATTTTCCGAGTCCGTGTGTAGGTCTTCGCTAATCTAGCTGTGCAGTAGCCATACATCCACAAAGGCTGTGGGACAGATTGTAAAAGTCGTTGTTGCTTCCAGCGGGCGGTTATTTGCGTCACTTTGGTTCGGCTAATCAACTAACAGCAAAAGAGCAAAAGGAAAATCAGATGTTTAGTCAATTGGGACTGCGAACCACGGAAATGAGGCTTTTTTTCTCATTACTCTGCTTTCGCTCTTGGTAGACTAATACATATTTACAGTCGCATGAACACGTATACGCCAGCCTTGTCACGTTATTTCCTCCGTTTCATTATACATGTCCACCATAAGTAAATCTCACACACACACACACACACACACACACACACGTATATATATATATATATATATATACATATATACACACACATAATCCACCATCTGTGGAAAATACGTACCCTGGTCTGTCGGCCACACTTCAGGCTTTCCTCAGAGCTAAAATTCAAAGCGGCATATTTCAGAGTATGGACAAAACTAAAGAGTTCACAATAATACAGCTGATGGCGATCCTGAAAAGTGCTTTACAAACTGGAAAGGATGCTAAAATATATGCAAGGTCCTAATTAATATAGTTTGAAGTGGACTTAGGTGACTCTTTTCCTAGGTAAGCTACCATTTCGTTGATATTGGATAACTTGATACGTTCCAACTAGATCTCTCATAAATCAATCATGAATCATGGCATAACTTTACGAATGAAGATTTAGAGGGGTTTCCCGTGTCTGTTGCAAGTCACCCAAAGGTCTAGATTGAAGAGACAGTTTTTCCCACAGCGGCTGCAGTTGGAGGTTTAGCAACCAAGGGAAGCTCTGGTTTTGCAGCACCGTCTTTTTTCTGCCCTTGCCTTACTTTTTACCTTAGAAAGGGAGATTGCCAGATAAACTTTACATTGCAAGGTCACTCTAGTGGCAGTCTCTGTTGTCTTTTGGCCGTGGTTGATTCCATTCAAGTTGAGAGTAGTTTTCCTTTCGTTAATATTCATCATTCATGTACAACTATTTGGATCCTATTAATATAAATATTGTCCTATGGCTGTGGTAAATCTGCTGCAAATTAATATATTCATTATGTTAACTATGACGATATTTTGCTATGATCACTGATCCTTAGGATATTCAATCTTTGTTTCTAAAGTATTTTTAGGACTTTTTGTAAAGTATGATAAACTAATTGATTGAATCAGATATAATCATTCACAGTGCTATAGATGGAAATCAACATAACAACCTTATGTATCAGAAGTAAAATTTTGACGATTAAATTCTGATTTTTGTAACGTGGACCCAAAATTTGGCTTTGCAAGTTGCAGAACTGAAAATCAGGAAGGAGTAAATGTAAGCATTACTGCGAGAGTAGGACTATAATATACATATCGTAAAATCAGTGCTAATCTTTTTTTACTATTAAAAGCATGGTAGATGATTTTACAACACATATACATTGTAAATTATTTTAGTATAGAAGTGCATTACGGAAAAAGCAAAAAGGGATTGTCAATGGTTGGGAATTACAAATAAAACACGATATATATATATATATATATACATATATATATATATATATATATATATATATATATATATATATATATATATATATCTGTGTGTGTATGTATATATATATATATATATATATATATATATATATATATATATATGTGTGTGTGTGTGTGTGTGTGTGTGTGTTATACAAAGGTTTATAGTTTTGAACACTAAACAGTAAAAACTTTTCGGATCACTTCAGTCACCTTTTTTCCAATATTTTTCAATGCAATTTATTCACATTTCTTCAGTGTTTTTTTTTTTACTAGTTTACCCCTATACTTTGTTATTATGGTTCAATGTAAAATTTGTCATTTGTTGGGATCATCAATTGTTTACCATGTAACTGTTTAGGGGATCTTAAAGAGGGAATAGTTGTATTAACATGACACCCAAAGACAATGCTTATGTTCCAAGCTCATAGTTTAAATTCAAATATGATTGTTCAAAGTCTTGTGTGAATCAGTTTTATAGATGTGTGTGTGTGTGTGTGTGTGTGTGTGTGTGAGTGTATGTGTGTGTGTGTGTGTGCGTGCTATTTATTTACTCTCCCACCAGAGAAAAAATGTCGGAGCTTTACATGGGGAAAATAGGGGGCATCCTGGAAAAATAGCTCCAGCCGACGCCCGATCTGTTCCGTTAAGTGCAATGGAACAGTGCTGCCCCGGGGCGCTGTATCCTCCACAGCTGGGCCGAGTAATACAAAGGGAACCCGAAGATTCCCAATGCGCGTAGCAATGCACAGCATCGGTATAACCTCATTGGTTAACGCATTGCACCGGCGCACTCGGTCTTTGACATATACCATCTCCGGCCCATTCGGCAGGCAAGTGTCAGTACCGGCGCCTCATGCTCTGCTGGGGAACAGATACTACACTTTAATCCATGCTGAAAAGCCCCAAAAAACGGTGTGTGTGTGTGTCTATGTGTGTGTGTGTGTGTGTGTGTGTATGTCTCTCTATCTATCTATCTATCTATCTATCTATCTATGTACGTATATATATATATATATATATATATATATATATATATATATATATATATATATATATATATATATATATATATATATATATATATATATATATGTTGTGTTGTTGATATTTCTGTTTCTCTCTCACAATGGATTGTTTTGCTTGAAGATAACTAGTATGCTGATAAAAATACCTCCAACCTGCCATTCAAAACAATGGATTTTCCCTCGTGAGTTCAATAGTTCATTTTCTGGAAAAATTACCATATGAATTCAAATATATCCATGAATTTTATCCTTGGTATTAACTAGTTTTTTTCTTAAATAAACGATGGAGTGATATTTATAAAAAGAAGTATTCAACCCACCAGCTTGAAATTCAAATCTCTGTCTGGTCGCATGTATTCCAGCCTGTTTAACAATTAAATTTTGTTTCCGTTTTCTCAAGGAAAAAATTAAAAAGAAAAATTTGTTTCTAACAGAAATAAATTTTTGAATGCCAATGCTGAAAAGAGACTCTTTGAAAGGAAATGTTAAAGAGAGTTGCTTTGAAACGAAACAGCTAATCGGGAAAATTCAGACTAAAAGACGAATAAATTTCCCAGTTTCGTCTTCGACGGGGGGAAAAGATCAGCGGGGTGGTGAATCTGTTGTTTTATTCATTTTCCCATCCACTCAAAAAAAAAGACTGGCTTTGTAAGATAATGTGTTTTTCATAAAATACTTTAATCAGAAAAGCAGAGACGCTATTTGGCATGATCATTTCACCGGCTGAGATTTTTAGGTCATCTCACGGGCTAAGAAGAAGCGTCAAAACTCCTCAGAGTTATGTTGATCAAAAGCGAAAGAATTGTAGCCTCCCAGCAAAATAGTTATTAACGAAGCTCAGCTTAGTTTGGCACAAGGTATCAGGTGAGAGGCTTCGTTTAGGGGTCAAATATACTACACAAGAGAATGCTCTATCAGAGGCAGCCTAGGTATTTTCCAGTTCAGTTTGATCTGAAGCTAGACCACTAACGCGGGGTACTCAGTAAAGATCCATTTCATTATCGTTATGATGGTTTGCGAAACTAGTTTTTAAACATTACTTTATGGTGGTCGTTATCTACCAAGTTTAGGTTTGGTACAAGATTGTGAGTGTGAAGAACCGTATGATATTTGAAATACCCCCCTTTAGTAATGGCCTGTATCGAACCGACGGTTATAAACGCCTAATAAAAGAAATTTGTGAACCATTCAGGACAATATGACAAGATTTGGACCCTATTTAGATGTAGATTTCTGTGTCCGAATTGCCTCAAGCCTCATCGATATAAGTCTAGCTACCAGACTATGAGATGCTGGTTCAAGTCTCATTTAGAAGCTACGTCTTATTTTCATGTTTACTTTACCAGTCGGGGGCTATTTGACCAAAAACATGTTCTAACAAGGGTAAAAAAAAAAAAACAGGAAAAATTAAAAATGAGAATTCGCTTCAGTTGAAGCTGGTTTGTCCATTAAACAAACCTATGAGATCGCCTAGGGCGCAAAGACCATGGCAGCACTCTCTAGATCAAAAGAAATTGTCATTAGAACACAACAGGGACACAAATTTCAAGCCTTGCCTTGTGTAAAGGAAAAACTCACTGCAGTGAATGAAAGCTTTGACGTTTAATAATTCCTACCTGTGATATCACTGGTTACATAAATAACAAGTTTGTTTTCTAAAAGTGGAAATCTCTACCTTACGATAGAAATAGATTAAGGAATGAAAAAAAAAAACAATCTTCGATCAAAGGCAGAGCAGGTAGGAAGGAAAGTCAGATGATTATTTTGGTTTTTGATTATCAGTTTCTTTCTATTTTCTCGTATTTTTTTTACATTTATCAATTCATTAATTTTTTTCGCTTTTATTTATTACCTTGCGTGTTTTGAAACCAAGCCAAGTGCTTTTGACATGGTGAGTATCAGCAGTAGAGGCACATCGCTGTAAAGCCGGATAAATTCGTAAGCCAATGATACTGTGTTGAACTCAAATCTCACTGGGAACCCAAGACTTTTGTCCTTGTGCAAAACTACACCAAACTGGGTAAAATGCTATATCTTCAACCTTTCTATGTAAAATAATATTTAGCAAATTGATTTCGCAATGAATGGTCAAATCGAATTCGAATTTCGGCTGAGTTTGCTTGTCTTGTGTTTAGTAAGCACTAATTCCCTTGGAAGAGGTACAAATACACTTCACTCTGTACTTTGTCCCCATAACAGAAAAGGCCACACTCATACATCTATATCTATATCTATCTATATATATATGTGTGTGTGTGTGTGCTATGGAGTTTTTTGTTGGGGCTCGAGTATTGTTTCACAGCTCCAAATATATAAAATTATTTGTATCATAAACCTCAGATAGAGTTGGGATGACTCTAGTTAAGACAAGATATTGTGGGGAAAGACGATCATGTGAAGTGATGAAGGTTCGTAGCCCAATTCCCAACGTACATTATCAAGAGACTAAGATATCACACAATTGTTATCATGACACAAATAAATGAGAGATGACCCTACGATGTTCCGTAGAGATGTCGTTGAGATGAATAAAACATCAATTCAATACGTCAGAAGCTGGTAACAGCCTCGAACTGTCAAGGGACATTCAATTCTGTTGCGATCGCAATTTCTCTGTTCTCACAATAATGCCTGTGTCAGGAAATCTCAGATTGTATAATAAATAAATAAGAAATAAATCGAGTGAAGGTAACCACTGTTCGACAAATAAACAAAACACCAGCATACCTTTGCTTGTTAACCCAACCGCAATAGACAGGATAAATCTAGAACGTTGTCCAGCTGATACCACATTAACCGTTCAACGTCCTGATTTTGTCATTTGATCATTTAATCAAAAAAAAAAGGGTTGCATCATTGAATTAACTTCTCCTTGTACAAAAAATGTTGACTGGGTTCAGAAGAATTGCTGGAATCCGTGAGAATACGAACGGTAATATATGGAGAGGTCCCAAGATCGGACAAAGGCTGCTTCCGTGTGATGCATCACTACACTGGAAGAAAACCATAAAAACCTTCGTGATATTGTTTCTTGCTGGGGCGCCTTGGAATAGTGGTAATGATGTTTCGAACCCCAAACCATGTCTGAGCCAAAGGTTAACATCTGATGATAGCTTTGTTCAAGGCACGACTGCTGTTTTCACATCAGCAACTCTCTGAAATTATTTATTATTTAGGAATAAACATACAGACATGAATACACATATGTATATATAGTTATCTAGTTTATGTACCTGACTGAGAACATAGGGTAGTATGTGCTTTTGTGGGGATGCAGTCGTATCACGGTCTATGACAGCAATATAGTGAGTTAAATCCTCACAGGTGCCCAATATTTGCAGTCTTTTACTGTATTAAGCTGAGCTTCGAAAATATCAAAAATTGTAGGAAATAAGTCTCATAAACCATTGTTACTGCAGTGACTTCAATTCTCGCAGATTGCTTAAACTTGCTACTTTGTGCAAGACTTGTAGCTTAGTTCGTCATGCTTTAGTAAGAAAGTTGGTATCTCTGCGAATTACTATTGTTGCAAGTACAATCTCCCCAAGGGATCTTCCAACCCGCGAGCTTGTGATGTCCTTAGCTAAGCTTACGGAATAGCAAAGTTGCCTCATCGAAGAGCAGTAGATAGTGCTGACTTGTGATAGATTAAGCTAAGTTTACTCAATAACCAGGGTGCCTCATCGGAGGGTATTGGTTTGCAAACTTGTCTGGCAGAGCATTTCAATCGTCGCAATTCTGATCTTCATTGTGCATCGCGCATCAAGGCCTTGTGCGAAACCAAGCTGTTTTCCAATAAACCTATATTACTCATGTGAGTTAAATTTTCATTCCTCGCTCAACACTTTGTGCCATATGCTGGACTAACCTAAATCTAATTGATACCCATTTCTATCGTTGTGATTAAGATTTTAACCGGGCGCTCTACAATCGTATTTGTGACTGAATTAAACTTCGTAAATACTCACCACTTCTATTGTGATTTCAATCATAACTAGGTGCTCTACACTTATGACTTTGCATATTAATTGGTTGGGGGCCAATGTTTCCCCCCCCCGTGTCTACACGTGAGTATTCTCACAAATTGCATGTTTTTTTTGTTTTTTGTAGCTTTGTTTTTGTTTTTTTTGTTTTTTTTTTTAAATCGCGTGTTCGTCTGCCCTGACTAGTGGAGCGATCCGAACAGGAGTTGGAGACAAAAGTCAGCCAGACGCGCTGTCTTCCAACACGACAATTTCACATCAGTCTCAGACAAAGCAAGCTATGGGGAAAAAGATATTTTGATTTGAAGAGGTGGGTGATTTGGCGCACGTTTTCCGTACAAAAGGTACAATGCGTGCACGCGCGTATGTGTGTAGACATTTTGGAGCCAAGCAATTTTTTTTTTCTCATAGTTAAATTCAGCAGTTGTTATCGACAAGCAAATTTATCACCGCACCACTGCAAAGGAATACAGGTTTCGTACAATCCGAAAGTAAATAGTTCCAGTAAAAACTTCCGTAATGGGAAATTTTTTGAGCTTTCCAAGACTCATCACCGAAAAGAAAGCTTTGCCTGCCAGTATAACTCTTTTGAACTGTCTTCAACTCTTCTGATGCCTCGAGGCATATCTCGCAGACGGTTGCACAAAATAATCACGATAAAGCACAATGCTCTCAGACACACTTCAAACCTATGATGCTTCGATGTCTTTCGTTAAAGCAAAGTGACATGAAGCAAAAGTTTGAAGAGCGGGGGATACCTGTACTTACTAGTTGGACTTAGAGCCAAGTAAGGGTTAGGAAGGTTATGTTGTATCAATCAATAAATTGAAGAAATCTTACCTGCCCTGAAAATCTGCATCCTGGCTCTTACTTTGGTCTGAACACAAACCGCTTGCACAATTGCAGAGTAAACATCAACGTTAACCACGTGACAAGCCTATTATAGATAATTACAAAGCTGTGACAAGTAGTAACTTCTTATTTTCACAGAAAAATGGTCTGTTCGTCCTAAAAATCAGCATTCGTATTCCTTATTTCTCTCCCGGCTCAAATACTAATGCTAATTCAGAAGGCAAAATTAGCTCTCGTACGAGGTAGCCTGCTAAGTTATTTTTTTTAAATTTCGACTCCGCGAGACAAAAAACATCTTCCAGTGTGAAAAAGTTATTCGTCAAGAATATGACCAACATTATTAACAACTTGTTTACCAGTGCCGTAAAAAGTGACGGTAAATATGGAATGTATGGATACACTTTGTAATTTATATACATGAATAATAGAGATTTACTATCCAAGGAGTATGGAGAAAAGTGTTCTGTTGACTACAAAAGGGTTTTTATTATTTTTTTGTTTTTGCTTGTATTACTATTATCCTTATAACAATTTGAGTAATCTCCGTGTGTGTGTGTGGTGAATGTGTATGTGTGTGTTTGCACCGATAAAACTCGACAACTAGCCACTGTTTGATATTCGGCAGATATGTTGGTCCCTACACTGGACCTGGTAGTGTCAAGTTTGAAGTTGTATGGGTCAGCAGTTCTCGATAATTGGTACTTGATTTACAATACAAATCTACACTAAAATGAACAGAGAAAGAGAGAGGATGAAAGAGAAGGAAGAGGAAGAGAGAGAACAAGTTTTCTCCTATAAAACGAGATGAAATTGAATCATAGTTAGATGACGTTAACACATTTTTTTTTAAAGATCTGTTTTTATTGTTATTACGATTAACGATGATAATTCTGTTTCGATTGTTGCGATTAACGACATCATTAATCAATAAAGCGCAGCATCTCAGTATTTCAAGTTTAAACCTGAAGATTTCCATGAAACTGGATGCACTTTTCAAACGGACATGCCCTAGTTCTTTAAATTCAGCATTTTTACTACGTCATCATATGTTAATCTATTTAGCTTTACAGAGGATTAATACATGAATGAATACACGTTGTGTTTTGCATAAGTAGAGATGACAAAAGCTCACATTGGAACTGATACGCCTATTCCTTGTTGAAATAAACATAAGTTTTGGACAAAAAGAATTTCAATGGTACTGAATTGATTTCTTATTCTCTGCTTTTGTAAGTTGTTCCATGAAAAAAAAATGCTGAATATATATGAATTCGAAGTGCTGAATCCGGTGAATCAGTTATGATTTTTGGACGAGAAATCGACTCAATAATACAGTGCAGGAAGGAATCGGGAGTGGTGTGTGTGTGTGAGAGAGAGAGGGAGGGAGAGAGGGAGAGAGAGAGGAGAATGAGAAGTGAACTATAAGAGAGAGAGGGGGAAACTGGATGTGAAGAATCAAATATAAGAAGCTAGAAAGCTGGAGAAAGACGAAGAAAAAATCGGGTGAAAAGGAAAATACTCAAATCTACATGTAATAATGTATGTGTCTCTGTACGTATGTATCTTCATGCACATATATATTGTATATACATATATATATATGTGTGTGTGTGTGTGTGTGTGTGCACGTGCGTGCGTGCACGTGCGTGCGCGTGTAAAAATCTCCAATATTGTCTGCGTGTAAACTGGATAACTAGTGCCTTGGAATTCCTGCGCGTCATCTAACGACCGGGTTTGGCCCGGTTTCGCGTGCACGAACGAGTCTATTCAGGCTCAGAAGACCGCGTGTGTGGGTTGCGAGAGTCCGGTCAGTCGGGAGGGACGTAGCGCTGATTACTCGTACCTCAGCGGAGGGAGTGCTGATAAATAGTGCCCTCTTTAGGTAAGGGTTCGATACTTGCGTGTTAAGAACAATCGATTGTTGTATTATACAGCTCGTCTTTTCCATTCAGATTCCGACGGGAAACGGTTAAAAAGATAACACCACGAGAGAAAAAAAAAGGAACAAAGATAAAGACTGCTCTGGTTAGTCAATTAATAGAAAACGTCATGCGATCAGCGTCGTTTGGCCGCATGCTGTGTTGGGGATGATCAACTTTAAAAAATTGGGAAAAGGCATAATTAATGAAAAAGTTATCTCTACCACTTTTTGTTTGGCAATGATCACTGAAAAAAGTCTGAATTAAGAAAAAAATGTATTAATAAGAAACAGAAAACGATGCCGCATGAACTTTCAAATCGAATCCCCGCTAAATACTTATTGGGGGATCAAAAAACAAAAGAGTACTTTTTTTAAGACTTAATAAAGAGTAAATATGTAAGTTTTCAGCCCTCTAGCTCCATTTGTGCCGCCTGTATGCGCAAAGCAGGCATAGCCAGCCAACCAGCCAGACTCATTTGAAAACTATGGAAAACAAAGCTGATGTTGATAATTTCAGTTGATGGTTTCCAAGAGAAGGAAGGAAAGAAGAAAGAGAAAAGAAGTGTTGGATGTGATTGGCTCAGAAAAAGAAGATGAGTCTGGGAAAGAAGATCAAGGATAAGAGGCGGGAAATGAAAACGAGGCAAGAACAAGAAAAAAGAGCGGGAAATGACCCAAAAAGATTAGTAAGAAATAAACAGGTCTGATTCATCACTCAACAGAAACCTCATGTTACCAAGGTCTTTTGGCAGCATGCTGTATTGGGGTGAACAATGAATAACTTGCTTCTCTAGAGTCTTTTTAGTTGTGATCACTATAAAGGTCTAAATTTAAAAAAAAACACACGCGAACACAAACAGAGTGATCAATTAAGCCTAAACCAACATTGCATTTGACTACACAATCCCTCCACTAGAGCTTAGTTTAGGGAGAATCATATAAAAATTCCTGACATGATAAGGAGAGAATGTTTACATTTTCTGCCCTCTACCTACATTGGTGCGACCTGTATGCCTGATAAATACATAGCCAGCGAGACAGCCAGACCAGCTTAAAAACTGAGAGAAACCTATGCTGACAATTCTGATTGACAGTCTGTAATAAAGCAGAAATATCGATGGGAGAAGAAGAAAATAACCAAGAGGTACAACCAAGAGAGACCACATGGTAAATCGTGAGAAGATGACCACGAAAGATGAATTCTAAACGTCGAATGAATCCGAAGTAAGAGAAAGAGAAGAGTACGTATTAAGCAAAAGAAAAACCAGAAGCAATGTATGCCTTATTATGGATCTGTGGTTTGCAAACCTTATTCTGATACAGTTTGATTTAGAAGATGCAACACAAGCTTTCAAACAATTATTTTTCCCTATATAGACTCATGCCTAAGTTGAGCTTGTTAAATATCTCAAAGCTTTTGACGAAGATGAAACTTCTTTCTTCATTTGGTCTTATAATTTATAACTGAATAAGTTGTTCAGATTTAAAAAAAAAAAAAGAAGGAAGACCTCCTTTATTTCAAGAGGTTTCATTTAACCCTTTATGTGCTAACAGTACTTTTGAATACCGAATGTTTTGTCGGCTAATTTAAGACCTGCGTATACCGGCTGTACATGCAAGTCTAATTTTTTTTATTTTTCATTATAAATTACTGTTTACCTAAATATTCCTTAATCTCTCAAAGATAGTTGTTATATGACCTTCAATCATAAATGAAGAAAAATATAATTAGAAAAAAAAATTGATCATTTTCAAAATCAAAACATGAATATATTTTTTTTTTTCTGAATTGCTCTTCTGTTCTGAACATTTTTAATAACATTGCAGGGAAAATGAATCTAAAATGAACTTCATGAACTCTGTATGTTTTTGAGTTAATTTGGAACCTGATCTTAGACTTAATTTGGAACCTGGCGCAGATATCAGACATTAGTCATCAGGGAAAGAGAAAATGGTGACCAATTTCAAAAATTATTTTAATCCAAAAACAATAAAAAAAAATTTTTGAACTTACTACTCAAAACAGAAGTTGAAAAATGATGTCACATTCTGACATCAGATGTTATTTAAAAAATGTTTTGAATATATATATATATATATATATATATATATATATATATATATATATATATATATATATATATATGTATGTATGTATGTATATGTGTGTGTGTTTGTGTGTGTGCCAAGTTCAGGGTATTCAACGATGGGAAATAATTACTAAATCTTTTTCTCAAAATTTTCCTTTAAATTACCTTATATATTACACCACAAAAGTCAATGTTTAAGACAGGTCAACTTGTTAACATTTGTAGTATATATGAGTATATATGAGTCTCCCTCTCTCTCTCTCTCTCTCTCTCTCTCTATATATATATATATATATATATATATATATATATATATATATGGGGGGGAAAGAGAGAGAAAGAGAGAGAGAGAGAGAGAGAGATTTCCTTTCCTTGGTTTCTGTTTTCTTCAACGTTTTGTCGTCAAATTTCCAGCTTTTTTTTAAAGCAAATGTATCCATTGCAAAGTTTTGATCAACTTACTGTGTTTGTTTTCCGGTCTGCTAACGTGGGTTATATCCTGCTGACATAATATAACTATTGGCTTCATAAGATCTTGGGGTTGGCCTCATTTTGTTTCACTTTCTTCGTTTTATTTTTGTGTGTGTTCTTTCTTCACGTCTTTTAGTGTCGTTTTATGGTCACAACATTAATCTCATTCTGCAGGGGGGGGGTGTTTATGAATTTGTTTCTCCGTTTTTTCCTTGCGTTAACTCCTTCGAATCTGTTCCCATTATAATCAAGGAATAATATTCACAGACAGAAAATGAAACTGCAACGTCCTGAATATGTTTCAATTTAATATACCGGTCATATAGCTGGATAACTATAAAATGCGTATGAAAATTGATATACGCCGGCGTGAAATAAAATTACGGCATCAATATTTGTTTAAATTTACTTGAACGTACAGTTGATATAGCTAGATTATATATGCAGGTCAATACATGAACCGGTTGTATTAACCGTGATCAGACCCCATATCAACACGCTGTATTTCCTCTCTTCGGTATATTAGAGAAAAGACAGGAGTTCGTGATATCATATAAGAAGTTAGAAAAACTGAAATGGCAACGGACTGGACATGTAGCAAGAATGTCAGATAACCGCTGGATATCACGACTCACAACATGGATCCCTAGAGATCATATGCAGAACTGTGGCCGACAGAAAGTAAGATGCCCTGACTAGATAAATGAGCTGGATAAATTCAGAAAGTACTGGCTCCGTGATACCCATGATAGAGAGGTCTGACGAATCTTGGAGGAGTTCTCTGTCCAACAATGAACGCTAAAAGACTGCTGCTGATGATTATTATGATTATATCCTCTCTTAACACTGACCATAAACTAAAGGAGGATATACATTATATTGATATTGGGTCTGAATACCGCCAATAAACTCCTTATTTTATAATCTATGCTCGCATTAATTTGTATCGGTGATCACTTACAGTAATCCAGCTATATTACCTTTGCGTTTAATTTTGAGTAAATTGAAAGACACGTTCAGGGTGTTGCAATTATCTTTCCGGTGGTGTACGTCAATTTTCGTTAGCATGTATTTCTTTCTTCTCCTCTCAATTCATTTGTTTACTGTATCCTCTTGAAAGACACTATGAACTAATTCTGCACTTGATGATGCTTCTCATATTTTTGTCTCCTTACGAATTTCTCTTCTTTCTCCTCACTTTTTCACCTGCCCTTGAACGCTCACCACCAGAGTCAGTGGCAAATATTCAACTATATAACCTGATATATATATATATATATATATATATATATATATATATATATATATATATATATATATATATATATATATATATATATATATATATATATATATATATATATATATATATATATATATATATCAGGTTATATATATATATATATATATATATATATTGAGCTTAGTATAGCTCAAGGCTGCATGGAGAGCAAAAGATTTTGTTACGCCCATTTCCAAGGTGGGGGTGACAGATCAGATATCCGGACAAGTGCTCGAACTCTCACTAGAGACGCTATGCGACAAACAGGCAATTTCTTCAGACACATGAATCTACTGGATGTATGAGAGAAGTCACGGCAAATGAATTAGTGAAATTTGGATCCTAATTTACGATCAATTGTTTAAGCTGTCAATGTAAATCTTTTTTGATTTCTCTGGATTCTACGAACATTGATGGAATCAGGAAGTGACTATTTCCTTTGTTTTGTGCACAGTACCATTTCGATGAATATGAAAAAGATAGAAGCTAAGGTAATTGAATCACATGTTTTATTTCTTTTTTGAGTGTTTCCGCTTGTAAAATGTCATAATTCTAATTGACTTAACCAAGAATGTTCGTTCGTGCGTAATTTCATTAAGAGTATCAAGATGAATAAGTTTTTGTTTATGTATGAGTACGTGTATGTGGCGTGTGTGTGTGTGTGTGTGTGTGTGTGTGTGTATGTTACTTTCTAAATAGCCAGTCATATGTTACAACCTATTTAGTCGAGAACGCAGCTCAACATTCCTGCATAGAATCAGATCACCCATCAGCCAGGCAGAAGCAATAGCATCTCTCACCACACCATCCAAGCGCTAATAGTCGGTTTTCGAGCCAAGGTAAAAATCCATGATTTCGAACGCTCATTTTTAGAACAATGAGTGTGTCCCTACAATTCGCTCAAACAATTGCGGATTTCCCATCGGTGCAGGGGGGGGGGTCATCATTCAAGTCTGGACTTCAAATGCTGCTTCTTTAAACTCAAATGTGGCCTTGTGTCGCACTTAACCATGGTTAGTATATATCAATCATGTTCAGAACTTGCCTCGTAGCTGAGGTAATTGTGCTATGACCACTGTTTGAGCTCAGACACACAACCAGGATTTGAATGCCGATTTAAAGACCGTCAAGCTATTCCTTTTCGAAAGATTGCCACGCCACAATGATTTCGTGATAAATTCAGCTTAACTGTGTGTTAATCTTACTAAATATCTAAAATCAGATCAGCAATTACTATTCTTCAGCATCCCTGTACTCTTTGATTATGTAGTTGGTATTTTAATCGAGAGAGAACGATTCTGTCCAAAATCCTGATCATAGACACGAGAGTTTAACATGAAACCTCAAGCACGAGAATCTACAGGAGTCTGACACCACTTATTCACCTCCAGAGTTACCAATCCGTGGAACATATGAATACTTTTTAAAGTAATCAAAAAAAAATGACATTGGCCACAATATGTTTACCTATAAATTCAGTTATCAATTATCTCCAAATCTACCAACGAACGGACCGCAAAAAATCACCAGCAAGCAAAGGAACCGTATTTGTAGACTGATGTGATAACTCTTTTTACTGGTTTTATATCTACCAGAAATAGAGGTATGTTGATATAACATCATAAAAGAGTCGATAAGCGCTAAACTCATGATTGTGATTAAGGCCATAATTGATTTAGCCTTTGAAAAATGTTATTAGATAATCAGATCTTCTTTTACGAAATTGTGTTATTGTAAAAATGGGCGTTCCTCATAGATTTTTTTACATTATTTCACTGGCGTGAGATCAAATATTCTGTAAAAGAGAAACAAATGATATCAGTTATCACTGATCTGATTTTAGTTTTTCTTTTTTAATAAATCAATAGGTAATATCTCACAGAGTGTTATTTCAAAAATTAATTTTGATCTTTATAAATGTTTGAAACATCATGCACACAAGTACATACAAGTCAGACTCATTTAAATGTGCATATGTATAATGATATGCATGCGTACGTGTGTATGTATGTGTGTGTGTATGTATGTAAGGAGCAGCATCAGGGACACCGAAGACAGCATGCTAGTTTCAAATGCTGTGTCGAGCTCTATCCCATGTTTTACAAATAAAATGATGATTGCTCTGCCATTATGTTTGCATAATTCTCCTGTGCTTTAAACCAGTTTTAGTATCCTCAGTAGGTATGATTTTGATTAAAAGTGAAATCTGCATGAAAAAATTGAGTATCCACCAGAAAACTAAAAATAGATTACTGTAAATTTCTTCACAATGCCTCATACTCTAGAAACAAAAGGAATTAACAGTTTTGGAAAGTGGACGTAGGTGTTCAATCAAAGAGTAGAATGAATCATTTTCTAAAAATAAAAAAATAGAAATTGCTCTTTCAATTGTAAACTGAGAGATCGTACAGTTCATTGGGCCATCAGAAAAGTATTGTCGGGTGATAAGTCATGAAAAAATCGAGTGGCAAGTTGGGAGATGTGCGAGAGTGTGTCCATGTCAGCCCATTACATGGATCATTATGAGAGAGCAGAAAAAAGCCTCTTCTTGAACCAGTCATCGTTCATCAGCAAAACCCATGTGAAATTGATATGGTGGGCAGTTTTTCGTTTGTATGATATCATCCTCTCTCATGAATTCTCATTCATTCAATTTTCAAAAAACGGATGTGAATGGACCGAGGAAAGGAAGGACTTTGTCCAATAAATGTAGGTGATTTTCGGTTGCTGCGTCGGGAGCAACTGGAAGTGCCGGTCATTCAAATCTTCTTGAGTGTATATGTAATATTTCATATATATTTGTATATAATATTCACATCGGAGAAAACACAATAGAAATGACACTAAATACGAGTCACGTCAGTTGTTACACGTACTTATCCCTCACCGTAAAATATATTTTGGGGGTAATCTACGTAAGTAAGCCCAGTTTCAAAAAATGTAAATGATTTGTAGTATAAAATAACATCCATATAAAATACCTTATGATAGCTGGAAGAGAGGTGGTGTTTGATCAACACTACTGGGGTGCCATTTTGATATGAATGTTTTGTTTTTAAAATCCCCAAAACGGTTACAAGGTAAACAGCTGACGATCCCAACATGAGAAAATTACCATTATAAGAAAATATATTTAAAACATAAAAAAAACTGATAAAATTATGCGACTTACATTAACAGATATTGGGAAATAAGTGATTGAAGTGACAGAAAAAGATTTTTGAAATGTGTCTAGCGTGTAAAGCTGTTTATGTGTGTGTGTGTGTGTGTGTGTGTGTGTGCGTATGTGTGTGTGTGTGCGTGTGTGTCTTGACTAGTGAGGTTGATTGTTCGATAAAAAAAAACTCTTCACTGCTCAAAATACCACTGTTCTTTTTCAGATTATATACAGCTACATCAATTTGCACAGGAATACCTTTACTGTACTACATTAAAACCTACACAAATCGAGACCATAATATTCAAAGTTTTGCTGTATGAAAACAGGGTAGGTCAAAAGAAATATATAGATTTCTCCTCGTATTTACCAACTGCAGCCTCTTCATGGAAAATGGAGCTCATGTCAGAAAGAAGAAGCCTCCAAGAAAAAACAAGTCCCAAAAGCTATCAGTCAACTCATATGTCCAAGTCGACTAATACTTCCTGAAAAATAGAACTTTTTGACCAAAATATATTCAGCAATCATACAATTAAATCTCAAAGAATGGAAAAATACAGCACTCACTCGTGTGGAAATCGATGTTTTTCAACCATATTTTTGATCATGCACAACCAAATGGTACTGTTGTTGGTCAGCGTTGTTCAGCTACTTCACCTAAAGGAGCCTTTGAGTTTTTAGATTATTTCTGGACTATTCTTGAAATGTCAAGTTGATTTGTACACCCAATTTAAGGGGAAATTACAGTTGCTAAAATTAGTAGGCTCAATATTATTATTTAATAAGGTGTATTTTGGTCTGGAACAAAATCTCTTGAAGATAAAATCTCGGATATATACGGTAACCATTTTTTGTGAGAATTTGACAGAATGAAATACTTTCTGTTTCCTCCATAACCATTTTCCTCGCGTTCCATCTTGTTCTGAATCAGTCTGTCTGCCTTTGCATAGTGCTCTTCTATTTGTTAACATTCCATATTTTCGCTGTCTATGATTGCCAGCCCCCTCTACCCCCCCCCTTCTCCCTCTCTCTCTCTCTCTCTCTCTCTCTCTCTTCTACCATCTGTCACAGTAGCTTTTCGGTCTTTCACGCCTACCATTTCCCAGTCCAAGGAATCAAACGAAATTCTCCACTGACTGACGACAAAAATCGATAGAATTCTAAATTCTATTTATTCTGTCTTTATATATCGCGTTCAATGTCAGATTATTTTTGTTGAAGTCTTTTGAAGACGCCGCTACATTTTCTTTTTAAGTTTGTTGACGCAGTTTTGGTTTATTCTTTTAAAATAATTTTTTGCCATCACTTCAGCATCCATACATTCTCCAGAGTTTATTAATTTTCGCTAAAAGCAATTCCAAGCTCAAATTTTGCAAAATACAACTGATCAGCAAAGATGAACAATCTCCGATGGATATTTTAAGGATTCGTTTACAACACTAAATTAAGAGCATGTATACAGTATAGCTTATAAGTGTTTGAACATTACGGAATTTCTTTTTTTGTAGGGTTTGGTTTTGAGAGTGAAAATTAAGAATTCTGTGCGAAAGAAACAAAATTTTATTGCATTCAGCACAGTAAGGCATGTATTCCCTATATTTAGTGGGTCTGAATGATACATTTATGGAATTGTTTGTTTTTGTTTTCATTTAATCAAAATGTTAAATGAATCAAACTAAGTATTTTTTTATCCTGCTAAAACATTATTCATTATCGATCAATGGGATTGAACTGGCTGAAAAACATTGCTATTTGGAAATGTTTCTAAACTAGTCAGTTAGATAGCTCTCAAACTGACTAATATCCATTATCACAAGAATGCAATCAGAGGCAAGAAATACAGAGTTTGTGTTTTTTTTTCAAATTTGAAATTTGGGTTTAATCAGTGGATTGATACAATATCACGGGTATAGTTTCACACACTTATATATTGTAGGATTCTTGTGGTGGCCATCTTGGAAAATGGCCCCCACTATGGTAAGGATAATTTTGTTTGAAATAATTGAAATAATTGAACATATTTCCGTTGAGTACTATCCTTGAGAGTTTTGTATTTGGTCCAGCAAAAAACAATATTGTCACTAAGAGAACCCAGGGAAGGTCATTTGTACAAAGTGATCACAGATTATCTGAATTCGAACTTGAGCCGCCGATTTCCATTCTCTGTGCTGCTAACCAATTCGTCCCTGGCGTATCTACTGACGTCTTTGAGAAAGAAACAAAGAAATGCTTACATGCAATTAATAGTCACCCACAAGAGCGCTTCCGATTCACATAAAAGGATGTATCTTTTTGCAGTGTGGCTGCAAATAGCAGCTGGATCCTTAATCGACGCTGGTGAAGACTAACCAGAGTAGGATGTGTACAAACTTTCAAACTTGGTTGACTTAGATCAGATTCTTATTTTAAGGTAGCATTCCTTTCAAGGATTTGGTGTTCCCTGATTTTTCAAAAGTTATAGTAAAGGTAATTTTAAAGTAACTTTGTATCTGAAGTACACTATTTGACGAGTCTTAACTTTTGTTGGTCTAACAAATTCATAATTCTTGCTTTGGGATCATGGGGACAAGAAATTTGGCCTGAATATTTTCTGCAAGTATACATGAAGACCATACTCTCTCTCTCTCTCTCTCTCTCTCTCTCTCTCTCTCTCTCTCTCTCTCTCTCTCTCTCTCTCTCTCTCTCTCTCTCTCTCTCTCTCTCAAATTAGCTGATTATATATCTATTGACGATTTTTCTTTCATCTCATCATGTTTGTTTTTTTGTAGGGAAGGGAACTAAACCAACTTGATCACCCAGTAAGGATAAAATCTCCTTTGGAATGTTTTTTTCTTTATTTTAATTACTGGACAATCTTGTGACACTAACTGGTGATAATCGACCAATCAGATTACCGTAAAATTCACAGAACATTCTATGCAATCCCGATTGCCATGACGTTGCTCATATCCAACTGGCTCTTTTTAGGATTGTTTGGAAAGAATAATTAGAACAAAAACTCACCTCTTTTGTGATAGTCAAGGTTATTCACAGGTGGGTTAACTTGGTGTTGTTAAATCGAGTAAAGATTTGCAATTATGGTAATTATGGCTACCACAAAATCACTACTGAGCCCGTATATTTTCCATAAAAAGTAAAACATGAATCTCATACTACTTCAAAACAAGCAGGAGTTCTCCAATTTAGCTCAAAGAATAGGATTGAATTGTTCTAGAAAAGAAAAATAATGATCTCTCCAGCAGAGCAAAAAGCAGAAATCTAACATTATTTATGGTTATATGTTCATTATTAATCTCAGTCTCTTTTCATTTTATTGCAATTCTTTTAGTAAACCAATTTTGGCACAAAATAGTTACTCTTTTTTTGTTTTCAACTTTTGAACCAACATTCTGCCAGATGCCTTTGGGGTTTATCGTGTTTTCTCTTACAAAAGTCAGTATCACCTGTGTGCGTTAATTCTTTATCAGCATCTTCTGTCGAGCCACCTTGCCTTTCTTACAAGATTTGTGCATTGCTTCGGTATTTTAACTAATGTGTGCCTCAACAACAACCACAGCATTTGTTTTAGAACTAATGATAGATTGCCAAACGCCTTTCAAACGATTTTCAGTCAGACCAACAATTTTGCTGACACGTCTAAACTTAGGCAGACATTGTGCCGTATGGTATGTTCTCCGTCTCCGAACATTTCCTTTTACTGGGATTAAAAGCAAAACCCGGACCTAGGGCAAGTTTGGTTTTTTGTTGTTTTTTTTTTTTTTTAGCTACTTCTTTTATTGTGTTTCTGAATAATGCTGTCTCTAACTTGTGGAGACAGTTCTTTTCCCATTTAGTCACACTTTTTGTTTCACGTAGCACTAGCTTACCATCCTATCTGAATACTCATGAGATCACAGCATGCGCCCTAGGTCAAAATGGTTGGATATGATGTTAAATCACAAAAAATAATCTTGCTCCTTAGAGAATAAAAGAAAAAAAAAATTACTGAAATGGAAATGGCTGTAGACTTTCTGATGTGAGTTTTTAAAAAAAAAATAAACTCAATGATGCACCCGGGATTCGTTGCAAATGAACAATAGAAAATCTTACTTTTTACCTGGACTCAAATACCGGCTAACGGTGCTAATTGGATATCTGCAAGTATCTTAGTCATGAAACAGAATCTAGTCAGACAGAAGATATGTATATTACGCAATGGTCTACTGTTAAACGAAACATGAAATAAGTTTGGGTTTTTAAAAAAGCAATTTTCGTATTAGTTTATATCGGATAACTTTAGTGCAACAGCCAAAAAGCCATATCAGAGAAGGCTAGGAACATTGTATGGCTCCAATCTTCTGATTTTAGAAGATCTGTCATCCTAAAAAGGACAATTAGAAATTCTGGGCTGAAAACATCGACTACTGGTCCCAGTAGAGAATATGAAACCATCTCAGCCATCATACAGGTCTCTTGGGAGGGGTATGACAGTCCAATGACTAATGAGCATTAGTACGGCAAAAAGCTAAATGAAAAGAAGCGGAAAATTTGCTTCTCTAAATTTTCGAAATGAGTGCTCACTTCCTTGAGAAACAGCATTTTTAATTTGACATAGATCTGGGTTCAAATATCAACCAATGGTGCTAGGGTAAAGTCACATTTATCCTTACCACGTGACAGCGTCACTTGATTCTTTTTAAAGACAAAAACTAAATAAAGAGATTGATAAAAAAATATTTACATTTATCAAATTTAGCTTTGGTCAAACCCCGGGCTAAATAAATAACTGATTTGGGAGAATGTGTTGCAACAATTTTCAAAATTGGGTGGACCGGCCTATGATGAGAATCAGCATTAGAAATCCTGACTATTTACCTAAGCTAGAACATCGATTTATTAACCTAATGAAAAAAAGCAACTATCTTTGTTCAGAGACAAGCCCTATGTCTAAAATAATTATATCTTCGACTGCTTATAGGTCTGGGGTCGTTTGAAAGAAAAGGCGTCTCCTTTACAACAGCAACAAAAAAAAACATCAAAAGATATGAAAGTAGAAAAGGGTTCATAGAACAATAACATGTTTTAATGTAGAAGCGTGTCCGCAGTCATTGAGCATTGGTCATTTGGTCATGCAACTGAGTCTAGAGTGTCCATTTCAGTTTGCTGAGTTGGTAGGAGACGAACGCACGAACACAGCAGCGACCGTCCGATGTAGTTTCAGAAATATCTATTTTTGTTTATTTTCGTTTATTGATCGATACTTCCTCTTGCGTGTCTCTTCAATCGATTCGGCTTGCTAAGATCGGATTCCAAAATAACTGCACTTTGAAATGTTTCTATTCAGTTGAGTTCCAGCTTCCAGAGACGAGAGGCTGCCGAAATTTGCCCTATTCAAAGTCAACATTTGGCGGTCGAAGTTATTACTATGATTAATTTCGTTTTGGCTCTGAATAATATTTAGAGGGTTGTTCTCTCAGCGACGACTGACTGCAAATCTTTGAAAGAAAGAAAGAAACAGAGTTCGAGGAGGCGGGTAGAAAGAGAATTTAATAGAGAGAAAATATAGGAAATTCAGAAAAAAAAACTTAGTAAGTCCCCTTAAACCTAAAAATGCGAAAATTCAGTAAAATATTTAATGAAAAATTAGTCAACTAACATACGCTGTCAGAAAAAAGTCACATAAAATGGCCTTTGCCTTGAAAAGATGTACCACTTAGCCAACTGTCAGCTTCCTAGGTGCAAAACTGTCTCTCATATATATATTTGGATGAATATTTGTATGTTTGTTTGCATGCCTTTCATGAGAGAAAGGGAAGTTGAAGACATGGCTAACTGGCCGATTTTTCCTTATAGTCTCAGGTGACGTGAACCGTTAGTGAAGGAGAGAGCACAAACAGACTTGTTTTAGCCATTTTCGACTACATCTGGCTGATTTTTTCAATTCATCTAATGAAAATCTGCAATAGCCGATTACATCAGATAGTATGACGTGTTAAAAGTAATTTGTTCTGGATTTTTTGTACTTAGTTATTTTCTTTGGTGTCAACTGAGAAAGGAGAAATCTCGCTGATTTTAGTCATTTGCGAAGACACTTTCTGCCATAAATAATAAACCATATTTGGCTACACTGGATTTTGAATGAATTCCTTTTGGTCAAATATTCGAAAAAAGTTGGATAACAATGATTTTCGCTAATAATTGTTTGTTTTCAATCCATAAAACCTTCGTTTCCTTCGAAAATTTGTCCAATTTGAGCCTTTGAGAGGAATTGTATCTACAATATAACTACAATACTATACTGGACTTTAATTTCCGTCAGTCATACGGGAGTACTCCTTCGAAGTATTGGGTTACTTTCATTTGTTCTTTTCGGTTACCTTCTTATTTGTATGGAAAAAAAATCGAACTATCCTTCGTTTTGTGATCAGATTTAAGTCGATTAGAGATGCACAAAAGAAAAAGACAAAACCCAGAAAATTGAATCAACAAGAAAATCCCCATTAAATGAAACAAAGAACTTAACAAGCAATAACCAACCACGAAACAAAAATATAAATTGAATAAAAAGAAGATCCTACCACCTCAAATATCCCCCCATTAATATCCTAAATAGGAATCTAAAATAAACCAAAACATTCGTCTGAAGAAGCTCAAACAGGGCATAAAAACTCACTCTATTATATTTCAAGCTCTACTCTAAATCAACTTAATGCTTAATGATGAATGTATCGTGCACTTCATGAAATAAACCCATCACACAGGATATTGTATCAAATTATATCATATTGCATTCCTGATTTGTATTATATATATATATATATATATATATATATATATATATATATATATATATATATATATATATATATATCTTAATGGGATTTCCTCAATTTGTAAGAATACAAGAAAAGGAGAAGAAAAACAGATTTTTCCGTTGTTGATGATATTCAACCACAGTGTTCTATACCTGTCAAAGTAAATAGAGCTCTTATCATATAAAATAAGACTTAAAGTATTCTTTGTAAAACTTATTTTGTATAATAAAAATGATATCTCTGAAGGTTATTAATTTATTTGAGAGTACAAACGATAGAAAATTGAGTCCAACGTTCGATAATTCTTTGAAAATAACGGTCCCAATACATTTGCTAACTAAACCAACAGCACGTAGAAAGAGTCATGAATCCACCTATATCGTACCCCTAGGGCAAAATCGGCCTCGCGACTCCCTCCCTGGTGCGTAGAAATTTCTTTTTCGGGTTTTTGTCTGCAACTTTGTCTTATTTTGCCAACATCAAAACTTTAGTTCAGATTCCAAACATTAATTTACATTAGCTTCCTTTTGTTTTCTCATCATGAACCCTATTTGGGTCACATTTTGGGAAATTAGTCACCATTAGGCATACACATACCCGATAGATTAGCTGGGGGCCTCTGGAGACAGAAGCGCCCCTGTGGCAAGCTGTGTGCACTCAACTTAGCCCTGAGAAGCCGCCAACGACGTCATGGACATCGAAGACATATTTCTCACAATGATGAAAATCTAAATGCAAACCAAAGATGAATTAAACTCAAGACCAAAAATTGACACAAAGAAGAGAAATAGAGGACGTCATCGTCAGTATCAACCGGCTGCCCCAAGGACCCACACTCCTGAACCTTCACTAATAAATTGCATAAAACTTTCAGAGAAACCGATTTAACTATTATGAAACAAACAAACAAACACATTCCTTCCTCATCACTTGGTTTCCTTAGGGATGACTGAGAAATGTAAATAAGCTTTCCCTATTTAGGCCATCATAATGGATTTTTTCGTTTAATCCTTTGTTCAATCTTTTTCTTTAGATCCGTTGAGTCGGGCCCCTTGTTAAAATAAAGCGAAGAAATCAATTTTTTCCATATTTCAATTTTTCCTTTTGAGTTTTTTCTTTCAATTTTCCCTCTTTGTTCGTTTCTTTTGTTCGTTGGATTTTTCATGTTCTTTTCATGTTTGTAGTTTTCTTCTTTCTCTTTTTTCTGTTATATTATACATTGATAATTGTCCAAATATTTCAATGAAAAAATACGGAATGGCACCGTTCCTTCTGTTTCGTCAAGGATCCAAAATGTCCGCCTTTATTTTATCCCTTATTCCATAAAAAAAACTCGAAGCAATTTAAATACGTTGGGTATTGTAATCCATAGCTTCTTTTGAGTCTTGGACTCCATAACTCTATTAGTAATATAGACAATTCAGTCAATTTGGTTTCTTTTTTATACATTTCTAATAGAATAGAAGTTCTAACTTTTCTCTTCATCTCAAGAACATATCTATGGGTGCGTACACTGCAATCACTCCACAACCATCGTGAGAAGTTGACATTCGTCCGGTATATAAGACAGCACACACGGCAGAGTAATGTTGAGTTGGAGGTTTTTTGAATCAGCAGCTCTAAAGAGATCTAATAAAAATAGGTGAAAAAATTGAAGATCGTTCTTCATAGTTCCTATGGAGGATTTCCCTGATTCCTACACTTAATTGACAGAACTTAGAAATAAAGAATCCACATTGACAACATCGGAGAGAACTGATCGAGATACTTCGAAGTTGTGTATTCGTAAGACAGACAGAAAAATATTTTCCTTTTAACAATTATGACAAACCGTAATATCCGGCCCCATCCCAACACGGACCTCTCGTACGGGCACTGCCTTAGTTGAATTAATGCTGAAACCTGAGAGATAATATTGATGATTTATTAAGTATCTCTGCATTTTTTTAGTTTATTAAACCAATCTGTGTGATATCTACTATCATACTATCAAAAGTTCAGAGCAATCCGGTTTCTTCAAGCAATCCGACATCACACATTGCGATAACAATGCTTTTCTATGTAATGTAATGCATTAATGTAGTGCAGTGTCCGATCTGCATTTTTATTTGATCAGATGACGTTAGCTAATTAGTGTCTTCATAGTTCAAAGAACTGGATTGAAAGACTTGCTGGAGGCAAGGAGTGGTGAAAGAGAATCAAAGATAAAAAGATCACAGGAACACGATGTAAGTGTTATTCTCATGATAAGTGATTATTTGTACATTTTCTGAGCTAGGTAGGAATGAATATATATATATATATATATATATATATATATATATATATATATATATATATATATATATATATATATATATATGTATATGTGTGTGTGTGTGTGTGTGTGTGTATTCTCAGTGCTTATGCACATATATTGTCTGCACGCGCATTCTCTCTCCCCTTTTCCTCTAACACCCACACACACACATACATATATATATATATATATATATATATATATATATATATGTGTGTGTGTGTGTGTGTGTGTGTGTGTGTGTGTGTGTGTGTGTGTGACAGTTTTACCTTGTCTGGTAGATGTTCAAACAATATCTCCTACATAGGTGAGAGCTGTCTGATTGTCTGTCACGCTATAAGAAAAACCCCAAACATGATCACAGCCCAATTAGAGTTTCCATGCATACTCAAGAGTCTTAGGTGGAGGTTTTAAGGTAAAAATAGTTTTGAGAAAAAATGTTCAAAGGTTTTTTTAGAAAGGGTCCTATTTGCAATGTAACTAAAAAGCCGAAGTGGAACTTTACTTTCTGATCAGATACACGTCTTCTTATTTCTTATGTTTATATATAATTCTTTGACTGATCCAAAGTGAAAGAAAACTCTCTCCCCTCAGTGAGGGGTCGAAAATAAAGTGATACTATTCCGCTCTCAAAATGAAAAAAGTAAAGGGAAACTTTCCCCCTTTAATGGTGAAATGTTATCGTCCCCTCACTTCTAAATGTTCATGAGTGAACAAACGATTTTCTTCGCTTTTTAAGAAAAACTTTTCTCTTCTTAAAGGGAAGCGAGACCCTCTCCCCTTCAAAGTAGAGATTTTTCTCCTTCAAGGAATTACAACTGAAGGGCGACCTTTTCCGGCTTTAAAGGGGTCAAAGGTGAGGGGGATTTTTTTAAGGGGTGAAGGTGAAGAGGGACTTCCACCTCGTTTGAGGTGATAGGAATGACATCTTCCTCCCTGTGAATTGTCAAAAGTGAACGCGGGTTTTTCTCTGCTTGAAGGGATTGAAATTGAAAGAGGGCTTTTTCCACTTGCAGGGGTCAAATGTGTTTGAAAAATTCTTTCCCTTTTGAAACGTCGAAAGTGAAGGGGCACGTCTTCCCCTCTTTAAGGGGTCAGTAGTTATGGGATACTTCCAGAGATAAAAACTTCTTTTTAAAATAGAGGGTCGAAAAAACGGACAGGCGTAACTGAGAGGGGGAGCAGTGGCTATTTTAAAACGCTCAGTGGGCCCCAAATGTAGGGAACCCCTAAAGCTCTATGAATAGAAATAATATTTCCATTGATATTACACAAAATGTTGGGATTCCCTCAATGGACCAAATTTCCCAGACCCCAAATCTCCAGATACGTTCTCAACGAAGAGAAACTTTATATACATATATATATATATATATATATATATATATATATATATATATATATATATATATATATATATATATATATATATATATATGTATATATGTATAGATAGATAGGTAGATAGAGAGAGAGAGAGAGAGAGAGAGAGAGAGAGAGAGAGAAGAGGGTGAGATAAAGCCAGTACCTGCAGCTTTGTAATAAAAAAATTGTCAAGTTTTATTTTTATCTAAAAAGGAAAAATTAACTTTATTGCATGCGAAATCGAAGCTAGCAGAATACAAGATGGGAAGACGAACTAGAGAAGTTCAGAAAGTATTGGATCTGCGACGCCCATGATAGAGAGAGGACTGTCGAATCACGGGGAAGGTCTATGTCAAACGACGGACAATAAAAAACTGATGATGATGATGGTGGTGATATGAAGTTTGAATACTTTCATTGCACAATGACTGATGTCGGTGAAACGTCATTCAAAAGGATCACCCTCATTGCACTTTGATTACCGTCATTTTTTCTATCATCAATTGAATTTGATAATCAAAAAATTGTTAAAGTTGGATTATTTTTGTTCATTGACTCTAACATTGGAAATTGAAGAAAATAAGCAGCATTTTCGGCTTATCATACTCTTTTCGTTAATAAATGTAAAAATCTATTTAAATATACACCGAAGAAAAAGATTACTACGCTTTATGAAAAAGGTAATGCAAATGATTGGTCGTGTTGAAAGTTGGGCTTTCTCGCTGAACGATGCTCGACAGTCAGGTAGACCAGTTGAGGTTGATGACTATCAAAAGAAGACGTCACTTGGAGAGTAACCAACATTATACAGCTCAGAAAATAGTCAGCATAATCTAAATATCTAAATCAAGCGTTGAAAACCATTTGCCTATGCTTAGTTTGGTGAATTGCCTTGATGAGTGACTCCTTTGAAAAGCTTATTGTGTATTATTCAAACGTTCAGTTTCTTTTTTAACAAACAGGCATTGTTAGTTACTCTATAGGAATCATTACGAGACCAACGTATTTTGGCAGCATGCTGTGTTGAGGTGATCAATTAGGACAGTTGGGGGACGGTTGATTAACGAATAAGTTACATCTCTCGATATGTGTTGAGTAGTGATTACTAAAAATTCTGAATTTTCAATAAACAAGCGGGCACAAACTTGGGACCAATTTAGTATAAACTCGCATTCAAGATTGAGCACCCAATGAAAACCTGTAAGGAGGTAATTTTAGAAAAACAAAAAAAAAATCGTTGACATCATAAGGAGTCTATGTTGAAATTTTCAACTCTCTAGCTCCATTGGTTCGGTGCGATACAAATGTAGCCAGCCAGCTGGACCAACTTAAAAAAACTGAGAGATACCTATGTTGATAATTTTGGTGACAATTTTAACAACGTGAAAGTTTTCCCTCATATGTTGTATGCACAATTTTGGGACGTTGGATTACCATTCACTCCAGTCTTTATTTAATTCTCTTAGTGAAAAAAAAATTTTCAATTTCCCGGAAGACACCAAAAGGCACCTTGAGTAATTCTTTGCTGAGAAAGGATAAAAGTTATGATTGCTTGGGATAATGCAATTGTCTGAAAGATGACAAAAGATGAAGGTGTTCAATGAAATTAAAAAAAATGTCTTATTTCTACTCAGTAATTGGAACTTTCTGACCAACCTATATTTACGATAAGTTGTCTCGATGAACTGAAAAGAGCTTGAAGATTGTTTTGGGTTTGATTTCTGTCTACTTTCCACTGAATTGTGTACGTCAATCGAGTAAAATGTACGGAACGTTAGCCAATCGACAAATGGTAAATTTCATCAGTTGATTGTGCTTCACAGCTTTTCATTAGTAACAGCAACACATTTTATAACTCACCTGTTACATATATAAACTGCCAATTTTAGACCTTAAGATTATTAAAGAACTCGACTTATATATATATATATATGGTTTTACGATCGATGAGACCTTGATCATGGGGAGGCAAGAGAAAAAAAGAGAAAAGTCGGTAAAAAGAAAGAGAAAATACTTGAAATCTAAAATCTAAGACAAACGGGAAAAAAAAAGATAAGCAGGCCCTCCGTACTTGGGGTAACATAATCTTCATTCTGCCGTCCCAATTTTGGCCTTATGCCAGACTAACCTAAGCTAATACCTTCGGTGACGTAAAGTGATAGTTAATAAGCCATTCTCGTTAAACAGAGTTCGATTCTCTTGGGATGTGTCACAGTTGTAGCTCTGTCAAAACTAATCTTGATAAATATCTATATCACAGATGTTAAAGGCAGCATTTAGATACTCCTCGTCGTGAAGCAATGGTTTGCTAGATGAATTTGCAGACAATGATGACTGACTTATAGTTTTATTATCATTGAGTGTTTAACATCATTTTAAAAACAATTCATAAAACTTGAAAGAAAATAACACAGCAATGCTGCCTTGTTCATATTTTCGAAAAAAAAAGCATATCTCCTTGTGCTTTCCCACCATCACTCATTTTTGTCTCTGGCATGTTACGATGAGGCAATCAGGCAAGGGATGGCTCGTCGTTACTAGTCCCATGTAACCCAGCACCAAAAACAGATTGGTAGTCGGAGAGGAGATGGGCGCTGCTACGTGCCTAACCTTGCTCACTTGGATGCTGTGAAGGACGGGATATCAAACGATGGCCACGGAGTCTGCAATTACATCTCGATTAATCTCTCTATTCAATGGACGAATGTAAAATATTCGTTTGAAATAATTTATGGTCGAAGGAAGGTAATTTGAATAAGTACACTTTAAAGCCGTTTACGCGGACTGAATATTAATTTGAAATGTCAGATGTTGGGAATAAAAGATTAAGTATAGGCGCAAACTCAGATGGTGGGTAGGAGATATTTTTATCAGCAGAAGTATATATATATATATATGTGTGTGTGTGTGTGTGTGTGTGTGATGATGCAATGAAACATTGTCGAGTAGTGCAAACATCATTTTTTGCCAAACTGTTATACAAAACGTGTATTCATTTTTCTAAGCCTATAATTACAAAAAGTGAATGAATCATTATTTGGCGGGTGCTTAGCTACACCATTAGACATCATTTTGTAAGTTCTGATGAAAATACACGCGAGGAATGAGCTGTCCACTGCAACAAAGGAGGGCAATTTCAAAATAGCTGAATCTGGTTTATCATCTTTGGATATTGCTCATGTACTGGATTTTAATGATCACAGCGTTTGCAGATTTATTGTAAAGCAACACGAGACCGTTACTATGCAAAATGTCAAGCGCTGTGGTCGACTGAGGAAGGTTAGCAAATGTATTGACCGGAGGATAGGAACTATTTCAACGCCCTGAAGAAGATGTGCAATGACGAAGATCCTCCCGTTTCATTCTTTCCTGGAAGGCAATGGCTATAAAAGACTGGCTGGAATGGTTGTATAGCAATAATAATAAAAAGAAGCCATTTAACAGTTCTATGTACCGCAAAAAAGCTCTTACCTTTGCCAAAGAAATTACAGATTGGTCAGAAGAAGATTGTAGCTATGTTCGGTGGTCTGGCAAGATTCAAATCAAACATGGGTGAATTTGATGCTGTCTGGTATGTTAGTAAGACACTATCTGATACAACCATCTTCAATGTTTACTTGTTTCACAAAAACCTAAAACAAAACAATATCAAATAGTATATTATGCAGCCAACAAATATTCATTCACTTGGAGCAGTTATTGGCTTGGAAAAATGAATGCAAGTTTCGTATTACAGTTTGTCTAAAATGTATGACCGCACAGCATTGTACCATGACACATACAACAATTATGACACTGAGCGTCTAGGCTAGTTTTACATCCCAACTTGGATTGCACAATCTGCATACAAATTTTTTAATCATATGGTTGAATAAAAGGATAAAGTGTCAATTTCCCTAATCTGGATATCACTTCCGACCGTCGTGTGCATAAGTGTATGTTTTAGATGAGCAAATAGTTCGTGGAGTTTAATAAGTAAAAATAAAAGACATTGTTTGATTTTCAACAATAACTCTATTCACAGCATCTTTACCGTTTTGTTTAAATATCACCGGTCATTTTCCAATATCTTCATAATTCTATCCCATAAGAACTTTTTTATCTGACACAACAGAGAACTGCTCTACGTAACTCTTACAGTCTTCCGGTGAATTGAACTTTAAACACCGGAATAAATGAGAAACCAGACGTACAATATCTACCGAAGACGGCAGATGAGTTAAAAGTTTGTGGCCAAGCTGTGATAATTTTCCTGGTCTTCAAAAAACATTTGGTCTAGCGTTTCTGTCAACTAATTCCAGGTGCCTTTGTCGATTGCTACCTTTGGTTTAATCGGTGCCTTTGTTGCTTAAATCAATTGAAGGACGTCATAGTATAACTTCTTCCCAATCCTAACATTAACAACACCATCTTCTTTCAATGGAGGATGGCTGTTAGTACAGTTAATGGTGGTTCATTTCGCTTGCTACTCGAGATGTTGTGTTTCCTATTGCTGTAGAGTAACGACTTCTTGTTATTGCCCGTCACAATTTTTAAAAAAAGGGAGATACTGCCAAGTAGATTTTTTCGTTCAACCTATGTAGACGACACACATCAAAGCGATTATCTGATCAAAGATGGTGCAAATGATTTTCAACGCTTGATTTGGATATTTTGAGTATGTTGGAAATCTTACAGACGTAAAACGTTGATCATCCCCAAGAGATATCTTGATTTGATTGCTATCAACTGCAACTATTGTAGCCAAACGTGGAACATCGATCAACAAGGAATCTATTGCACGAAACTTCGCCAACCATTTTTGATACGTTTGATTATTCGCAGCACCTTATCCATATTCTTCATATGTTTAGCTGTATTGCTTTTCTACTCAAAATAAAACATGTGTCCAAAATGTTTGTTTCTTCAACTTTCATTGCTAAAATCAATTAACAAGAATATGCTAGTATTAATAACTTAGAAAAACACGCTGATGTAATTTTTTAGAAAATAAACGCTCCTAAACAACTTACACTGAAAGATCGTTTGGGCCAACGCAATATATATATATATATATATATATATATATATATATATATATATATATATATATATATATATATATATATATACATACAATATGAAAATACAACTTAATTTTTTGATAATTTTCATAAAACATCAAGACAGAAAAAATAGAAAAGTAGACGTTTTAAAATTTACCCATCTTGATTAGATTAAAAGTGCTCAATATATGGATCACATAATATAGAATAAAGTGTTTTTTCTCTTCCAAATTTAAAGTACATGTATGAGCGTGTGTCCTGTGATTGATTTTCGAGATGGGGACAGTCTGCTTAGAAAATCAGCATGACAAATCCTGGTTTTTACTTAGGCTCAAAAATCGACTTCAAACAGTCATACAGATCGTACCGATGATAAATCACAATAATGAGGCATCAAGCGAGGATCGAACTCATAATTCCAAATGTGTGTTTTCTAAGCTTATCTTGGAGAGGGAAAAATCAATATGGGAGGGGAAGAGGTAAGGGGTTTGTGTTATTCCAGTCTTCCAAGTGATGAGGGTATTCTTATCTTAATAATCAGTAATGATGACCCAAACGATTATCGAACTAATTACCGCCCAACAAATCATTCTTGTGATTACTGCTCGATAGATTATTTTACTTATCTTCATCAGAAACAGTGGCAGCCTTTTAGCGTCAGTTGTTGGACATTGACCTCCCCCAAGATTCGTCAGACCACTATCATGGGTATCGTGGAGCAAATACTCCCTGAACTTGTCAAGTTCGTCTATCTCATTTTCTGCCGGCCCCAGTTGTGTACGCGATCTTAACCGATCCTCAATGAATCGTGATGTCCAGCAGTTGTCTGACTTGCAACGAACCACCCCAATGCCAATTGAGTTTTCAGCACCCGACATATACGTTCACTCATTTTTGTAATAACTGTTTAGCAGACTATTTTACTAAATCGTCCAACAAATTCATTCGGCTTGGAGTTTAGTGCTGGACCAAGGAAGCTTTCCTTATAGGTTATGAGTAGCTAATAGCTATCGGACCATGCCGGGCGTTGTCGCGTGTTAATTCTGAATTTTAATCAGCTTTTAAATCTTGTTTTCGTTTTTTTTTTGGGGGGGGGGTCCTTATTTCTTTATTGGGATTTGACTGAAGAGTTGCGCATGTGTGTGTGTGTGTGTGTGTGTGTGTGTGTGTGTGTGTGTGTGTGTGTGTGTGTGTGTCCGTCCGTTTTCAGGTTTGCCTCTCTTTGATAGTACCACTCCAAACTCTGGTGCGTGTGTCTCTGTTTCTGGTTGTGCCCAACAGTAACACGCGATAGTCGTAATATAGGCAGCCGTTCTAAGTAGCCAAGGATGATAAATGAAGAAAAGGAAAGAGAAGATCTTGAAATAACCCTACCGGTGAGGAAGAGAGGAAGAAAATCCCAAACAGCGAACAGGCAGAAAAAGAGAAAAAGCAAGGCTCAAACATTGGCAGGATGGAAAATCAAGAAAAAGCAGCAGTAGCATCAGCACCAGCAGTAGCAGCAGCAGCAGCAGCAGCAGCAGCAACTATAGATAGCAGACGAACATCAAAGCATGCGTCGGGTCGATAGCTCGCTTTGTTGGTGCGGGGGTCGATAGCAACTTGTCTATACACTGTTTCATGTAAGCGTTGCCATCGACGTTTTATGGTGAACAGCAATAACTACTTACTGTGGAGACGTAGTGGATTAATGGCTGACCATAACATCAAAGGAGAATCGCAAGGAAAATGAACTATATTTATATTATATATACCGCAATCTCCACCCTACTCTCTCTCCCTCTCCGCCCACGTTCTCTCAGTCTTTCCTACCCCCGTCCCGTCTCCCTCTTTCCTATATCGTACGCTTTCTTGCTCTTTTTTTCCCTTTTCTATCGTTTTGCACTGTTTATCTCTTCTCGACGTACCCTCTGAATGTTGATTTTTAACTGTTTTTCCTGACATTGCCCCCTCTCTAACTCCTCTCTCTCTCTCTCTATCTCTCTCTCTCTCTTTCGATCTCTTTAAGCTTTCTCAGTCTTTCTTTTCTAATGCTATTTGTCAAAGGGGGACCGTTTATTCTCTCCATCATTAGGTTTTGTTGTGATTTCTTCTCGTTCCTTGTCTCTGATTCGATGCGTCACTCTCTTTACATCAGTTATCCTTTCTCTCTCTCTCTCTCTCCCCCTCTGTCTCTGTCTCTCTCTCTCTCTCTCTCTTTACCTCTCTCACTCACTCCGGTGCACATCTAACGGGCTTTGACTATCTTTGTTCTCTTTCGTTTTTTTCTCTTTCGATTTGTCACTGTTTCTCCTTTTCTATAATATTTCTCATTTTCTCTTTTTTTTCCTTTACGTTTCGCTGACCTTTGATCTCTCTTTTGATTTGTCTCTCTATTTACAGATTTCATCATCATCATCATCTCTCTCTCTCTCTCTCTCTCTCTCTCTCTCTCTCTCTCTCTACTATTATTATAGGCTTTCTTTATTCTCCTTCGCTGTCTCACTTCGTATTTGTCTCCTTATCTATCTATCTCTCTCTGTCATTTTTTCTTTCAAAATCTATTCCAGTCTCTCTGTTTCAGTTTTTGTGATTGTTTCTCTTCCGTAATCTTTGTCTCTCTTCATATATTTAGTCTCTCTCTTTATCGGCTTCGTTTATTTTTGTTTTGTTTTTGCTGTTCCCGCTTTCTTTATCTATCTTTTAGTTTCTCACCAGTTCTCTCTCTCTATTTCTCTCTTCCTTTTTCACTCAATCTCTATTCATTTCTCTCTCTCTTTCTCTCTCTCTCTCTCTCTCTCTCTCTCTCTCTCTCTCTCTCTCTCTCTCTCTCTCTCTCCCTTGTTGAACCTCTCCTGATTTGGCTGAGCATTGCTCTCCCTCTCAATTAGTCTCTAAATCTTTTAGCCTCTCTCTTTTGAGGGGTGGGATTTCGAGATCCTTTACCCCTTCTCTTTCTTTCTCTTTTCTTTCGCACTCTCTCTCTCTCTCTCTCTCTCTCTCTATTTAAATAGTTTTCTAATTTTATATCTTATTCTCCCTCTCTCCTTTTCTCTCTATTCAATATTGTCGATATATGTTTTAACTTAGTATAGCACAAGGCCATGAAATCAAGTCATCTGATTAGGATTAGGCTCATAAACTTAACAATGGCGCACGAGACGAACTTAGCCAGAAAATTACTGAATTCAGCTCAGTCTGGCATATGGCCATTACAGTGGGGCTCCAAGTGTGGATCAAGCTCACAACACCATGGTCTTTGATATTAACTTATTCTGCGTATGTATGTAATGATAGCTCATTGTGGCTTAAGGCCAAAAGAAAGAGGCACCCATAAGGTCCACGATGGTTTGTCAGGTTCAAGACAACAACAGTTGCATGCACAGTGAGACTCGAACACTGCATTAGTGGATGGTCATGCTAAACACCGATATATAGCAAGCGTTCATAGATATCTACTATTCTTAATCTAGTCGAATACGAGGCCACAATAGTCCTATACCTATTTTGGATCATTATACTAACATTGGCCTGTGAGAGTAACTTGCTAATCAATGTTCTAAAGCAGGTGCCAAATCGATCTCTAAAATGTTGAGCCTGATCTGGAGCAAGGTCATAGCAGTTGAGGACCCCCAAAGGACTGAATGCACTACTCTATCAATGGCATGTGGGGCTGGCTAATTGAAGATAGTTTTACGGGTGGAGTCCTTTCTATCGTGTGTAATATTCATAAGTATCTATAAAATTCAGCTTAATCTGGCGCAAGTCTATAGTTATGTGGCATCTTCTAGGGGATTGATTCTTAGATTCATGGACCGTTTTTAACCGTTTGAACTAACAGTGGAACTCTTCAATGAGTAAGAATAAACATAACAGAATTCTTCTATGAATTGAATCGGACATTTTCTTATGGTCAAAGGGGATTAATTTCAATTAGGAGTTATTTCTTTTGATAATGACTTTCATTTTTTATGAATTTAAGAGTTAAACCCTCCACACTACGAATGGCTTTTTAGATTAGCTAATTCATCAAGGCGATTCAGGAAAAGTTAATTAAGCATGATTCTTTAATGGAAGAACATTGATATTTATTAATTTTTGCTTAAAATGCCACAGACCCAGCGTAATAGGGAATGCAATAAGGAGTATATAACTGTGCCTTATATAGCTACTTACTAATTTTTGCCTTATCTGACACAAAGTCAGGTATATGGGTTACCAGATGGTAAATGGGTAACTATTTTGGAAAAGAGGCACAAAACCCTTGTCCTTGTTATAAGTTTCCTACATTTCAACTGATCAAAGTTTTCTCTCTTTCTCTTTTTTTCTGGATCTCGAGTTTTCATTGTATTCAGACAGAATATTTCGGATCTTTTTTTAATAAGTAAAGCTTTATTGCATCCCCTCTCTCTCTCTTACTTTCAAGTAACTTCTTTCAGTTTGTTCTAAAATTTCTCATCTTCCTTAATATGTCTTTTTGTCTTTCTGAATTTGTCTCTTTTAATCACTTTCTGAATCTCTTCTGGGATTCCTTAAACTCTCTTTTTGTGTCTTTACATCCGTTTTTTTCTTTCTCTTTTCATCTTTCCGTCTCTCTTTATATGCGTTTTTTTTTCTCTCTTCTGACGTAAGCTTAAGATGTAACCTTTTTCTTCTTCCATTTTGGAACACTGACCACATTTTTTCCAATTTATAGAAAGTTATCACTGCTTGGTCTGTCGCAAAGCCAAATGCGATGAATAGGGATAGGAAGATTCTGTAAGGCCAATATTCCAAATTTTCAACTACTAATTCCTTGAAAATCAGCATTCGATATTTGAGATTCACCTGAGATCGAATATCACTGGCAATGGCAGATGTTACGCAACTGCCTCAATCACGAAGCAATCTACCTACTTTCCATCATCATAATATTCACGCATCTATCTTCCCTGCTCTCTCTCTCTCTCTCTCTCCGAGATTCAAAATATTCTTCTCTTACGACTACCCCTTATGTTTTTCTCTCTGCATCAACCCCATTGTATGGCACAAGGCCAGACGGGTTGAAAAATGGGATTGAAATAATTGTGTATTTCCAATCTTCCAAGGAAGGGCCGGCCTGTCTTGAAAAATCTTCATTCGGAATGATGATTTTCAAGCAGGATCGAACACCCAACTTTGACTCCAGTGAGAATTACGTAACAATTTTAGCCAAAATGAATGTCACCTTCTTTGCAGTATCACTCTCCCTCTCTCTTTCTTCCCTAAATTCTCTCTCTCCGTCTCTGTCTAATCATTTGTCTCTCCCCACATCCCAGATTCAAAATATTCTTCTCTTCCGACTACTCGCTATACCTTTCTCCCAGTATTAATCTCTTTGTATGGTGCACATTCGGAGTGGCGTCACTTCACTATTCTCGCTCACGGTATCTGGCATTCCCAATCGGTCACCCGTTATGGCAATGGCCCGGGCCAACTTTGCTTAACTTCGATAATCGTACGAGGACCGGTGTAGCCAACGCCATTTACGACCGCAAGCGTATGCCGGTATAGTCTATTGTATATTTGAGTATACGGTGTGCGCATGATTCTTTCTTTCTTTCTCTCTTTCTTTCTTCCCTTCTTTCTTTCTATCTATAAATCTATCTCTCTATCTATCTCTCTATCTATCCATCCATGTCTCTCTCGCTTTCCTGAGCCTTTTTGTTATTTGCGATCCGTTTTTCAAAATTACTTTTTTTCTCTTAATCAAGTTGCAGGAGTTTGTTTTTTTTGTTTGGTTCTTTTTTTTGCATCTTTTGTCTTTTGTTTTATTACATTTGTTTTTTTTTTATTTGTTCCCTCCATTCACCTCCTCCCCTCCTTCATTTGTCTGAACAGATGAACGCACGGAATACAGTCGCAGAGGCACCACCACCGACTCACCACCACCACCGTGCCGAGATACACAGCGATCGCCCATAAGAGACACAGATATAAATGCACACGCACAGATTCCTAAATTGCACACACGCACACATATACTCACACATACTGATATGCACACGCACATATGCACACATACTCACACACAAACACGATTCCCGTCTTCTCATCTTTCTTTATAAGTCTTTGATCTTTGCTCTCATCTTTTTTTTTATTTTCTTGCTCGTTCATCCTCTTTTATTTTTTTTAACTATTTTCCCCTGATGAATACTCTCTCTCTCTCTCTCTGTTTATTTTCTCTCTCTCTCTTTGTCTATTTCCACTCTTTCTCTCTCTTCTCACTCTCTATCTCTCTCTATCTCTCTCTGGTTCGAAGCAGAACAACGGGCGTAGGAGACGGTGAGATGGAGGGCAGCGAATGGAAAATATTCTTGCAGTGTTCTGAACTTGGCGTTTGATGTTTATTTCTTTGGAACGTCTTTTCTCTTAACAATTCTGCGAAATGTGTTTCATCTCTCGGTGCTTCGGAGCGTTCCTTTCTTAAGATCGGCCCTCTCCGTCTTCTTCCTCTTCCTCATTTCCCAATTTGCCTTTCCTTTCTTTCTTTCTTTCTTTAAATATACGTACATATATATATATATATATATATATATATATATATATATATATATATATATATATATATATATATATATATATATATATATATATATATATATATACACACACATCTTGATCCATCTGTATATCTCTGCCTCTGTACGTCTTTTTTTCCATCTATCAATTTTTCAGTCATGGTTTTATTTATAAAACATTTATTTAATATTTCAGGGTTCTTTATAGAGTTATCTGTCTGATGGTCAGACTCTATTAATTGACCTATGTCTCTGTGTTCTGAAAAGATAAATAGACCTACAGTCAGGTATGCAGACAGGTATAAAGTTCGATAAACTGACAAGTATACGCACACGCACACACACACACACACACACACACACACACATATATATATATATATATATATATATATATATATATATAGAGAGAGAGAGAGAGAGAGAGAGAGAGAGAGATACGAAGAGCGAGATAAGTAGAGGGCGTGAGAGATGAAGAATTATAAGAATATACACAGAGAAATTTACCGTGAAATCGACAGAGTGATACAAATATACTCCAATCAATATATATTATCCACTGTATATATATATATATATATATATATATATATATATACATATATATATATATATATATATATATATATATATATATATATATATATATATATATGGGCTCTCATCATTATTTCTCTCCTTCTTCCTCTCTCTCTCTCTCTCTCTCTCTTAAATATAATGTGTGTGTATATACATAAGAAAGAGAGAGAGAGATTTATAAATATTTGTATACATTCGTCCCTCCTCTATATTTTTGAGATCAGCAAAGGTGAATCAATAAGGCTGTATCCTGACATTTATTAGAAGAATTTCGTTCTGAAATCTTCTCTATATAATGCCTGATTCCTGTGGCGTATGGAGAAGGCTTATGTTCAGTGCATTCACAGAAAAGATTATGTTGGAAAAATTATTTTCTTACGTAAATTAAATGCCTTTTTCATCATTAGTCTACGGACATTGACTCCCCTACACCCCTGTCTCTATTTTGCACTTGCTTAACTGCCAGGTTTGCAAAGGTGGGAGGGTATGGGTGAGATCAATCCACCTACTAAATTTGCATTATTCCAAATGCTAGTTTTACCCTCCATCCGGACACTGACCAGTGGTGCCGCTACGAAGTTCGTAACTACCTCAGTCATTGAGAACGCTTTTCTCTTTTCTCCTTTCTGCAAAAAAAATCTCCTTCCAAGTTCAGAACCGTCAATTAAAACTATCAGCATTGTAAGCATTGGGTTTTTTCACTTTTTAATTGATTCTGTCTGGCTGGGTGACTATGTATGTGACGCGCGTATGGGCTGTACCAATCCGGCTAAAGGGGTGAAAGTTGAAACATATTCCATATAATGTCATAAACTTTTTGTTATTATGTAATCTCCCAACCCCACTCTGATGAGTTTTTAGGAGTGATCAACTTACAATGTAAGTTCGTGCTAAATTGGTCCTTTAATTTGTGTCCAGAAGCGTTCACACTTGCTTTTAAAAATTCGGACTTTTTTGTGATCACTACCAAAACAAAGGCGAGAGAAGTAACTTATTCATTGATCATTCCTTTTTTTCAATTGATTATCCCCAACAAGGCATGCTGCAATAAGAGCTTAGCCATGTGATGTTTCTATGAGTGATTAACCAGACCTGATTCTTTCTTTCTTTCTCTCTTTCTTTCTTTCTTTCTTTCTTTCTTTCTTCTTCTTCTTCTTCTTCTTCTTCTTCTTCTTCTTCTTCTTCTTCTTCTTCTTCCCTTCAACTCTTTCTTTTTTCCACCATCATCGCTATCTATCAGTCTATCCCTCTCTCTACCCAGTTTATTATTTTCCACCGATTTTACTTCTGGTGAACGTTTGATGTTTTAATTCCGTCTTATTTTTGTTCAAATTCTAAATAATTTTTACTTATTTTTCTAAGAAAAAATATTTCCTTTTCCTTTTTTTCTATATATGTTTTTTTTTTCTTTTTTATCTTTCTGAATTCCTTTTATTCTCGTTAAACTCGGCCTGATAGCGTGTGGAGAGGAGGGAAAGTCAGTGGAGCTTGGAAGGGGTGGATGGGACTGAGTTTTCCATTCTGTCTCCGTCATTTCCTTTCATCGTGTTCCACCCGCATCCATACCGGTACCCGCACCCACTCCGCATTGCACCGAACCCCCACCGCTCATTATTTCATATACTTTCATCTGCCATCTCTCGTTCAGATATTCCTTCTGACGAAACGAGCGCACATTTTATCACAAGTCTTCTTTCATTCATTCCTGACGTCTCTTTTCCTTCAATATTTCTCGATTTTTTCCTGTCCATAATGAATAATCGTAGCCACCAATGTTGTGTTTGTGTTTTTATGAGTTTGTGAGTTCCAGCGCTTATGCCAATACCGTTTTATCTACAGACTTGAAAATTGGCATCAGTACTCCACTTCCAAATTTTCTCTCCTTTTTTTTTTTTAAAGCTTTTTTACCTTCTTTTGAGGTGTATTTTGACGAGTACAGTTGATTATTATCCTCTAGATTATCCAAAATGTAGATTTTCCTGGATTTTTTAAATCTATTTCAGATATTTTCCCGTGAGAAACGCCTGTGATGTCATGAATAGAAATTATTCTGACCATCTTGGTTCTTCGATGGAATTTTTTTTTTTCATTATTATCATCATTAATCTTTCATTATCCGTCCTTGGACATAGACCTTCCACAGGAATCGCCAGATCCCCTTATTGTGGGCGTCGCGGGGCCAATACTTTCTGAACTTGTCTAGTTCGTTTTGCCATCTTATGTCTGCTGGCTGCGGTTTCGAATTCGATCCCTGGGTATCCATGTTGAGAGTCGTGTTGTCCATCGGTTGTCTGCCATTCTTGCAACATGACCAGCCCATTGCCATTTAAGTTTACAAATGGATTCTATGGGGTCTCTGACTTCTGCTTTTCCCTAATTTCTTTCTCTTCATGTGAGGTTGAGCATGATTCTCTCCTGCGTTTGGTTATGTTCCATGTTTCAGCTCCCTAGGTGACTATCAGGAGGAAGCATTGGTTGTATACCCTTCTTTTGGTGATGAATGGGATTTTCTTTTCTTGAAAATTGAGATTGCTCTATCGAAGACGGGCCACCCTATAGTGATTATTCACTCGATTCCTTCTTCTTTCGAGGGTTCCATGGAGATTCGTAGCCTTTGGTAGATGTAGAGATCTACTTTCTCCGACTCTGCATATTCGATTCTGATCGTTACGCGTTCATTTCTCACATGTTCATTGTACATGACGTTTGTTTTGATGAAATTCAAAACATCTTTGCTTTCTTCATTCAGATCATCTAGGATTAATTGGAAGTCCTGAAGGTTCTCTGCAAGAAGGACGATGTCATCAGCAGTTTACATGATTCCAAATTTTGACGCTATGGTTGTTCAATTATCAACTGTGATGGCGAGTTAGATTTATTGTTATCGTTCCGTCTTTCTCATCTCATTTTTGTTTCCTTTGTTTTTTATTTTTTCAATAGTCTTTTGTTTACGTTTCTCCCAATTCATCACCCTTTTCCCACAGAGAATTACACTCTAAATGGATTCTTTCATTCACTCACGCACACCCTTCCTCTCTCTCTCTCTCCTATCCCTCTCTGGACACACACACACACACACACACATATATATATATATATATATATATATATATATATATGTATGTATAATTATAAAGGTATCATATTATTTTAAAACTCCATTTGATATGAACTCTCGTTAACACTCGGTGAATGTATCATGCAGAAATCGAATCAGCAACCGAAACACCGTGTAATAACAGAAGGTCACTCCTAATAGTTTCAAGATAATACAATGCACGTATAATTATTTCTGTCGGATTATATATTCATTTCTCAGTAATAATATATATATATATATATATATATATATATATATATATATGTATATATATATATATATATATATATATGTATATAAGATAAAATGACGTGTTTTTTTATAATGTCCTTTTCCTTATTATACTTAATTAGGAAGAGGGATACTTCTTCATTCTTACGTCTTTTCCTCGGAATATATTCCCATATTTAGATAGCTCGATCTGTGCATATTCCCAGAAGGATAAATTCAGTATGTGTGAAAAGTATCCATACATTTCATATAAACGAAGAAACACCTCAACTAAGGCGATGACGCCCTAGTCCCTTCAAAATACTTAATTTTGACCTTACACACCAGCGTCCCATCCATTTATCAAGATATTCTGCAGAGTCCTCATCTGGGATGGCCAGCCGTTTCCTCGTCGCGTTCTCCTTAATCTTTTTCATGGTTTCAAATTTCTTCCCATTCAACATTCAACGGAGATTTTAGCTTTTAGAAAATCTAGAAATTGCAAGGAGCCAATCAATAGAGAGGGCTGCGTTGTTTTATTTTTGAAAAAAAACCTTGCTCAAGATGTAAAGAATGGACTTCACATACTATACAAGCTCACTCACTGGCGTCCCACCACAGATTGAGTATCCACACTGGAGAGTGCTTGTTCATACATCAGCAATACGATCTTCTTATACTGCTTGTTAAGTTTTGAGGTTAGCACAACCGATTCTCGATATGTTTAAAATAACTTAGTACTTTCCGGACTTGGTACTTTCCCATGATGACAGACTGTTTCAGAAAATTATCTAAAAAACTATTGAAGATATCAGTCACGATTTACAGATATGTTCGAAGTTAATCACGGAGAGGTTATGCACCAAAAGATGTGTCCGGAAGCGCTGGCACTAGATTAAACGTGTTTTAAAAAGCACACAAGAATTCCATTATTTAATAATTACAAGTGTCCAAAATTCAGATTAAACTGTTTTTATATATCTAGTGGGGTGCTCTTGCGAACCACTGACAAGATTCTATAAGGGAAAAAAAAAGAAATGTTTTTCTTCCTTCTGGAAATACAAAAACCCGTTTTTAGAAGATGTCTTGGGACATTAAAGGGTAGAGCTAAATTGCTTAATTCGAAAGCTGCCAAGTGCTGACATAGGAGGAATTATCCTCTTAAAAAATGAAAAAATATATATATATATAAAAACCATAAAAAATGGAAAGACAAAATATGAATTAAAAAATCCAAAACTAAGTAGTGATAGAACTCCAATGTGAAATAATCTAACCAACTGGTAAATTGTACCAAAAATCTAATCAGAAAAACTTTGAAGCAGATTAAAATAGAAAGAAATGAAATATTGTGATTACAAACTTTTACAACACTAGAACAACTGAAAACAAATCAGGAAAAAATCCCTTTTTTCAAAAAAAAGAAATGAAGTAATGAAAACGTTGAAAAATGCTTAAAACACGATAATGATGCGAAATAAAGATAAAATCTCATATGATATATTTCAATTTAACGAACAAATAAAATGATGTATACACAAAAAAGTAAAAGAAAACTCAAACAGTCGAGAGCAAACGTAGTTAATTGTAATGCAATCTGAGGAAACACGCATTTGATAAAGCAATATAATACAATTGACTAAAACGTAAATAACTATAACTTATCCCAACTGTCAAATTTCAAATCAAAGAGAAAGTATTTTTCGATGGTATATAAACAAATTGCAGGCCTAATTACATTGTCCATCTGATCAACTGGAAATCACAAAATCATTATAGACCAAATTTACGCATTTAATCGATATATATATATATATATATATATATATATATATATATATATATATATATGTGTGTGTGTGTGTGTGTGTGTGTGTGTGATTTTGTATGTATGTACATCCATCTCTCTCTTCATATATATATATATATGTATGTGTATATATATATGTGTATATACACTAATCTCTCTCTCTCTCTCTCTCTCTATCTATCTATCTATCTATATATATATATATATATATATATATATATATATATATATATATATATATTATTCCATTGATATACACGTTTGTATTTTGTCGTATCCATGATCATTTCTCGCAATTTATGAATTCTCTTTGTTGTACACAATCCTAAATATATCATTGCATATTATGCTACTTTGTAGCGTATATTCTGCTTTGCCAAAACCCTCACGAGACTTCCGTTCGAAAAGTATTTCGCTCTTCTGTTCTGTGCCTTTTCTTTCTATGCAAAAAGCCATTTGTTATCACACAACGGAGATCCCAAAACAATTCTGGGAGAATAGGAACCTTCTAGGCATCTATCTATCTACCTCACTTTCAACCTCACTCTCTATACCTGTGCCCTTTTTTTTTCCTTTTTTTCCCTCGCTGCTTTTCTCACTCTTCTTCTTTGGTCTTTCCATCTTTTACCTCAGAATCCTTATCTCCCTCTCCTGGCCTCTTTATCTATTAACTTGTGCCAATGTCGGTTTGGGCCCAGGAAAAAATAAAACACGTCATAACAATAAAGAAAAGAACACTCTTTTTCCGTCTAAAGATATGCGTCTCATAAATTCATAATCACGTTTCAGAAAATGATCGTCATTTTTCCGAGTAAGCAGTGATGAGCTCATCTCAAAACGACACAGTTTCTGATTTTCTGTTAATGTCCGTTGGTTTTCATTAACGTTCATTTTGAAGACTTCCATCTTTTGAGAGCAACTTTTTTAGCAAACGTTTTACTAATTGCTCTCAGGCAGTTCTTTCCCCAATTTTCTCAATGATGTTTCTCCCAGCACCAACATCCCAATGTTACAAGAGATCCATGCAAATTTGAGTAGGCATGAAACACCAAAGTTCCTGATGAACGAACCAACTGATAAAAGACAATAGAATAGCCTGAATGGCATCAAATCTTGAACTGTCGTAAATCCGACGCTTAATGTGTTACAATACCAGAATATTCTGATTGACAATGATTAATGATGCAACATAGTATAAAAATCAGCCAAATGACGTCAAACGTATGGGAAATTCCATGGTGTGCTCTTTAGTTTAGATTGTTGTTCAAGGCATTTTCCTTTATTTCCCCAGTTGCTCACAGTTTTTTTTACACACACACACACACACACACACACACACACACACACACACACACACTATATATATATATATATATATATATATATATATATACATATATATGTATACATATACACACACTCACACACACACAAATGTATATATATATATATATATATATAGATAGATAGATAGATAGAGAGAGAGAGAGATAGAGAGAGACAGAGAGAGACAGAGAGAGAGATACTACAGACTGAAAATGTTAGCACGATTTTTTTTTTAAAATAAAAAATATATGGTAATTAAGTCGTAAAGATTTTCTGGAAAACCAAGGTATAAAAGTAAATATATAAACAAAAAGATCTGATGTTCAATTTTGAATGATTGTAAACAGAAGAAAAGATAATTGTATGCCCCAAATTATTGGAACGCACAAATTAATAGTCAATTGTACATTCTCTTTTATCAATAACTTTTTCCAATCTTTCCCGGTGACATTATACTAAATTAGCATAAACATAAATTAAGATATTTTGCCATACTGCGTATAACCCTTGTCGAAGAGAGATGCACCTTTAGGACCAATTTCAATTTCATAGGTGCTAGATTGTGGCCTAAAACTAAGGTAATTGTTTTAAATGACAATGACCTCTAATGACCATGAATGAACTCAGAAGTCAATGTCACATAGGTTACATTCTTGTCGTGAGAAGATGTACCCATATACTAAATTTCAATCTATGTTTCAAGCTAACCTTGAGAAGAATTATAGGTAGATAGGCCTTGTAGTTTTTGCGGAGAAGAAGCACACACACACACACACACACACACACACATATATATACACATACATTTATATATGATCAGTGTATTCACGCAGATTATAATTTTGATGAGGATTATAATCTATCCGACGATATTAGAATGAAATGAAAATTCAGAAGACCTTATTGTGCACAAATGGAGCCAAGATGAACTGGTAAATCGTCAAATAAACCATGAAATCCAATTTTCACTCAACAAGCTCTTCTGAACTGTTATTCTACTCTCATATATATATATATATATATATATATATATATATATATATATATATATATATATATATATATATATATATATATATTCACACATATATACACAAACACACACACTCACACGTGTGTGTGTGTGTTGAGAAATAGATATTTATGATCCAACAGAATGATCATAAATTGCATTGTATCATATAATAAATATTTATTTTAAATGATCTTCCTTTGTTACTTGGGTAATGTATCACTGAGCTGAGATAACGTAAAAAGAATAAACAATCAAAGAAAATGAGGCTGCAGCAGAAATCGAACCTTCGACCGACAGGGCAGCCGCTTCAATGTAGCAATGCTCTTACCATATTCTTTAATTTCTTAATCTATCCACGTTGTCAAGGTTGAATGATATATCAACCGTGTAACAAAGGGGAATCATTTCAAATAAATGTTTCTATATGATATAACACAATTCATGATGGTATATACATATATATATTTCAGTTCCAAGAACGTTAGTTTCATTGCATTTGCAACACTATGTCTGACGATTTCATGAAAGGAAGCCATAGAAAAACTTCTTTTCCCCAGAAGAAGTTTTTCTCTTCAAACGAGCGAATTCTCAACTGTATTATGTTGCGCAGTTACAGTTTATCAAGTTTCGAACAATTTCATATTGAATCAAAACAAACACGGAGAATAACTATCCCCCCCCCCCAGTAAATTCTGTCAAGGTTGAGTTTTGGGCATCAGTTCTTAATCCAGTTCCGATATGCCAAAAGAATATGTTTAATTCTCGAGTTGAAAATAATGAATTGGAATCTTAAATATAGATTAGAAAAGAACATTAAGATCAGTGGTGTCCCTGGGGTTGGTATCAACTGGGGCAGTAACTCGGGGTGTCACTCTCACTATTACCCACTCAAAAAAAACGCCGAACAAGACATGCAACAAAACACAGCTGGCCATTTATAATGGTTGACAATGACTGGATTCGGCTAAAATGGCTAGAAAATAACGAGAAAAGGGCTAATATCGTTGAAAAATAGAATTTTTGAAATGTCAAAACAAAAATGCGTTAAATGTTGCGCTAAAACGTTACATTGGCAGCACTGGTCACTTCACTCAGAATATCTAGAATGTTGGCGATCTTTTTGTATTACAGCTATACTTCCTTCAAAAAATACACTGAATCTCCTTTTTGCGTACAATCAGGGGAAATTTTTGTTCGTGTATGTTCTTACGGAGTAAATTTCCCCCCGAAGGGATTCAAATGTTATAGAACAAGACATCATTCTTTCAGGAATAATTGAAGTCTTTTTTCCCGATGCGTTACGTAATCAAACGCAGATGTATTCATCTTTAAATTTAAAAATTATTTTTATTATAGCCCCTTTTTTGCTTTTCATTGCACAACGTAAATTGTCTCTCTAACACTAAATATGTTGAAAATCACAAAGGTTTTTCGTTTATACACGGTATTGAAAGTTATAATCTTATATAGACAAGTTTTCAGCGAACCCAAAAGGAGACATAGACAGCTGTTTTTTTGGTACCTGTTTCCCATTTAATTACTACAAAATATTGGGTTCTGTGCAGACTTTCTGCTTGAAGTAGCAAGAATGGGAAATTTTCCTCTGATGAAATTATAAATTTGTGAATTTAAATCTATCTCCTCAAATCTTATTCAAATTGTATTCTTATCGCTCACCAAAAATCACCATTTCCCTGTTGCAATAGAACATGAAAAATGCAATCGTCAGCAGTTTTCGAGAGAGAGAGAGAGAGACAGACAGACAGACAGATAGACAAACAGAGACAGACTGACAGACAGAGACAGAGAGACAGAGAGACAAAATGTGAATAGGAAACAAAAAGTTTTGAATTTAATGTCATTTTTGAAAATATAAGTATCTCTGTATCTTTTGAGGTATCATGTTTTTAGATGCATGAAGTGAACACTCGCTATAACGAACCTCGAACGAATTCCGGTTTAAACGAACACATGGACCATAAAAAACTTATTTGCCGAACGAAGTTTGATAAATGCGGCGAACACATAAACTATCGCACTTGACATAACGCTAGTTTCATGATTCAGCCTTTAAATCAAGATCAAAGTATAGGAGACCTAGGATTTTGTCCTGTGGCTTCAAAATATAATCGTAATCTTGCTCTCGTGGGGAAGTGAGTGATTATGGATCAAAGAGTAGTATCTGTCCTTCTCACGTCAACGAAACATGGCACCAACTTCCCATTTTCAACTTTGGCCTGATTGTGGCTGTATTTCAATTGTTTTTTTTCCATGAATTTTAATTCAATTTGAATATTTTTTCAATTGACAAAAACAAAAGTTGTAAGGATTTTATTCATGAACTCCACTGAAAACAACATGACCAGGCATTTCTGTAACAATTTGAAAGTTTTCTTTGCGCATGTAAAAAAAAGTCAAGTACCTACTAAATTTTTCTACTTGTAACTCTTCATTACTTTTTGACTGATTTTAACTGATTACTTTATTGAATTTTGCATTAGAATAAATTATTGTTTGTTTCCTATATTCGTAATTAAATTGCTGTTTGTAAATTATTGTTTTATTAGATTCATTAAATTAAAGAAAAATATTGAGCAATTAAAATACAACCGTATTGGGGTTTTTTTGCCAATTAAAAGAATAATCAAATTAATGAATTAATGTAAAATTCATAAAGAAAACAATTAACTTCCATTCACAATTGAAATGGTGAGTTAATGCCACGTTTCCCTTATGTGAAAAAAAGATACTACACTTTGATCTTGCAGTAAAGGCTATGAAAGGATGGACCTCGAAACTAGGATAGTGTCCCAAGATGAAACTTCGAAAAAAGATATTTAACAATCGTTTCAAAAGAATGCTGAAATAGTGCGTTGTAGATGCTAAAATATGGATAAAATGAGGAAGAATGAAAGTCTTACCTTTTGTAGTTGATTTTAATTTGAAGAACCTTTATATCGACACAAAAAAACAGTATCTAGAGAAATATGGCAGCCAACAGCTGTCGAGATTTGTCAATAAAACAATGAATTGAGTGAAGCAGGACCCAAGAAAGTTACAAACGAAAGCAAAATTCTGAAAATGTCTCTGAAAATGGTTGAAATCGACTAGAATGTTTTATGCACTCTTTTTAAGTCAAATCATCAAATAAGCTAACAGACTCTAGAACAATTCATTCATGAAAATTTTAACTTTATTAAACTTTCGAAGTATTTTCAAAATTGGTCAAGTTTTTGGCTCTCACTGATTTTTATCGGAAGAATTGGAAAAAGAAAATTTCATTCAAATCAAGTCGATGATGGTTAATTTGACAACATTGGGTTGTCTACAGCAGAACGTGTAACTTTTCAATTGAGTTCATGCAAAAACATTGTCTTATTCTATTGCTTCAGTTAGAGATCAAAAGACATTGATGACGGCTTGTTCGTTTCATATCACGAGCAGGAATGAATTTGACAAAACACAGAAGTTCTCTAGTCAACAGATTTGGGAAATACTGTTTGTTTTTTCATTTTTCTACTTAAGTATGGAGATCCTAAATAATTCAGATTTTATTTTATGGTAAAAAGCAAATTATTGTATATCACTTCAGGGTCAACTAAGCTAAGTCAAAATTAATTTATCAAATTAACAAATATATATACTCTTTTAAAAAATTTTTAGATAGTCTTTTGATGGTGTCACTTTTACCACAGTTGGCTAAATACTATCTGAGATCAACTGTAAAAATTGTTTTCTATCTATGCTGTTTGGTTCAATTGAACCATTTTTTATTTCTTTGAAATAATATCACGTCGGTAGCAACGTTTGTGTAGTTGATACTAGGTCGTAAATGAAGGGTGGATTTACATGGACCCAATGCTAGGGGCTAGCACAAGTCTGCAAGATCCGCTTGTAATTAGTGCTTTACGGTTTTCCCGATCATTAAAAAAACTCTCACTTTATTTCTTTGTAAATTCCTTCCTTTCTTTTCCTTCCTATATATTTATTGTTTTTTTTATTTTAATTCCCCCCCCTTCTTTTTCTCATTATTAATTGAACAACCGTAGCCACCAAGAAGTTGCTAAGGGTTTGGTCTGTTTGTTTCTAATATAAGCGAGTGTTTGTATGTCTCAGCACTTCTGGTTATACCGTTTTGTCAACAAACTTGGAAATTGGCATCAGTACTCCATCACCCTCTAAAATTGTATTTTTCTATTTTGGAAACAGCTCTTTCAAAATCATTTTATGGCTTATCATGACAGGTTTATTGATAATATCAATATTCTCCGTAACCTAGATGTTTTTCACTCTATTATAGATGTTTTCTAACGGAAAAAAAACAGTGACGTCATGAAATTTATTCTTACCATATTTCATTTTTTGATGGAATTTCTTCTCATGACTTCAAATTTAGGCGCAACGGTGGATGAATTATTGACTGTAATTGAGATTAATCTATTTTCTGTCACATTTTGATGTTTATTTCTCTTCTTACTTTTAATTCTTGTCAATTACATTACTTTCTTTCCTTTTCGCTCTTTCCTTAATTTTTCGTTTTTTCTTCGATTTCTTCCTGTTTTCCTTCTTTTATTTTGTTTCTTTTCTTCCATCCATTCATTATAATGTTTTATTGTCATCTCTCACCTACTTATCTCCCTACCATTTTCTCTCTCTTTTCTTCTTCTTTTTCTCTCTGATCCTTTCTTTTATTCTCTCACCTCTCTTCTTGACATCTTACTTATCTTCATCCATTTTCCCTTTTCTTCATTTCCTTCCTTCCTACTTTCCATTATTTCTGCCTCCTTTCCTTCTTTCTATTATTTCTTCCTTTATTCCTTCCAACCTTCCATTATTTCTTCCTTCTTTCCTTCCTTCCTTTATTTCTTCTTTCTTGCTTTCTCTCTTTCTTCCTTTCCTTCTTCCCTTTATTTCTTCATTCTTTCTTTCCTTCCTTTCATCCGACACACCCTCATCCGTTTATTTCCTCTTCCTCTCCTCCCTTCATTCACAAACGAATAGACACACTGTGTACCGCGTCGAATCGTAATGCGCAATTGAGATGTTGTCACTTTTTTTAATACACACACTCGCTGAAACTATTCCATTTTTTGAAATTTTCTTTCTAGGATCGCGCACGTAAAATTCCGAAATAAAAACGCACTTTCTTTGCCTTGTGCTTCGGTGCTTCCTTTTCTTGGTTGCATCGATATTTTCATTTTTACTTCAAAGCACCAATTAACACAAGACACCGCCCGCCGTTCTCCTACTGATGCTACTGCTTCTATATCCAGATCAACGAGTTCATGGGACTTTTTTTTCAATGTTAGCGTCTTATCACTTTTAAAGCATCGATTAAATAGATACGATTTTCCATCAAGATACTTGAAACAGAAACTCGTCCATCAAAGTGGGAACTTGCAAAGAACTCATCGTCCTTAGTTCGTTTTTTTTTCCCAAAGAAAAAGAATCATTAATCTTCAAAAGGATTCTTTCTTTTCAACTCTGCTTTCATTTATTCATTTGTTTGTTTTTGTATTGTACAGGTTTTGATTTTTTCATATTTTTTCCGTATTTCTGAAGTTGTGAAATTTTCCTTAATCGACAGTAGCTGATACAGCATAAGGTGTTCAGTAAGAACACTTCAAAGTTATACTTTAAACGGAAAACTTTGCCTCGGTTGAAAACTACTGTTTCAATAGTTTGTTTTCATCAACACGCTTCTCTAACCAGGAAATCAGTTTCTTGTTGTGGTTGGCTTGCTCAGCTACTCAACAAACTGCACTTAATGAGAGACAAATTGATATTGAATCATAATTAATGCTGTGTTATTGGCAGTATCATAACAATAAGTTTGCATTTTAACGATGCGACGTTTTCTATATGATTTAGCAGTGGAACCATATGACTTTCGAAACAATATGACTGCTTTACAGAGCGATAGAGATTTGCTAATCTCTCACATTCATTAAACTTGCCTTACTGAGTCGAGTGTAGAATTCTCGAAAAGAAGGTTTTGTAAAATTTTACCTGAGTTCAAACAGCAACAACTGACACTAGTAATAACTCCAGCTATAAGGCAGGTCACAACACGATAGGTCACTTGAAGCCCAATAACACACTGTTTTGAAAAGTTATATCTATGTGATAAATCATTTTAATAGTTGCGGCGTCAATTGTAATAAATGGTATGTGTTGATCATGAAACGATCGATGGTTTTTTTCGTCAAATGGTTAGGAGTAGAATAACATGACACAATTTGCTGTCCTGTTGATGAAAGTTCTTTTATTATTTCGATTCAGAGGAAGTGAGGACTAAATCTTTTGGTTCAAACAAAATACAATGTCTTCAAGTTTCTGGGTCAGACACAGAAAAAGCATCCTTTAACTTGAATGGTCTAACCACATCCAAACACGCGAAAAGGCAAAGAGTAAGCTTGTCGCTTTATATGCGTGCTGGATAGTCGAAGCCACTTCAGCATGACGTGTACTCAGTTAGTCACTTTATTTGCGACGTGTGCTTATTCGATTACGTGATTCGTCAAGAGTAGTATCAGATGATTAGTGATGCGTTGTGTCTGAATCCAATTACATTATGTTACTTTTTCATCGTGCCATCTCCTTTGTTCAATGTTGCCGAATGTGTTACATGAGGAAAAAAATTACAATTAAATCTACGACCTAGGGACCTTGCCCCATTCTTTTCACCTCGATGGACTATGGTATGAATACCTTTTGTTTGAGGGATTGGTCGACAGTTTACATGTTGCACCACACATTAAAATACCATTGCGCAGGCCTTCTAGCTATTCATGCACAGGTTTAGGGCCTGTAGAGACGTGGGAAACCCTCGCAGATCTTCATTCGCCAAGCCAAGACATCATATGAAAACAATAGTCTGCAATTCTACCTCGTTACCAATCATGTCACGGTATACATAAATATATTGCTGTCTGTGTGTCCCCACATTCGAGCACCTGCTGTAGAATAGTAATAGCAAGTGAATCCAAAACACAAACTTCACCGGGTGCTGCATTAATGTTAGCAGTTTCAAGACAAGACGAGATATGACTAAGTAATTCACACATGCACGCACACAAACACACACACACACACACACACACACACACGTATATATATATATATATATATATATATATATATATATATATATATACATATATATATATATATATATATATATATATATATATATATATATATATATATATATATATATATATATACACATATTACAAATTTCGCCCGACGGATGCATATTGCTTTCAGTCGTTCGCAAGAAACTAATAGTCGTAAAATAAATTTCATGTAACTTATGATATTATCTTTAACTTGAAGTTCTGTTGTACAATACTTGATGTAATTCGTAGAAAACATCTAATTGAGTGCATCGATTCTTTTGAAAAATGAATTTCAGTTAAGTAAAATAAATGTTCTTTGTTTTCATTAGGCTATGTATACCTACGTATGTCAGTCTTAAAGCCATCCCGTATAGTAAATCTGGCAAGTTGTCGCACGTGAATTTTCAGAATTGCGACCATCTTCATTTAAGTTCTCATATTACCCTAGTTAATAACTGTGAAATAATTCACGGATATGTTTGAATTTCTATGAATATTTGTTAAGGAAAAGTAGTTTATCAGCAAATTTTTTACCCTGAGTGACTGAGTTAAGTGTTATGGACAGTAAACCAAGAAGATCACACTGTTTATCGTATAAATAAAATAACAAAATGAATTGGTATCAGAACACTAATACTAGGATATCCAAGGACGATTGAACCCACTAACAACAGCCTGAAAGATTAGCTAGCTTATCATTGATATGTGACGTCTGTCCTGATCATTTTTTCATTTGATTTACTCATTAATCCAGTGGAAACAAATCCACGGATATATTTGGATTGAGATTTGGTCTTCTATTTTTTTAGCAAAATAAATATTGAAATCGTGCCCAGGAATAGTGCGTAATTTGAAACTATGGGTAGGAAGTATTTCTTTCAGCAACGGCGTCCTCAGTGTACGAGTCCAGCGTTACGACTAGTAGGCCCCCAAAAAATCACACTTTCCATTATCAGAGTAAATTTCACTTCTCACATCATGAACCCTATTTTTTCAACCTCCAAAATCTGTGAAGCAAGTACGATTTCTCTTTTCGTATGAAATAAAGCTTGTATACAAAGAGATGAAAAATTAATTTGACATTTGAAGAAGAGAATGTAAATGGGCGAGCAATTAAACAATGGTTTCAGAAATTTCACTCTGGGAAAAGAATGTTGAAGAAAAAAAGCTTTGAGGAGAACCCAAGAACATCAATGACGACAACTTGTAGAAAAAATAATGAATATAAACATAGAACATGCAGAACTATTTCAGCAAAGCTTAGTGTTGATATCTATGTCTCTTTGCTTTCTTTGTTGTGATAAGGAAGATGAAATTATTAGAGAGTCGATTCCGCATGAATTGACAAAAAATCAGAAACTCTGCCGTTTTGAGGTGTGCTTATCACTGCTTACGCGAATAAATAACTACCTATTTCTGGAATGCCACCATTGTAACGAAAAATGGATCCTTTGCGATAATCGAGAACGCATGTTTTGATAAAAGGAATGCTGTTTCTGTTTGAAATATAGTATTTTCTTCTTTTCTTTTAAGACCTAATATTTTGTATCAGATGGGCAAAGAGAAAGTGTTGGGATAAAAGGAAGGAAAAACTTCTAAAATGCAGGAAATGAATAGAGAGAGCGAGAGGGAAAAGTTAAAAGAAAAGAAGATAAAGTGAGAGAAAGAGTATGGGGGAGGGGGAAATGCTTGGACGGTTTCGACTCTTACAGAATTATTTATAGATCTTAGTTATGTTTGTTTAGAAAGAAGTGAGAACTTTTCTTTTTTCTTTGTCAAATATTCCAAAATGTTCCACTTTTTCCTGCCAAAATCTGACATTTCCTGGGGTACAAACTACTATAAATATTAATGATATAAGTCTGGTTAGTCACTCCATATAAACTGCCTTGTAACCAACGTATTTTGGCTGCATGCTGTATCGGTGGTGATCAATTTTTGAAAAAAACAAAAATAAAGGGGGGGTGATCATCAAAAGTCCGAATTTTCAAAAAAGCACAACAATTTAGCATAAGCCTACATGGTAAATTGACTCCCTGCACCAAAAAACCTACATGACAAGAGAATTTAAAACAAAATGAACGTTTTTTTTCTAAACTCAGTAAGGAGTAAATGTTTAATTTCGCCAACAGTTTAGCTCAGTTGGTGCGGCCTGCACACTTTACACATACATAGAGAGCCAGCAAGATTGACTGACAAACAGCAAAACCAAGTTAAAAACTGAAGAAACCCTGGTCGATGTTGACAGTTCTGGTGGACAGTTTCCAATTCTGGCCCTAATCCTGACGTTCGTATAGATGAAGAGGATTGATGTTTAAAAAACAGCTATGATTAAGACGAATACTACGCTGATGTTTATAAGCGGATCGGTGGAGAAATTAATAGCAATTACAACAATGATAATGCAACAATAATAGTAATAACAACAAAAATAATAAATCTCTTTGATGTTAAAAGCGAATGTAAAGTATTTCTATTCGTTCGTAATTGGAGATTCTAGTGTAGCAGAGCTTAAAATTCTTCAAATAAAATCCTGGGAGACATTAAACAAACTTCCGTCTTTTAATGACTTCGTCTTCCCGGTTGTAAACATTAACTTTTCTAATTCATCCTTTTTCTCTCTCTTGCCGACGAACAAATAAAATCACACGCATACACGAGTTTGAATTTCGGTAAAAAGAAAACAATCTGGACGAAAAAATATTGATTGATTCAAAAGTTTCTACAGCCAGATTTTCCAAAATGTTAGGGCAATCTGAGAAGTGTCTTTAAAATTTACAAACGTGTTTGTTGCTTGTATAGTTAGTTAATAGGTCATTGGCAAAAAGAAGGCAGGAAAATAAGTTTCACGTGCAGAATAAGTCTCGAAAATTTGTCTTCAGTTAGACATGTGTCTTTCTATTCTTGGTCAACAGAGAAAAAAGTTGATTTTGCCCAAGAGTGGGAACGACAAAATTGATTTAATACCCGAGCAAAGAAAAATCTTAACTACATCACTGACAACCTTTTCATCTCAACCTCAACAAAATCCACAGGGGAAATAGTTCTTTGTATTTGCTGGAATTCAGTGGGGTTTTTTTGGTTTTTATTTTTGAATAAGCTGATTTCAGGAATTACCTATATGTTATAATAAAGTATTTTCCAAAACGAAATGAGTTAAGTTTACAATCATTTAATAACTGTTTGTGATTACTATCCTCATCTTCATTTTTTTTATAGCAATGTTTCGCCCGCTGTACCGTCCGATCTTCCTCGTGTGTCTTTTGCAAAGGGCAACGATATGTGATTTCTGAGAATAACCATTTATCTGATTTAAAAGAGTATGTTTTCTCATTCCTTACGAGACGAGAAAATAAAAAAAATTGTGTTTGTTACTCTTTTTTCAAGATTCATTGTGAACAAGATGGTCTGTTTCTGTCAATTCTTTGAACTACCTGACAATAGATATTATTCTATCCTTAGTGCGTCGTTGGAGAGTCAAAGTTAGCAATTGTATGACGTTGAACATTGTTGGTGAACGTGATCATTACTGGGGGCTTAACCACAATGGCTCCGATTATGATGCAAAATCTATATATTTCAAGCATGAATCAATTTCATAACAATAGTACGGCCTGATTTCAACTCGATCAAATGTTTTATTCACATTTACAAGGCCTGTGCGTTTTCCATGAATTCGTAGTATAAGTCCAAGTACGATAGTCCGACCTTCTTTTAATCCAGAAAGTTTAATTTGCATTTACAATTTGTTTATGTTTCTATCAACCTGAGGCACAATTCCTGTAGTGCAACCTACTTTCCGTCCCAAAATCTATCAAAATGTTTCATTAGCACTTACAATTCAATTGGTTTTTGATTTTATCAATCCAAGGGAGAAGTAGTAGTCCTGTAATCCGATCTTATTTTAATCCGACAAAAATTAGAACAAGATGTTATATTCACACTGACTATTAGCTTTTCCCACTAATCCATACTAAAAGTACTTATCCTCTCTCCCAACACTCTTTTAATCCGACTAAAATGAGATCAAAATGCTTTATATACATTTACTATTCATCTATATCTCTCTAAATTCCTGGCACTTCAGACACGCATTAAATGGACACTGGATAAGAAAAATTCTCTTTTTGATGTTTCTGCATACTTTAAATCTGCAACCCTAACAGCTAATCCTATCTGGCTTTAAAATCTTAGAGGTCGGTCTAGAGGATTTTGACGTCGATACAGAATTAATTTTAAAGTTTAAAACAAAAAATAAAATGAAAAAGAAAAATTGCTTTGATGTCGTATTTTATAACGAACCGAAAACTGATGATGGTCGTTATTTTTTTTTCTATTTTTTTCTATTAAGCGATAAAATAATGAATTCAATTAGTGAATGTCAACAGGAAACAGCATGGCAAAGCAATCAGGAAAAAGTTGGACAACGTTTGAAAAGTCAGCGGAAATTAGAAGCCGCTAGCAGAAATGACCAGTAATTATCGGTTGCGTTCGATCTGAGTCAAACTCCAAATATTGTTTACGAAAGGAGATCTCTGCCAATAAAGACACTTTACCATCTTCCGGACTAGGTGGAAGCTTCGTTGCACTCTGTTGGGGTCATGAAGCTAAACTTGTACCGTGGGACCTAAATTCATCTCAGAGATTGAAGGTAGAAAGCAACAACAAAAAACAAAAGAAGAAAAAAGGAAAATCACACAGACGTAAACAGGAAATGAATGGGTTAAGCACAATGTTGACATGATCAGAAAAGCGTACTATTGGTGTGTTGAGAACGCACATGTGTACATATGGATTTATATCCGTGATTATGGGTGTTTGAAATCAACAATATGATTACGTCGACGGTGAATTTGAACAGCCGTCAGGTTTTGGAGTTCGAATCAAAAGGAAAGTTGATTTCTATTTAGGACACATCACTAGTTTCTTTAAAATAGTGCACTGTCTTCTTACATTTCCAAAAATCATTTCTTAACAATACTGATTAATAAGACGAGTATTGGGTGCAATAGAAAACCAAGAAAGTTATTTCCTACACTTAATTTAGTCCGGCACAAGACCCCTTGAATATGGTTGCCTTGCCTTCATGACCACTCTAATAGAGAACCCAGTAAAGATCTAATTTACTACACTTGCGAATAGTTTATAAGATGAGCTTGCAAAGCAACGGTCAAAGGTTGGTATCCCTAGATATTGGGTTACCCCAGCCTAGTCTGACATGAAGTAAATAGAATGGGGCGTCTAGTCAAAATCAGATACACAAAGCCACCCATCACTTTATGACATGACCACTTTCAACGTCTGTCCTTGGACATAGACCTTCGCCAAAATTCGCCAGACCTCCCTACCGATGGCGTCGCAGAGCCACTACACCCTGAATTTGTCTAGCTCATTTCTCCAACTAATTATCTGCCGGCTGCGTTTGTGCATGTGATCTCTGGGGATTTATGTTGTGAGTTGCAATGTCCATCAGTTGTCCACTATAGTTGCAACATGGCCAATCCACTGCCATCTGAGATTTTTAATGGATACTATGATGTCCCTGACTCCTGTCTTCTTCCAGATGTACTGTGGTGTCTTATGGTCTCTTGTGGTCTCTCCATGTGAGGCCTAGCATAATCCCTTCGTGTGCATGTTGCATGGTTCTGAATTTGTGGATCTGTCTCTTGGTTAGGTTCCATGTTTCAGTTCCATACGTGACTATTGGGAGGATGCATTGATTGTACACCTTTCTTTTGGAGATTAATGGGATCTTCTTATTTTTGAAGGTTAAACTTGCTCTGCCACAGGCTTGCATACTTGTGTGATTCTTCACTTGATTTCTTTTTCTCCTGAGGGTCTCATGGAGATTCGTTGTCCTTTGTAGATGTAATGATCTACTTTCTCCAGTTCTGTGTGCTCGATTTCGATCTTAGTGTTTTTATCTCCAATGTGGTTGTTACACATGATCTTCGTCTGGCTGAAGTTCATGTGTAGGCTGACTTTCTTCCAGTGAGAATTCAACCAACTTGCAACAGCTTGCATTTATTTGGCAAACACTCTGTTAATGCTTTGCACCGACGGCGAATTTATACTGCACGGAGTGTCGAAATTTTATTTCTTTTAATAATCCTCCAACCGGAGTCATGTATGTATGCAGGTATTTTTCTTTTAGGTAAATGCTTGTAAATTAGCGGCCATTTTTTCATGTGTTTTTGTAATTAGGATTTCAATGAAATAGAATTGAAATTGAAAAAAGATATTCATAAAACTAAAAATTATTCAGAGAGCGTATACCACTGTCAACTCCACTATCGGGGTAGGGATGGGGGTAATTGTGCATGGATCTGTCCCGAAATTTAATCAGTTCTTCCATATCCTGCTGCCCAACCATCCACGAAATATTGAAATGTATTGAGAATTTTTGTATATATCGTATAGGGAAAAATGAAAGTTTGACGATGTTACGTTTGGATGTGTAACTACGACGTAGGGAAGATAATTGTGTATGGATCCGCTCCAAAATTCATTGATAACTTTTTGGGATATTGTGTGATCAGTCATGAGACTACACATGAATATAACAACAAAAAAAAAACGGGAAAATATCTCTCATGCAGAAAAAAACATCCTTGATCTGTCTCACTTCTTTCTCAAGCCCGTTACCTGCTCTCCCTTCCACAAAATTTAATTGAAATTCATTCACTACTTTTAAAGTTCCTGTGTGGACAGAAAAGTGAACGGACGTGACCGAATATGCATATCCTCTCTTTTCAACTTAGTTGTAATTAAATCAAAAAAACATTTTTTTAGTCTGTCGCCAATCACCTGAAGACCTTCGGCATGTCACTTCTGATACGTATGTCATACAGTTGCCACCAGTGTTGTAATGAGTTTGACCCTAAATAAAAGCCAAACTAATAAACATAAAATGTGTATCTGATCGATCAACTTGAGAAAGCGAGCAACCTTGTCCGGTTGACCAATTAGTCAGTTGACCAATTAGTTTGTTTAGCGACTTCCATCCTTAATGAGTGTCCAAGTGTTATTGCTTTTTGACAAACTAAGCAAATCTTAGTAAACATCATGATATACGTAGGTACGTCAATGAGCCTGAATCCTAAAGCGGAAAAAGCATTAATTCTATATAGAACATAATTATTTTTCAACATAATGTCCTTCCTTGTCAATACACTTAATTAAGCAGTGATTATTAATCACAAAGATCGAACATTACATAGAAACATGTTCAGATCAAATTTCAGGTGATGTATACGTGTCAGGCCACGGACTTATTAATCCACTCTCTGAGAGACCAATGGCGAGTAACAATGGAGAAGAAACAGTCAGGCCGGTGGCACCCAGGCAGACAAACACCGATAGAAAAGTTTGAAAAAAGATGACCCAGAGGTTTCCAGGTCTTTGATCTCTACCACTGCCTTCACTCCCAGAACACATATTTTCTTCAAGGGGAAAAGTCAGACACAGACAGAGAGAGATAGAGAGGGGGGTAGCAGACAGAGAGACAGAGACATATAGAAAGGGGGAACAGACAGACAAGAGAGACATAGACAGAAGAGACACGAAGGAAGAATAGAGTCTTTGATAATAAAAAAAATAACGCCAGGAATGGAAAGATCAGACGGACTGGATGAGTCAATGTTATAATTTGCTTTCAGAACAACGAATACTGACATTCCCGAAAGAGATGTCCAAATCCTGAACAGATTTGAGACGTCATACGTCGGGGGTTTTTGTTTTTATTTTTGCTTTTACTTTTGTTGCTTATACCGAACCCGTACTCAAAAAGTTGCTTGCTGAGTACTGAATATACGACCGTAATACTTTCCCCCTAAAATCAGAGTGTAGTATCTTTCTGATTACTAGACACTTTTTGAACTGGAATCAGTCACGAAATTTAAACCAAGAAACCTACACTAAAAAATTTAGAACGGGATAAGGAAAGGCTCGAAAGAGTAGGAGGAAAAAAGAAGTAACGAAGTAGGAGAGGTAAGGAGTAAGAATGCTTGTCAAAGATAAAACCTGGTGAAAGGAAAAAGATACTAAGATACTGCATATAATAATGTTTTGTCTTATGTTTTCATGAAAAGTATTTTCATTTTTAATAATGTACAGTATTTTTAGATAAAGATATTTTTCTTTCTAATGTTTTTGTTTATTTACAATCCGTTGATTTTCAATGGAATGTGCAAAATACTTGTAACTGAATATGAAGTATTTTTGAATAAAGGAAAAAATGATACAAATGTCCTTGGAAAGAAGTCCTCGATTAAAAAGAACTCACATACAGTAATCAGGTTAGTAAGCACAGTATTCAAAAAGGATATGAAAAAAAAAAAACACAAGAAAAACCCCAAAAAAATGTGAGAACAGAATTTCATTTTCCGTCCTAAATTTGTTAATTTATATTCATGTTTTTGTGATTAAAAAGGGGTGGGGAGACATGTCTATTTTCTTGATTGCTTAAGAGCAATAATTCTGATAGAAACAACATTTCCCGACCAAGGGAAGATTGTCAGCCTTTTTTTTTAAAGCTATTTACACGAAGTACAATAATTATGGCTATACAATGTGTATCTAGATCCATTTTTTTTTTTCTTTTTTTTTTTTTTTCAATTGATTTACTGGTTAATCCCCGGTGAAAATAACATCAAAGATATATATCTTTAGAGTTTTTAGAATTCATTCCACTGGAAGACTCCATAGTTTCAAATGGTGGATAGGAGATTTCTATCAGCGAAATTGTTACCTTTTAGTTGGAGAGTCTGTAGTTACGGACAGAAAACCACCAAAATCCCAGTATTTATTGTACCTGGGCATTTATCCACCCATCTCTCTCTCTCTCCCTCTCTCTCTCTCTCTCTCCCCCCCTCTCTCTCTCTCTCTCTCTCTCTCTCTCTCTCTAAACCGGCCTAAGATTTCACGGGGCCAGAGGATGGCAAGCTTACTGTAAAGCATGCCCAACCTTTAGGAGCAATAAAATCCCATTAGTTCTAAAAAGAAAGGTCAACAACCTCCCAATCTTCCCAGCAGTCAGTTATGGAGCTGAAATATAGGACCTAGCCAAAAGAATGACCCTCAAACTGAGAATCATGGAATGGGCACAGGAGAGAATCATGCTCAACCTCACATGGAGAGATCATAAGACAGCACAGTATATTAAGAAAAAAATCAGAGGTATCGTAAAATCCATTAGGAAACTCAAAAAGTGATGGGCTGGTCATGTTGCGAGGATGTCAGACAACCGATGGACATCACGACTCGGGACGTGGATCCTTAGAGATCATGTACGAAACTGTTACCAGCAAAATATAAGATGGTGTGATGGAGTAAACAAGTTCAGAGAGTATTGACTTCGTGACGGCCGTGATAGAGACGTCTGACGAATCCTGGAGAAAGTCTACGTCCAACAACAGTCGCTAAAAGAATGATGATGATGATGATGATGATGATGATGATGATGATGATGATGAAGCAGAACTTGATAGGAGGTTACCACCTTTTGGGGGACCTCTGGCTTGCTTATGCGTTATGCCGGCTCTGTTCTCCCTGTCTCTATTTACTAATCATATATACATGTTTTTCCATAAATGACCACTGTCAAAATTGATAATGAATGTAACAGCTTTTTACTCTCTCTACTATCAAGGCAGATGACGTAGTTATGGGAGAGAGGTTTGTCTAAGTCTTCATTCACATTCTCTCTTTTGTCCACCATAGTGACATGCCATTTTTGCGGGTTAGATTCATGTCGGTGAGTGTATGGATACATACGTTTTCCAAGGACATTAGTACGAAGTGAATGTGAGAGGCCTCGGTCGGAATTCGAACCCAGTTCGTCGATTCCGTTTCCTTCAACTTTTTGTAAGTACCGATAATGGTTTGCACTGAAAGAGCAGCGTTCGCACTCTGCAGCTAAGAAACTAAAACGAAGGGCAATATCTGTTTGAGTGCTAGCAGATGTCGGCTTGTTCCTGGTTCACCGAATCGTGGAAAATGTATTCTGACAAGCGGCAGGAGTCGTTCTGTGTACACTTATTAACTGGATTCGACGGGACCTCCCCCCCCCCTTCCCGATTCCCACAATGCACTTCCTCCTCCCACGATTTCAGCAGCCTCTCCCTTGGACAGTATCTGGTGACCGATATCCTGTGATAATATATCTTTGTACTGTTACAGTATATATTATATTAATGCACTTACGCTGGCTGCAGCATCAGCCGTCACTGTCCGGGCTTCCTATTACATAAGTTTCTCTTGTCTCGGCTTGCGATCTATGAAGTAGACGGAAGGTGACAAGCTCTTGAAGTTGTATCACTCAAATCACCATTCGTCCGATTATAGTAAGATTGTGAAACTAGTGATTTCGTGAAAGGAATGTGGTAAAATCCCTGAACATTTCAGTAATTTACTGAAATTCCTACTTTTACAATCAGTATAGCCATGGTTGGCAAGTTTATAATGCTGACAATTACTGACTGTAATGAGTTTGACCTTAGTAGGATACCCCACTATTGTGGCCTTGTGTCAAACCGAGCTAAACTCAGTGAATGCGTATATATATTCGGTTTCATTAGCTTAGTTACACAGGACGTGTGTGGTGTGTCTAAAAATAATTGAGATTGATTGCGTAAAAATATTCATTATCGACTTAATCGAAAATCAACTTTATCCTCTTCATAAAAGTCCCCTTGCAAAGCCAGACAGCCGATGGAAACGGTGCTTGAAGACTTTGAATGACAATCTCTTCAGGTGGTCCGTCACAGTGACAAAATGGAAACCACGAATTTGAGTGTTGATTTGAGTAGAAATGATCCAGATTTCCCCATGTCATTAGAGACGACAAATCATGGTCGGTAACAAAGTGTCAAAGTCATGAGTGGCACAAGAGCAACTCGCCACATCCAAAGGAAGTATTACTGATTTGAGATCAAATAGATACTCATTTGTTTTTGTTTTTTTGTTGTTTTTTTTTTGTTTTTCATCATGAATTCATGTCTCAAGGAAAGATTCGAATTTACTATCGTGAGGTCCTTGAACGATCCAGAAAAAGAGTCATTCGTGTCCAACCTGCGAACACGGACTTTTTGATGCTTCATCATGGATCGCACTGCATTTTCTGAGGACAAGATTTTGACCAAGAATATTCCTGTGGTATCCCTTGATCTTTGTTAATATTTCATCTTCCCGAAAATCAAAACCGAAATCTGTGGTCACCATCCGGGGACAGTTGAGAACGTCCGACAGGTAACAAATTCTTATATTCGTGTTTGAATTCATTCGAAAATTGTCAATTCAACTCACTCATGGGTTCTGAAAATGCTATTCTTCGTTATGTCCAAAAAGGCAATTTTGAGTCAACTGGGTTATCTACCTTCGTTGGTATGTTCATTTTAGATTCAAATTATCTGCATTAAACGCAATGAAAGCTGTTTAAATGTTCTTCTTTTTTCTGACAACACCACATCAAATAGCAACAAAATAGATCAACACAATCTCCTCCCGACAAGTTAAAAAAAACACCAAAACACAGACATGGCTAAACCTACACATCGTAACAAAGACATCAAATAGACATAGATAGAAAAACCATTAAACAACTCAATACCCGAGACGGGTATTTACGAAATACCGAATAAAAATTCCCCAAAAATGCATATCGGGGAAACTTCAAGAAACACTGAGAAAAGAAAATATGAACACCGGTGCGCTCTTATGAAAAGCGACAATGAAAACACCTTAGTTCAACACTGCTACGAAACGACCTGACTTTTGTTCTTCCAAAAACCAGGATTATAAAGCGCGTTCATCAAAGGGCGTCACACCTGATCATAGAATCGGCGCTTGTCACCACTGATAAGGCTATAAAACAACTTCCTGGTTTCTTCACTCACCAAACACATCATAAAAATCATATCGATAAAAAACAAGTTCACACGCCAAGAAGACGCAGATTAGTACAAAATTATATATATATACATATATATATATATATATATATATATATATATATATATATATATATATATATATATATATGTATGAGAAAGATAAAGAGGCCAACATGTAATCAAACGGTGCAAACCAAGCGTAAAAAATGAACCAACTTGTTTGTACTGACCAATGACGAACAAACTTTTCTCACTGAATGAAGATTGTCAGTCGGAGGAATTGCGTAGTGTACAACTTCGTCAAAAAGAGACTGAAACACAACAGTCAGAGAGTTTAGTCATTTTTTTTTTCAGATCTTTTACCAACCTCTGGGAAAATCTAATAAGAAGCATATTTGTGAGGAATGTAGTTTTATTATTCATTATTTATGATTACTGTGGAGATTGATGCAGTACTGAGTAAACTTATTGCCACTTGATCTCCAATAAAAGCCAGCGAGTACATGAAATAATATGTAAATAAAAACCAGTGTCCATTGCTTTGAAAAACATAAAATATAGCACGCTATGTTTTTGTTCCTATCTAAGAGTTTAGACTGCGTACACCTTCAATGTGTTGAATACAAAACCTGAATATATATCGACATAAAATGTTATAATCGATACGTTGTTCATCTAAACTAGATAGGTATGAATAACATTTCAAATTGTTGCAATGATCAATAATTCAAAATCAATTTCAAACGCATTGCAATATCTTGAATATTTCCTTTGAAGTTTTAATTTTGTCGTTAATCACAAAATAGCTTAAAGTTTGTCTTGAAATACTTTTGTAAATTGGAAGTAGATTTTAGACTTTAATTCATTATTTTGTCGTGTCCATTTCAGTCATCTGAAATAGCTCGAATACGCCATGATTGATGCCTGCCAACAGAAAAATCTTAAACTCTGTAATTAAAAACCTTCCAAAAATAAAAGTACCATGATAAAAAAGGATTCAACAAAAATCAAAGATTATTTAACTAGATTTTGAAAAAAAAAATTTACTCACTTTCATGTAAAGTATAATGACAATACACCTGTTTACAGCAGGTGTTTGATATCAGCTAGCTCAGTCCGAAAGTCAAGTGGGTATTAAGTCATTTTTCTTTACCCAATGGTGACAAAATGCTGCTCAAATTCACGAGTGTCCCATGGCACAGCTGAAGTATGGACGACCAAAAATGACAAAACCAGATAATATCCAAAATGGCAAATACATCCCCAACATTAAAATACTGTCGTATTACGGGTCACCCTTTCATAATAAAAACAATCCGAGGTAGAATTAGAACACTCTAAACAACAGCATGACTAAAATCAGCAAAAATGCAAACAGGTCTGGTTAGTCATACAATGGAAACCGTGACCGGAGTCTTTTAGCAGCATGCTGTGTTGCAGATGATCGATTAAAAATTGAGCAAAGTGGTTATCAACGATCGAGTTACTTCTCTTGCCTTTTGTTGGGCAGTGATCACTGAGAGATATGAATATCCCCAAAACAGAACGATGCCAGGCATAAACTTACATTGTAAATTGATCAACCCACTAAAAACCTATTTAGAGCTGAAATTTAAAAAAAAAAACAAAAAAATTACCTAAAGGGAAAATGTTAAAATCTAGCCCTCTAGCTTAATTAGTACGACTTGTGCGCTTGATACATATATACACTGTCAGCCGGTCAGACTGACCAACATGAAAACTGAAGAAAACCATGTTGACAGTTTGGGGTGATAGTTTCTGAAAAATAGTGTTTGAGATAACGCTGCAAGTGGGAGAACATTCAGATTGCTTGCTGCGTTGCATTTGCCACTTGAGGACAGCATGTCATGCAGCAAAATTACCGCTCGACTTCCTTCCCCAGAAAAGATATTTCATTTCCCAATGTGTCATTCAAATGTGTTCACAGATGCATTTCTAACGTTTCTGCAAATTCACACGTTGTTCATGTTGCATGATTTTTTTTCTTTTCAGATGCTGTTAATTCCTCTAATTCAACAGTTCTTAAATTGCCAGTGCCGAAACGAGCTTACACTTGCAGCAACTTCACCACAAGTGTCAGTGGTCTATTGACGAGATTCCCCTGTACTTTCCCCTGATAAAACACGAAGACTTACTACTATCTGATGTATATTCTGCTATGATTTTTACCTGATGAAAAAGATTGTCACTTTTCCACAAACAATTCTCAAGAAGTAAGTATATGCACTAAATAATGAGCTGAGTAAACTTCAAAGATTTCCCTATCACTAAGCAAAGGTGGCGCTGGGAACTTTTGCAATATATGAGTGAGTCCCAATATATAAATTAAATTGCATGTATGCCTGTGTGCGTATGTGCGTATGCATGTATACGCGTATGTGTATGTACATGCTTATGTGCAGGCTAGATTTTTACCAAGTAACGTGACCCATTTCGTGACAATAAGACATGCCACTCTTTGTTGATTTTAGTTAAACACAGTCCATTAATTCTATTCCTTTGATGATGAACGCTTGCAAATTGTCTTTCCCATTGGAGAATGAAGCACCTGTGTTAGGACCCGCGAATATATACAGTTTGGCCTCCCAACGTACATTTATCAAAGACCAAATCGCACGAGCGGAAGAACAATTAGTGTTTTTTTATTAACAGTGACTGAACGAAAATTGCAAGTGACTAAGAATGAACTTACGTCTGTGTTACATTTCCTGTATTTCATATATCAACAAACAACATACATATTTACTGCTCTTCAAGATTTCTTTTACCATGGTGGTTTTATTGGGATTTAGAATAGAGAGAAAAGGAAAGACTAGTAAGAGGCAAGGTTTTCTGATTTCAAAAACGTCTGACCACTTTCAACAATCCAAAGATCGAAATACTACGTCTTGTTGAATACATGCTGTATTTTTTTACCTTATTTACTGAGATTAGCTTAGTATAGCAAAAGCTGTATTAATTTCGATAATCAATTTTCAGATCGTCTTCTGTTCATCTTAGTGGTACTTTTCCTCGTAATTTTCAACGTTGCATACCCTACGACCGTTGAAAAATCGAAATAAAGAGATAGCTCTCCGCGAAATTATCCTCGTATCCTAAATCTAGAGGGCTCATCTTTCTTGGAAGATGCCTTAATCAATTTCCTCGTGAAATCTTGCAGCTAGGCGTGGTACAAATCTGCTGTTATATTGACATCTCCCAACTCTACATCTCCACGTTAAATCGTTTTATTTTATTTTTTATTCATAATAACAACTACATTTACATTCTGAATTTATTTATATTACCAATTTATGACTAATTTTCTCTCCATCTTATTGTTGCTTTTAACTGTTACTTTCTGGGTCGAATACTCCCTGACTTTTAAAGTAAATAGCATAGAATAAGAAATAAAATACTTCATCTATGCCGTGTTGGTTATAATATTTATTTTACTTAGCTTAATAGAATACGCCCAAGTTAGAGGGCGGCATGAGCTGGGAGGATTATGCTTTGCCAAACTTTTATGTAGGATGTCATCAGCTAGCCTATTAAATCAGCATTCAGAATTCTAGCTCTCGCTTTGAATCGGATTCCAGCCAAGTAGCATCGGTGGAAAATATGCAATGATCAAACAACCAATCAGGTCTATTCTTGTTTGTTATCTTTATTAACGTACAAAACCCCGGCTCATTGCTGCAAGTTGAATAAATAAATAAAAAAGGTTGGCGCTTACCCTTTCTAGATGAAAAACGGGATGCATCCATTCCAGCCAAATGATACGGCTTTTATCATCGTCACCGGTTCGTGTGTATATGCCATCAATTCAGGACATTTATTGCAACGTAATCCTGGCCGGCTTCCGGCTGGATTCAAGCGGTGACTCGACCGTTTTGCTTAGCCTCTGGATATTTCTTGCTAATCACGACACCTTATAACAAACATTAATTTGACAAGCCTTTGATTCCTTCCGACTTTTCCCCCCTCGTTTCTCTTTCAAAACCAGCTTGAAAGAAGAAAGTCTCACTCCTTAACCCCCTTTCCCGCTTCTCTCTACTTTCTGATTCCATTGATCTATAAGCGTTTCGCCTGCACCCATCTTTCCACCTTTTTTTTTTCTTCGGTTATTTACAACCGAGTTACTGACTTTGCTACTTCCTCGATCGTTACTACATTACAGACGGTGCAACTCACAACCACCGCGTTTTTCTACGTCTTGCCCCATTTTTTTTTATGTCTTGTTTGTTTCATTTCTGGGGCCATTTTTCTTGTTTGCCACGTTTAGACCCTTGCTATCATTTTCCTATATTTTCATGCGTCTTCAAAAATAACCAAGACAGGCCTGGTTAGACGCTCAATAGAAACCCCCACATGACCAACGTATTTAGGTAGCATACCATATTGCGATTAATCAAGTAAAAAATTGCAAAAAAGGATGATCAATGAAAAGTAACTTATTCTTTTGTTAGGCAGTTATCGCTGAAAAAGTCCGAATTTTTCAAAAGCGTGAATGCTACCGTACAAAAACTAAGGGACTAATTTAGCATAAATTCATATGGCAAATTGTACCTCCAACTAAAATTTGGGAGGGGACTTAGAAAAAAGATTCCTGAGATATAGAGTAATTTTTTTAATTTTCAATCCTCAAGCTTCAAGCCAGCCAGAAAAATTAACCTAAAACTGAAGAAAAATGAAGAAACTTATTTTGACACATTAGGTGACATTAAGGTTTCTAATTAGTCTGACACAAGGCCAAAATAGCTGTGCACCGAGTGATAATCGAACTCACTTCAGTATTAATGTTCTGTGAAACAGGCTAGCATCACGACAAGATACTTATTTACTAACCTCAGCATAAAAAAGACACAAGGTGAGACAAATTAGGGACCGTAGTGAAGTATGAATAGTTTGTAATAATAGCTTGCTATCCATTGTTCTACAGCGAGACATTCACAAACTTTAACAGAGTATGACACAAGGCAATGGTTATATGGTGCCTACTGAGGATCGCTTTCATTACAGAGTAAATGGTCTACGAAACTAACTACCCCCAAGAGGTACATTGTAATCATTAAGCTTTGTTTAGCACGACACCAGGCTGCAGTAATGCAATAATGGTGAGCAAACTAGTCTGCTAGACTATTTCACTAACCATTATCTCAAACTGAGGCACTCTAATACTTACAACGATTTACTGCGAGGCATGAGGCCGTTAGAGTGTAACATCCTGTGAGGATTGAATGTACTGACGGTTGAACTTATTCAATCAGTAACCTGGCCATTCCCGGACAACCAAAATTACAGAGATTGAACTTTTCAGCAAAGGTATTGCTCCTTTTATTTTGTTTTATTTTTTAAAATCAAGAGTTGGGGATCTGCATCCCTAGTTTTCGCGCAAACTCTTTCCAGTAGTTCCGTCTAAATCGTTCGGTAACGCCACCTTTTCAAGCATAGATAATAATTATACTAACGATCTTTAGCACTAGTATCATCTTCTACAATTCTTGGTCCCTTGGATACATCATGAAATACAGCTGAATATATAATATTCAACAGGACTGTGTCAACAAAACACTCGGCTTTTGTGTAAACAAACTTCGGTGCGTTGGTGCTGCTAACAGCGTGGCTGATTTACAAACTACTGGCGTCGAATTCCAAATGTGCCGGGCTATCGCAGTTACCAGGTCACAAAATGTTGATTTATAGCTGTACAATGATAGAAATTACGAAGACTAGCTAACCACTGCTCCACAGCAAGACGTTTTTGTTTCTATATCTTTATGACGAAGTAGATATTCAATTCAGAAGATATATAAAGCATAAAATATCTCTGTTTTGGATATTCAGTGTTCCTTTACGTTTCAAGACGAAGTAATTGATTAGTTTTTAATGCAGCCGATGGATTATAGTTTCGGCTTTGATAGGGATTTCTCACATCGCTTGCAACTAAATAAATGTAGCCTTAGGTCAAAGTTTAGTGTGTTAAATGAAGAGAAAAAACAAAAAACAATAAGAAACAAAGAATCAGCAAAATGTCTTTGACGATAGGCCAACACTCAAAAGTTTCTGAGGAATTTCAATGAAATTTTGTGGAAAGGCGGGCAAAATGCTACAAGAGAATATTTGGAGCAGATCCATGCACAGTTATCCCCCCAATGCTTCAGCTGGTTCTCGATCAATCCACACGATATCTCCAATGAACTTCAATGAGTCGAAAGGTTGGCAATAGACAACAAAAGAAATCAGAAAGTCTGTTTCGGAGAGGATCTATCAATGGTTATCTCCCACTACATTTTTGCTAATTGTCTGCAACCACGAAGCATTTTTAAAATTCCGCACAATGTCTCCAAAAGTTCTCGATTAATTTCCATGAGATTCTGCGAAAAATTAGACGATAAATTAGGTAAAAAGTGATATATTTTTTTAAACATACCTATGCACAATTACCTTTCCCACGCCATCTTTCTACAACTCATAATATCTTCAAAATTTCTCAGCCTTTCCATGCGATATCTCCAAAAATTCACAAAGAATTTCAAGGAAATTCTGTGGAAAAGTGGGAAATTGTTTGGAAAAGGAATTATTAAATCTTGCAGCGGCTCCATGTACAGTTATCTACTAACGACCTTGCTTACCTCCAGCAAACAGACTCCAAAGATTCTCTGTCTGATCACACGATATCTTAAAGATTTCTCAATGAATTTCGATGAGGTCTTTTGAGGATGTGGGCAATAGGCAACAGTTACAAAAGAAGTCAGGAATTTTTAATTCTTTCAACAATTACCCCCACCTGACAATCAGTCAACAAGGGTGCTTCATTTTAAAACAAGGGTTCATGGCATTTGATAGAGAATAACTCAAAATGCCTTGCCCTGTATAGTTCGTCTGTAAACTTTACTCAGCATTAAGTTCCCTTTCTAATGATATATGATATACAACATGACAATATTTGATGAAAATCTTTTTCGTCCTTTGAGTCATTATTTGAATAATAATGAGAGTAGTCCTCGCTTTTCGAAACTTCGCTTTAAAACACTTTTTCACTTCTTCGAAATAGACGAAAAGTGAAAAATAGCGTCCAACTTTTATTTTACAGCAAACCATTATAGAGGCAGCGTACTCACTTTCCCTTTTTTTTCTATACTTCAGTCTCCTGTACCTCCCACCAGAGTCTTCGAGAAGTGGTGCAAAGCAGTTTTTGCCCTCACTGTACACACACATACACACACACACACACACACAGAGGCACGCAACATAAACACTATTGTCCTTTAACAATTCAGTTTTCATCTGAATTAACCCTTCAACTACCCTTTAATACGACATTAGCTCTAGAGTTAACCGATCTGATTTATGACCATACAGTATCGACTCAGAAGTTTAACTCTAGGGCCGCCATCTACTTTGTCAAGGCTAATTTGGCCTTCCATACCATGGTGTCTGCTCTCCACTATCTCAACCTCCGATGATACGGCTTGACATATCACCATTGGTTGTAGTCTGAAAAGTCAAGTTTTTTTCTTCCGCTCAAAGTAATTGTAATTGTCTTTTCGTTTCACTCTATTGCGGTTTACGAAAGGCTTTTATCGGAACTACTGTCAGATTGCGGGGAAACCTATAAATCCTTGAATTTTCTCAACTAGTTAAGTACATTTTCTGGTGCGTTGTAGCTGTACATTGTTGAACGTGACGTATAGGCTTTACTCTTGAGGGTTATAAAGATTTTCTCGTTGGTGAAACACGGAAGCATTTGATGTTGGGAAGAGAAATGAATCGTTGCTCGTTTAGCAACAAATAGGGATAGCAACTACTGAGAATTGATCAAATCGAGGTATATATATATGTATATATGTATATATATATATATATATATATATATATATATATATATATATATATATATAAGAAAAAACAAATGTTACGCCCCAAATTAGAAAACATCACATCTTAATCTCAAGCTTTTTCTAGCAACTACCTGAGCAGCTAAGATTGTTATAAGAAATGGTTTGCCCGACTTTTCACTCACTTGCAATCTTCTCTATAAGCCATCGTGGCATGCCAGTGATAAGACTTTAAAAATACCTGGCATCATGGGATAGCACAAGGAAAATTGGATTCATGTCTACAACATTAGTGCGAAGTTTCAGTGGAAATTCTATCTCCGTTGGTCAATCCCGTTTCGGTAAACATTGCACCATCAAACACCACTTGATAAGCAGTGGCAACTGGTAAATAACGCGCTCAGTTTGTACAAGTATTGCCCATTTTACGAAAGTTTGCTTTACGATGCTTCACTTTTACAACAAACCTCAAACCAACATAGCCTTGAACTGTGTCTGTGGGCATCTGTGCTTTATTCCGATTTATTTTGTGCATCTGTGAACCAAAAGGTTTTGTAAGGCGTAACGCTGTGTATAGAACTGACAGACGTGGACGAAGGTTATTCCTGTATCTAAGAACGCTCGAAAATTCTCTCATATAAATTAGCCTCAACTGCTTCTTCGTTTTACGTCATTTCAGTTTATGGAGGATTTCGTAAGAACGCTCTACTTTCGGATAGCAGGTAAACATGTATTTATATGATTGGATGAAAGGCAAAAAAAAAAAAAGGTCCAGGTTTATGAAACTGAGAAGGGGAGTGAGAAAAGGGGAGAAGGAAATAGATAGTGTAAGAGAGGGAGGGAGAAGTATAAGTTGAAATAATTGGCATAACATTTTCGTATCGTCATTCCTTCTTTTATTTTTGGCGTTCTGCCGTACAAAGCTGCGTTTAATGAATATCACTGGATGGACACAGTCTACAGGGCTTCGAAAACTGAAAGGATCATTGTAAGCTTGGAGAGTAAGGTCAAGAAAGGTTTGTGGGAAGAGAGAGCTTGGGTGGAGAGCGTATGGAAGAGGGAAAAGAGAAACAGGTTATGAATGAACGGAATCGAGCAATGAAAATAAATTGGATAAAAAAAGGGGGGAAAAATGAAAGAAAGAAAGGAATGAAGGATAGAAAGAAAGATGGAAGGAAAAAAAGGAAGGAGGGAGGGAAGGGAAGAGTGAAAGAATAACAGAAAGGAGGGAAGGAAGAAAGACTGAAACCGGAGAGAAGGGAAGGCAGGTTGCAAAACAGAAAAAATAAAGGAAAGACAGAAGGGGAGGATGGCTTTTTTTTAAGAGAAAAAAGAAGAAAGACAGAAAGGCGGAGGGGGGGGGGCAGAATGGAAAAAAGAAGAAAAACAAGGATAGTGGGGTGATGAAAGAAGGTCAAGAAAGAAAAAAGAAAAGAAAGAAGAATGGAAGAGAAACAAGAAAGAAAGAAAGAAAGAAAAATGGAGACAGACAAGCGGGAAATACGGAAGAAAAAGAATGAAAAAAGAAAGAAATAAAGAAAAAGTAAGACGGACAAGCGGGGAGTAAGGAAGAAAAAATGAAAAAAGAAAGAAAGAAAGAAAAAGGAAGACGGACAAGCGAGGAGTAAGGAAGAAAAAATGAAAAAAGAAAGAAAGAAAAAGGAAGACGGACATGCAAGAGATAAGGAAGAAAAAGAATGAAAAAAGAAAGAAAGAAACGTGCGTGTCGATGTAGAAAAAGAAAGAAAGAAATAGAAAGCAAAAAAGAAAAAGTGTGAAAGAAAAGATCTGTGATGTTAATGAGACGAAGATGTCTGATGTTAAAGAACTGAGTAAACTTTAAATGCCGAGAGAGATTCAGAGGAATTGATCATCAAATAAAGAGAGAAAGAAAAAGACAGGTCATAAACGACTGAAAGTTCAATCGAGCGAAAGAAGATAGAGACAGAGAGAGAGAGAGAGAGACAGAGAGAGGGACGGAACACAGACAAAGATTGAGAAGGGGTGGGACACTTTGGTTGGAGGACAATTTTTAATCACCCACTCTTTCTATCGTTTCATCTCCTTTCGTTCCTGGTCCCCACCTCCCAGCGTGAGTCACGTCAACGGTAATCAAGACAACATCAAACGAGGCCGACACCTTCAAAGCTTTGATGACGTCAGTTCTTAGATCCGACCTTTGTTGTCGACACACGTCTTGTTTTCTTTTAGTGAGTTTTTGAACCGCCAACATACACCCGTCCTGTCACTATTCGCCGAAGCTTCTTCTTTCTTTCTCTTCGATTACGTCTTCTTTCAAATACGTATACATGAGTACGTCAATAAGTCCGTAGCCTAATGATTTGAAAAGGCATTCATTTTATACAACAAACATTTGATTTTCGGCGTAAGCTCCTTCCTCGTGAATATTAATCCCATAGATTGAACATTATACGGTAAAATTTCTTGATAAAAAGTTCATCTAATTACCACATGTAAGGCTATGGAATAATTGATCTTCTTTCGTGTATACATCTTTACATCTTTTACACACACATGTACACTATATATATACATATATATATATACAGAGAGAGAGAGAGAGAGAGAGAGAGAGAGAGAGAGAGAGAAAGTCGGGAAGACACAGACAGACATAAAGAGATAGGGAGAGGGAGAGGGATAATAGAGCAGAAAAAGAAGGAGGGGCCTATGTGTGAGTTTTGCATTATAGTACGGTGAAAATCGAAAAACCGTTTGAATTCTGACCACGGGTGCTTAAATTCACTTCACACTGATAAACTCTCCATCTCTCTCTCCCCCCTCTCTCTCTCTCTCTCTTTGTTGATGTATCACTCACTCTAGACAACGTAAATACAATAAATAATTAAGAAAATATATATATATATATATATATATATATATATATATATATATATATATATACACGTACATCTGTTGTCCAGTGCTAGAAAAAAGCCTTTCCCACCTCATTCAATGAAGAACCTGATTGCACTAGCCTCTGCCATGTCCTACCGGCAAACCTTCCTCTCCATCTTGTGTCAGACTGCTTCCTGTGCGCATGCGCATGTTTGTATACAGTTACCACAAAAACATTCTATACACGAAAAACATAGTGAAACTAAACAAACAAAAGTGTGTTTGGAATCAACTTTATTTCTTGTCAACTGAGGGGCCAAGTGGAGTCATCGTAGAGCTGCTACAAGCATCATGTCAGGGTTTGCGGCAGTGCACTAAGAATTGTCTACCAAGGAGAAGATGCGCTATGGATTTGTAAATTCTTTTTGCCATTTTAGCAGCATTCGGCGCAGTATGACTCTTATTTTTTTGTGCAGCCATGGGATGGTGTAGGCTAACAATTGAACAGAAATTTCATGCCTCGGCCAAACTGAAAGAAGGAGTTTCTGTGGTTATTGTGGTGCATGATATTGGAGTGCAAGGAAGGCAGAAGAAAGGACTAATTACGAAATCCTAGATGTGGCTCTGCTAGCCAAAAAACTGAGAGAAAACGAAAAAAAAGTAGAAAGTTAAAGGAATACTGGGACCTCGCCTAGGAGTTGGAAGAATGTTGAACATGAAAATTGGGGCCATGTCCATAATAGTTCATGCACTTGGAATGCTACATTCGATGAGTTGGAAATTCGAGGAAAGATTGAGACTCTTTCAGACTTTCTGTCATTCTGTCCGCAGTAATAACCACCAGACATATGATATTAAGATGAAAATGCAAAGAAGAAGAAGAAGAAGAAGAAGAAGAAGAAGAAGAAGAAGAAGAAGAAGACCGATGCTCAGGGGTGTAGCTGGAGATTCGGGCGCCTGTGGGGGGATTTGGTCCCTTGAAAGGCCTCTCCAACATTTAGTCCGATTAGTTATTGTATAATGATAGTAGAAACGTAGTTGGTGATATATCATCCATTATGCTTTTCGAAAGCCCCTCGACAGGGGTTCCGGTGGCGATTCAAAATCGCACCACCTCCCTTAGCTACACCCCTGTCGATGCAGCAACAGTTACAGATTACGCGTCAACGAAGTAGATGTATATCATCTCACAAGGTTTGTTCTTTCTAAATGGGAAAATGAATGGAACATTATTTTGAAACGTTTTACAACATTTTTTTTCTTTTTCTCCTTTTTTTTTCTTTTTTGTTCGTTGAAAAAAAAAGTTTAAAGTGGTGAAAATGAGAAAAAGAAATTGAGATTGTTAATTTTTTTAATAAAAGGTCGGATTTCTTGTCAGTTGATTTATGGCTGATACTTTGTAGGTTGGCCATTGAAATGCGACGATAAAAGACGCTAGGAAGACCTTCAAAGATTTGTGGGCCTTAAATGAAATATATCTGTATTTACTAATTTTGGATTTGTTCCCAGTAAATCAAGGGGGGGGAACTAAGTGAGCAAAGCAGAAGAAAGAAGGGAGAACAGGAAGAGAAGATAGTGCCTAATAATTATAACAATGATGAAAGAAAGAAACAACGGGAAAAATCAGTGGTTAATAATATCATTAATTGAAAGGATAGAAAAAAAGAAAGAAAGAAGGGGAGATGGAGGAGGAAGAGGAAATAGTGGCTAGTGATATTAAAAATAAAGAAAGTGGGTATTTGTTAAAAAGAAGAAGAAGAAGAAGAAGAAGAAGAAGAAGAAGAACAACAACAACAACAACAACAACAACAACAACAACAACAACAACAACAACAACAACGACGACAACAACAACAACAACAAAAAGAAGGTATAGAAAAGAAATGTTTTAAATGAAGGAATATATATATTCGGAGATCAAGAAAAAGTTGTTGGAGATAAAAATAGATGAGATGAATCAAAAAGAAAATATAACAACGACAACGTCGATGATAATAATGATGGTGGTGATGTTGAAAAATATACTGGACTGACAGACCCGGTGAGAATGAGATAGAAACTTCATCATGGAAAAATATCTGGACCTTGCTGGCATTGCAGAACACGAGAGTGGGGGTAATTATCCCTCTGTGAACTGTTCCAAATATCCTGGAAGCGAGATTGGAGGAACTGAAAGATCGTGAAAGGTTTGGGACTTTCCAGTCCAAGGCAGTATTGGGTATTAAAGAAGAATGGATTTCACTCCATCTTCAGTAGCAACATTTAGATACAACTATTATGAACACAGAAATGCATTGTTAATAATTATCAAATTATAGTAATATGGTAGAGTACTGTGAGACTGATTATGACACATTGTTTGCAGTATATCAGACAAGAGACAAATGTCAGAAATGGAAAGGAAAACCACTCCACTGAGATTTCGAGACAAACAGAAGGAATCGCAGGTGGAATGATATAGTCATGATTGCGATGAGAACATTTGAAAAAAGAAACTTAATTTCTTTTAATAACAGCCTATAACAAGAGTATCTTAACAAATTATACTCATTCTATTATAGGACACAACAGATTAGAAAATATCAACTACAATCATTTAACAAGCGGATGCTGTAAGTTAGCTCAGGGGAAATACAAAAACAAAGGATAACTGGATAGGAGTATCGATCCAGTGGGAACTGTGCAAACGATAAGGATTTGACTACGTAAACGAATGGCATTACAACAAATAAAAAGAGAATGAAAAAAGTAAAATTCTATGGGAGTTTGAATTTCGAAATTTTCGAACAATGTTCACAGGAAGGAAAGTCACAATGTAATGTTGCCCTGAGCTACAAAAAATAAACGTAACTGACAGAAAAGTCAAAGATCAAAAGTCATGGGGAAAAGTGACTATATATTCAAAAATAGAAATAACTAATATTTTTGTTCAATTTAATTAAATACTCTATTTTTTTCTAAATTTCAATGAAAAACGTTTATTTTTATGATTTACTTATCTTGTTTTGCCTGGTGTCATATAGCTTTGAAAGGGCAATACGTCCCGTCGTTAGTTTGATTTCTTATAATTTTGGATAGCGGGCACTATGCTTGTAAAATACATGAACATACATACATACTTACACAGATAAATATATACATACGTGTGTGTATGCAAACATGGACGTACGCATGCACACATAAATAAGAAGGAATGAAAAATAGAACGAGTTGAAATAAATGTAAGAAAATTACGTGAAATTGTGTTTCTGGTTAACGTCAATTGTGCTTTGTGGAAAGGAAATGAGAACAGCTTTTGAGACGGGAACTCTTTTGTTTAAGAACCTACCCAACAGAGAAAGAGAAAAAAAAAAGAAATATCAAAAAAATTTAACATCAATTTTGTAATCGTCTCTGTCCAAATTATTGAAGCGAACATTAGACTTGTCTTTTTTATTTTATTTTATTTTCATCTTTATTCAGAAACTGTCAACCAGAACAGTTTTTTTATATTTTTACAGATTTCAAGTTTCTATCGTTGACTGGCTATGTATGTATGTATGTATGTATGTATGTATGTATGTATGTATCACGTGTACAAGATGTGCAAATGGAGCTAGAGGGCTGAAAATCAGAACATTCATTCCTTACTACGTCCAGAAAAAACTTCTTTTTGTTTTTTGAACATCCTCCCCTAAATAAGGTTTTAATTGGGGTGGGGTCAATTTGCAATAGTTCAGACACTTTTATTGATCATGCCCAAGAGAAGTCGACGGATGTAACAGTTCCAATTTTTTGATTGATCATTCACAACAAGCATGCTGCCAAAATATGCTGTTCACGTGACAGTTTCTATTAAGTGACTAACTAGACTTGTTCAACAATTTTTAAATTTTTTTTTCTATTTTGGGTCATTCTCTGTACACCGCACTGATAGAACTTGGCTTAGCCTATTATGCAAACTCACGGATTAGTGTCTGCGTGTTTCCTTTGACGGAAAAGTAATTTCTGAACAGATAACAGTGAAAGGGGAAGCCGTACTGAAAAGGAAAGTGTTTGCTCTTGCGACAAATAGCGATAGAGGACCTACATCGTGTGGATTTGGTCATGTTGTCTGTCTATGGATCAGGTTATCTAGAAATAAGGTGTTGAAGGAAAGAAGGGAAATTAACCTTAAAATTATCTAACTTGCCAGTATATATATATATATATATATATATATATATATATATATATATATATATACATATATATATATATATATATATATATATATATATATATATATATATATATATATATATATATATATATATATGTATATATATACTCAATTATTATTATTTGCAATCTCACACCAGTTGCCTGGTGGTAACTGCTGGAGTTTGAGTGACAGCAAGGCTCCTCAAGTCTCCAGCCCTTCTCTCCTAGTACTCATAGGTCGCAGTAATACTGCGATGTACAGTTTCACACCTGTTGCCCAGTGGTTATCGCTGAAGGCTGAGTGACAATGAGTCTCCTCAGGTCTTCAGCCAGCACCTCCTCTCTCTTTCGCCTATCACGTCAGCGCTACAATTTGCGGTTCCGCTTTCATTTCCCTTCCTGTTGGGTCACTATGGACAGTTAACGTTGCAGTCCTTATATTTCTAGCACTTTCTTCAGTATCTGTGCTGTTCCCAGTAGTGCTGTGGTCTGTACAGTCTCAATCCTTCCCCTAATCCTGATCACCTCCAGTCTCACCCTCAGTGTTTTGGGGACAGTTCCCAGTGCTCCCACTATGACGGGTACTACCTTGGCTTTCATGTTCCACATCTTCCTAAATTCTCTGGCTAGATCCTAGTATTTTTCCTGTTTTTCACTCTCCTTCCTCCTTACTCTATGGTCTACAGGTACAGCCACGTCTACTATTTGGCAGGTCTTCCCCTTCTTGTCTACAATTACTAAGTCTGGTCTTCTTGCGTGGATAAGGTGGTCGGTTTGGATGTCAAAGTCCCAGAGTAGTTTGTGGTTGTCATTCTCCAGGACTGCCTCTGGTGTGTGCTGATACCACTTTTCCACATGGTTGAATCCCATTTGTTTGCTTAGTTCCCAGTGTATCATCGTTGCTACTCTATCGTGTCTATGCTTATACTCCTTCTGGGCGAGTTGACTACATTCACTTGTTATGTGGTTTACTGTCTCATCTGTTTCACCGCACATGCAGCATTTGCTGTTAGTCTGTGTTCTGTCGATTTTTGTTTTTATGTAGTTTGTCCTGATGCTTTCGTTTTGAGCTGCCATAATGAGCGATTCCGTTTCTCTCTTCAGGTTTCCTTTTCGTAACCACGCCCATGATTTCTCGTCTGCTACATCTTGTATCTGCTTTTTAAACTCTCCATACAATTTTTTTTCTTTTCTCATCTTTCTTTTCTTGTTTGCTGTGCTGTTCCATTGTTTTCTACTTTGTTTGTTGCACTGTCTCTCGCACTCTTTATGATTTATTTACTATTCGTTTGTACATACCTTTCTGGGACTGCTTTAGCTCTCCGGGCACAGTCTCCTATGCTGATGAGCCCCCTGCCACCTTCTTTTTTCTTAACGAATAGTCTGTTTGTGTCATCTCTGGGGTGTAATGCTTTATGCATTGTCATAAGTTTCCTTGTTCGCCTGTCCATTGATTGGAGTTCTTCCTTTGTCCATCCTAAGAATGGTCCTGTATATCTAACTACTGACACAGCCCAGGTGTTCATTCCTTTTATTAGATCTCTGCTGTTTAATTTGGTCTCTAATATTTTCCTTATCCTTCTAAGGTATTCTCTCTTTATTTTCTCCTTCATCTCTTCCCGTTTTACCGTGTCACATTCAAGGAAGCCCTGGTATTTGTATTGGTCTTGTGCGGTCAATGCTCTGATTTTCCTGTTGTCCGGCAGTTCAATTCCTTCGGTCATTGTAAGCCTTCCTTTGTGCATTACCATGATTGCACATTGTTCTATTCCAAACTCCATTCCGATGCCTTCACTGTATTCTTTCACTTCGTTGAACAGAGTTTCAAGCTCTCCCCTGTTTTTTTGCAAACAATTTTTCATCATCCATGTACATTAGGTGATTGACTTTTCGTTTTGTTTTGGAGAAATGGTACCCTTTGCTGTTTGTCGGGATTCTGTTGAGCAGTATCATTATTGGAACAAATAGTAGTGGGGACTTCGAGTCTCCTTGGAAGATTCCCCTCTTTATCCTTACCTCTGCTAGGTTTTTCTCCTGTGGCTGTCAAGTCTACTTTCCAGTTTTTCATAGAGTTTCCAATGAATCTAACCACCGGTTTGCTAATCTTGAACATTCTATGGCATTCGAGTATCCAGCTATGTGGAATCATATCGTACACTTTTTTGTAATCTATCCATCCCATTGCGATGTTCTTTTTCCTTTTCCTCACTTCTTTTAAGATCATTTGGTCTATGTAGAGTAAATCATTTGCCCCTTTGGTTCCTTTCCTACAACCTTTCTGTTCTTCTGGTAATAGTCCCCTTCTTTCCATTGATATATACATCCTCTCCGCTATTTGCCCGGTCAGGATTTTCCACATAAGTGGTAAACACGTCATTGGTCTATAGTTGCTTGCCATGTTCCCCTTTTCCGGGTCTTTTTGGATGAGGGTGGTTCTGCTTTTGGTCATCCATTCTGGTGCCTCGCCTTCGTCTATGCAACTTTGGAGTAGGTGGGTGAGTCTGTCGTGTAATGTGGTGAATTTCTTGAACTAATATCCATTATTATTATCATCATCATTATTATTATTATTATTATTATTATTATTATTATTATTATTATTATCGACGCTCCCTTATTCAGGGTTGAGCACCCTTCAAGTAAGGTAACTCCTTCATTATAAGCTATAAGCAATGCTCTTCCAACTCTGGAATAGAGCACTCTGGTGGATGGGAATAGTACGTAAGTAAATATATCACTTAAAATTCAACTTTACTGACCGTCCAGTTCTGCGTAGGGCAATGCAAAATGCCAGCCCCTCTGTCTGAAGCGAAGGTTTTGATTCTACCTCGTGGTATTGGATAGGATAATGGATAGTCCATAGCTACACTGAACAGTTATAATACAACGAAACAGTTTTTTATGGATAACTCAATTATTTAATTATTATATATATATATATATATATATATATATATATATATATATATATATATATATATACACACACACACACACACACATATATATATATATATATATATATATATATATATATATATATATATATATATATAGTAGCTAAAAAGTTGAGGTACATTTTCATCACATACAAGCATACATACCCAGTCAGTTCGATTTGAATAATTCATTTTTTAAATGCTTCAAGCTGCGTGATATTTATTGCTTTATTTTAAAGAATGACCAATATAATTGGTCAATAGAAAAAGAAAGTATTCACATAAACATAAGTTTACTTTTAATTAGGCAGCATATTTCTCATTAAAGATGTCACACAATGAGCATCTTTTCCTTTTTGTTCACAGATCTTTTCTTGCTTTTGTGCAAGTGAGCGGATCTTTGTTTTCAGTGTACATAGATACTTTCCAAAAGATAGAGTGCCTTCTGTGGCATCTTCTGCAACTTTCAATTTTGGAGTTCTACTGTTCTATTTCATGGTAGAGTTGTATCTTATTTGATGATATTTCTCTATTTAATGTCACCATTTGCTTTTATTGGTTGCTATTAGTCATTTAAACTGATATTCCAAATGGCAGAAGTTGCTGGCGAAAGGGCTCTATTTTCTGGAAAATATCTATATACATCGAAATCAAAGACCCGTTCACTTGAAAATAAGAAAGGATGCTCCTTGTCTGTCATTTTTTGATGAAATACATATATATAAGAAATAATAAAAGTTAGCACTTCATGGTTGTACTCGTTCTATAGTGATGGAGGAGAATTCAGAAAACCTTATAGTTCTATTCAACCAGATGATCCTGAGATAATGTCCAAACATAACAGAAAACACATGACATTCCCAGATTTGGATATTAAAATCGGAAATGCTTATCTATGGAATGTTTGAAAAACGAAATTTTATTTAATTCCGTTTCGCACGTAGGCCTTTTCCGAACAAGTAGTATCCAATCTTAGATTTTTATGGAACCATATTATCAGAATATAAAAGGGTTGAACGTGCCACACTTAGATTTCTCGACTTTATACCCGGAACTGTTTTTTTTTAGTGATGAGAATGGTTAATTAAGGCAACGAACATCGCAAGATTGTTAAACTATTTAATAAAGTCTTAACCAGGAATCCTGATCTTTTTTTACGATAATGGAACGATGATAAAATTAAAGAATATGTTAATAGGAGTATAATGAAATATAAGAAATGAAATTGCATATTAAAATTTGAAAAGTGGATAACTTAGCTTTTGACAATACCAACGAGAATTAGGGACATCATAGAATCCATTAAAAAATCTCAAATGGCGGTGGGCTGGCCATGTTGCAAGAATGGCAGACAATCGATGGACATCGCGACTCACAACATGGATCCCCCGAGACTACATGCGCAATCGAGGCCGGCAAAATGTTTGATGGAGAGACGAGCTAGACAAGTTCAGGAAGTACTGGCGCCGTGACGCCCATGATAGGAAAGTGTGGCAAATCCTGGGGAAGGTCTATGTCCAACGACAGACGTTAAAAGACCGATGATGATGATGATGATGATGATGATGATGATGATGATGATGATGATGATGATGACTGCTATTTTTGTGGGAATAAGAAACCAAAAGAGGTGGATTTAATCCTTGCCAATGTGAAAGATCATTGAATTTGCTAAAACCAGGAATGTAGGAAAACAATAAGCTCTGTTCCATTTGGATGGGTGATGGATGGGCTCGATGGGAGATAAGCAATACTAAGTAACGAATGTCTGTAATTTACTCATAGGAGGTTCTATTAGATAGTACAAACTATCGGAATACTATTTGGTTTTATCTTAACCATCTATGGAAGCTAGTTTGATCGGAAGTAGTCTAAAATATTGATGGGATCGAGATGGTGTAAGAATCCCGAGGAAGGTCTGTGTCTAACAACAGACGTTCAAATGATGATGATGATGATCATGATGATCATGATGGTGATGATGATGGTGGTGGCGGCAGCGGTGGATAATTCAGTTCGTGGTTAATGATCTTGAAATATTTGCGTCGAATTCTTCGGTTGAATGTGTTGATAGAAGAAACAGGATACGATTTATTGATATTCATAGAGATTATATCAGGAGTTGGTTTGCATGCAGTCCAAGATTAAATCCGATGAAACAGATTTAATATTCACGCAAGTAAACACGCAACGGAAGTAACATGAACACATTCCCTGTTATATTTACTGGTCCTTCATCGTCATATTTATATGTCTATTGGGTACCCTACCCAAGTAGGCCGTTTGTATGAATGCTAAAAATTTAAAAAAAAAATCAATGCTTGAGGAGAGGTAATGCTTGATCAAGACTGCTCGGGGGAGGCTATGTTGAAATAACATTTGCTTTCAAATCCTCGGTTATCCACGGTTATCGCTAGGAACAGATGATCCCACAAAAGAAATTCATTTATATTACCATGGTGTCTAATTGTATGTGAAACAAAACCGTTTGAAAATCTTACATTAATTGCATTAATTATTATTTGGAAATAATTGACCGAACTGACATAAATTAAAAAATCAGATCTTTATATTTTTAGTGTTTAAAGCTGTAAAGCTTTCCAGAATATATATATATATATATATATATATATATATATATATATATGATTTGATTCCAATTTCTGCCACAAAATCAAAGTATCTGGTAATAAATTTATTTCCCACGGAAACCATTTAACCACTGAATGGCACACACACACACACACACACACACACACACATGAAATGGGAACACCTCCCAAGACATGTGTAGCATAATTAATTCATTTATACATTAACTAATTGATAAACAAAGACTCTATACACTCTTACTCCTGAGTCTGTCTCACTTCCTATAGTTCACATTATATTTATAAATGTATATATATAATATGTGGCTATAGGCAATCTCATATCCCTTCTACAACCGCCAAGTAGGGTCAAAACCCTTGCTTCAGACCCAGAGGCAGATGCTCTACCCCTGTCGTATGCAGAACTGGACGGAATTAAGTTATATATTTACTTACGCATAATTCCTGATCTACCAGAGTGCTCCATTCTACATTGCTATAGTATCCTACACACACGCACACACACATTCATATCTATCTATCTATCTATCTATATATATATATTTGTATATATGATGAGAACCTCTTAACCTTTGGAGGAAGATTATCATGATTTAAAACATACTGGGTAGCAAAACTGACCAACAATCGGATGTTCATATGTCAATTAGTACACTTCACGAGTTGGTAAATGAAAAAAACCATGAAAGAGACTTTCCAGAACATCCAAAGTTGACTTGACATCAGTGTCAATTCGTGTTCTTGTTATATATATATATATATATATATATATATATATATATATATATATATATATATATATAGTAATCATGCATTAATACTTTTCCCATTAGTTACAATCATATGTTCTGGAACAAAGTAATTTTGCAACAAGACACAGTTTACATTCTTTTCAATTGGTGCATATGGTCACTCAAAATTCAAATAAATCATTGAAATAATTAACAATAATAATGACAAATCTATTTCTAAAATAAAATGAGATGAATGCACTTAATTTCTGAATACCCTTTCCTCATCGGTTTTTCATGTGCAGATCTGAAGTTGAGAAAATTTAAAGCAGTACGTGGTCTTTACAATGACCCTGTATTGGGTTGATGGAATTGCAAACTTAAACTGCTATATTTGTTTATGTCTTTTTCTCTTAATTAAAAAGCAATAAAAGCCGACATTCCATCTGTTATAAACAAAATGGGAATGACGTTTCTTTTGATGTCCGCGAACGTCACGAAAGCTCTCTATTTCCCGTCTTGATATTAACTGTTTTTATGCCCCAGTTCGGATTATTCAAAAGAATCTAATTACTTAAAGCAACTAGTAAGTAGGTCAGAAGTACAATGTGTAATTCTTGTTTTTATAGACTCTTCTAAATAATAACAACTGCGGTAATCAACTCCAAAAATATAAATACTGCATTTCCTCCTGTATAACATGAAAAATCTTGTACCGAAATGTGAACGGGAAAAGGAGGGAGGTATTGTGCAATACTCAAATGTGCGCAGAACATTTACACAATCTACAAAACTGAAGTCCATTTGATGACACAGGTGACGCAACGCCACTCCCACTAAGAAACATTTGATTCAGCAAACTTACATTAAAAGTGAAATGAATTGAACAAAAACGTCTCTGTAGTTCATGGGGGATTTTTTTTTCAATAATTTGAGCTTCTCTCCACTGAAGGTGCAGAGGCTAAGGGCTGAAATAATTACCTATAATTTCTAAGTACTACAATGTTCACTTCCTTCCAAAAGTACACGTGCAACACAAATGCCCGACCCCAGGAATAACTAAAACACATCAAAATAATTAAAATATATTGAAAAATAACTAAGTTTTAAAAACAATGGCTTCAAATTGATGGCACAAGATGTATAAATTGAGATACCTTTATTTTCTCTGATGTTACTTCATTTGATGAAATTGAAATAATTACCTTTGTAACTGTACACAACATAACAATAGTGGGCACTTATTGTATGGCTGCAGTATTGCCGTACACAAATTTGGAACATTAAAGCAGATTAATATGAGTTCCTGCTGTGCTGTAATGCCGAATCGAGAGCCGATGTTATTTGTGAGACTATAATTTTATACCTAGTCTTCACCCCGTGACTAGTACATATATTTTACTTGGATTGTGTTATACACGAAGAAATATATTTCGTTAAGTAAAGCAATGAATAAAAAAAGAACATGTTAATTCCAAAGCAAATTAACCTGTAACAAGGTAAAGAATATGCCGGGCGTGTATGATTGACTCTCTGAGTTTTTAGTGTACGATTATAAGCAATGCACTTTGATTACACATATAACAGCCCTGTTCTGTCAGTGACGCTCATAATTCCTGACCTCTGACATCCCCTTTTACCTCATTTGCAATGCATGGTATGAAGACTGAGTTCTGGCACCAATGGTCGGCATTCGAGTCCAAGTGAGAATAAATGAGTAAAAAAACGAATTCAAAAGTTGAATTTTACTGCGAGTCGGTTCTACTTTCGTTCTGTCATTTGTTGATCTAAACTGAGCTTAGTTTTAATATCAATATTAACATCAATAAAAATGGGAAAAAGTGTCAAACGTGCAGAATATTCTTTACACTTTAATTATTGTGTTTTACGATATAAAAGATGCACTTTTTTCAAAATCTGATCCACAAAATCACCAAACATCTCACAGGATGAAGGTCAAGTTTGGGTCGTACAAATCTTTCTCAATGGAATCCAGGGTAGGCCGAGAAGATTTCCCCCAATTTTAATTTTCTAATTTATTTCATGCTAGCTTTAGAGTTCTAACTGTATGCTAATGCGTCTTATATACTGCAAAATGGGGTGATAAACCCCAAGGACATCACTAATGTCAGAAAAATCGATTCCCTTAAAACAAGAAAAAAATTAAGAGCAAGCCGAGGTAGAGTTGCCGTTCTATTCGGTAAGGTAGTTACGAGGTTTTAGTTTTTGAAGCTTATTTGCACAAGATGCTGGCTCATGGGTTCGATTTATTGGTCTTTGTCAAGTTTCACATTGGACTTGACAGCCTTTTGCTGTTTCTGCATGTTCGCCAAATTTCTCGGTCACCCATTTTTTTTTCAGCAAACTGCCATGGTGTGCTAATAACACGAAATTTTGTTTTTTGAAAATTTGGACTTTCTTAGAGATCACTGCCAAGCACAAGAGCAGAGAAGTGACTTATTCGTTGATCACCCTTTTCCCCCAATTTTTTACAATTGATCACTCTCAACACCACTTGCTACCAAAAGACGTAGGTTGCAAGACGGTTTCTATTTAATGACTAATCAGACCTATCCAATTTTGTATTTTTTGTGAGCAGGAGAAAGAGAGATAGAGAGATAGACACAGAGATAGAGAGACAAAAGAGGAAGAATGAATGCCTTTCAAATAAATCCAGGCCTTCTGTCTTGAAGTTTGCAGCTGTTCGAATCAATTCAGCGTAAAAAAAAGTTATAAGTTACCAAAGTAAATTTATTGCGTCTATTTCTCAGGTTTATTTACTCTCTTTCTTTTTCCTGAGTATCTTCATTAAAAAAAAACAACCCTTCTCTTTTTCAACTTAATTACCAACAAACAAAGCGGAAAATTATCATCTTATGGCCTTTCTTTTATAATTAGAAACCAAGAAACCACAGTGAACACTGATAGTCTGTTTAAAGAGAGTAGGAAGTAAGTAAAACCCCAGACTCTTCTTAATTAATTTACAACAGAACAAAGATATTTTAAGCGCAAGATAGGGTGTGTTGTTTGAAAGTTTGGCTCACGAGCTATTTCTACTGGAGTGAATTCAATTCTCATTAAGTGCCCCATTAGCATAACTTTGTTATACTAGACTAAGCTTAGTAAATATAGTAGGATCCTTATTCTAGCACAACGGTCAACCTGTTAATTTCACAGTAAGATGAGTTCGATCCTCACTGGATCCCCGATTATTATGACCCTGTGCCAGACTAAGCTAAGCTTAGTAAATATTTCAACTTCACATAAAACGGGGCGCTTGCTATAGAGCTATGGTTATCATAATGCAATACTCACTAGGTGTTTCATTATTACAAACTTATGCCAGACTAATCTCAGCTTAGTAAATATCTACATTGAAAGCAAGTCGTGTCTTTGTGACGGAATAAACCAAATAACTAGACAATCGATCCACCAATGTTGATAGTTAAGAAGTCCTACATGCTCATTTTTCATACGAATTATATCTTCCATCAAAGCCCGTGTCTGTCTGTGTCTCAGGGTGCTCCTGGTCACATTTTGAGGCATGAACACAATACTAGGCACAATCTGAAAACACATTTTTTTGTTTTACAAAAATGTACTTTTTGGGTTCTCCATGGTCACTTTGGGCCATCATTATCCAAATCCTGTGCTGTTTTTCTTTAGATAATCTTAATTGAAAGATTTGATATTTTAGATAATAGACCTATTTTTAGTTCTGGTATACGCATGATATATATATATATATAAATATATATATATATATATATATATATATATATATATATATATATATATAGCACACGCCAAACAGACAGAGTGCAGAATAATGCTCAAACAACGTTCTACTAAAAAATTACAAAAGCTGGTGTTGTTTACATCATAGTTATATATCCATACCACATGGTATCAGCAAAAGTTCTAAATGAATTTCAAATCAACTAGTCTTTAGAAAATAAATAAATCAAATAAGTTTCACAGTGCCTGTAAGCCGTGCCAATCTAGTAGCAAAAGCATCACGCCGTAACTGTGATAACCACGAGACACTGTTTATCTCATTCTTTTGTTTTTTGTTTTGTTTTTCTCGAAAACTGTATCAAATCCTGTCCATCCATCTCTCTGTCTGTCCACATAATATCCCAATCAGTTTTCAAAGGATCTCAATCAAATATTTTGGGAACGTGTATCTTGGGACACGAAAGAAGTGATTAGATTTCAGGGTGAAAACAGAAGATTGTTTAACCCTGCATCGTAGTTATATAATCACACTACACAATATCAGGATGTTTTCAATGAATGGACAACAATTCGAGAAAATATGAGATAATACAATTATTCCATCTCAACACTTCAGAAAGCTTTCGGCATACAGGAGAATGTATCGGCCAAAAAGATGTATTTAAAGCAAATATGAGGTTGAGCAACCGAAAACTATTTTGAAAGAAATAAAATGTATTATGAATAACATAAGGGCAACTGTGGAATTAATTGATTGATACGTGCAGAAAGCAAAATTGATCCAGGCAACTATCTGAAAAACATAGGACAGAATAGTTTCTTCCGATAATTCATAAAACACCGGGGAGGTTGAAGAATATGTCGGCCAAAACGCTGATTGACGAAAAATACGAATATCAGCTGAAACAACAAAGAGTCTGAAAAATGGTTGAAAGATATTTCAACCCAGAACAGCAAATAATGCATCGAAAAATCGATAATGTTAGAAGCCTCAAAGGTAAAAAAAATTGTCCGAAAAAATATTTGGAATAATGTACATAGCCTGAAAATTCAGACCGGGACAATAATCAGAAAAGGTCCTAATGAAAATCGTTTCAGGAAATCAGGAAGCAGTTGGAAGTTTGAAAAATTTATCGGCCGAAACATAGGGTGAAAAGCAGAATTTCAACACGGCGTTTCGGCAAAACAAATCTGATTAGCTAATGGAACGTTTCTTGGCAGCTCTAGGGGAGATGAAAAAGATTGGAAAGAGGGGTGATCAATGAATAGGTTACTTCTGCCTTTCATTGGGCAGTGATTGCTAAAAGGGTCCGAATGGAAAAAAATAAAATAAAAAAATAAGTATGAATGCTGCTGTATACGCGACAAATACATGAAGAGGCAGCCAGTCAGTCAACCTGACCAACTTAAGAATTAAAGAAACCTGTTCACAGTTTTAGTTGACAGTATTTACCACAGAAAGAGAATATGAGAGCACTTCATTCGGTCAGCATTTTGTTTGCTTGTTTGCCCTTTTTTCGTATTTTGTTTTAAATTCCTTTTAGGCTGATTCTGACTGAAAATAGCTCAACTGGTCGATTACTTTTGAAGTCACAAAACGGGGGCAAAACAGCCAATTCCAGCGCGTTGGCTCTATTCCCATATTTCTGGAAGTATTCATGGCTATTCCAGGCTCTGAGATATGAAGATTCAATTTGATGACCTATTCACAAATGGAAGCTACGGAATGGCGCCTTCGATCATCAATGACAGTAGATCAGAAACTCTGCCTCCATTTTTATCGACTCAGCAAGAGAGAATCACGTGATTTGATTTCACTTTTTATGGTAGAGAAAATCGAATGATTTGCCTCACAGTGGAATTTTCATCAACTGGAAACGGCAAAAGCTTGGATTTCAATAATCCACAGCGAAAAATTTACTGATACTTCTATTATATTAGGTTATCGTACATGATGTGTAGAATTCCCTACGATTCCTGATTCGATTCTATCGAGATAGATTTAAGTAGATGTGTATTATATTGTATATATATATTGTTACGGTGAATTTGGCTAATCTATTGTCGTTGTAGGTTGTACTACATGCTATGGTAAATCTAGTTATCCAGCTTCGAATAACGAACCAACGTAATGTTTTGCGATTAATTCCTCTCTTTCCATATAATGAAAAGTGTGACTTTTCTGTTTGTTACTCGGTCTGTAACAATGGACTCTTCCACTTAAAGGCAACCATTTTTCTGATTAAAACATCTCATATCCACTAATTGGAATAATACTCTTTTACTTCAAAGTCTTCAATCATCATCATCATCATCATCATCATCATCATCATCATCATCATCATCAGCCTTCTAGCGTCCGTCGTTGGACACAAACCTTCTGCAGGATTCGCCTCACCTCTCTATCATGGGCGTTTTAGAGCCAATATTTTCTGAACTTGTCTCATTCGTTAGGTCATCAATCTTTTGGTTGGGTTCTCTGTAGATGACCTTGCTTTTCAAGACTAATGAGATTTCCTTGTTCATAATGGTTGAGCTTTCTGTACCAAACGCCTGCCATTAGTCACTTTTTAATAATACGTCAGATTAAATTGATAAAATTTATGGATACTATCATCATAGTTTAAGTAGTGAACAACGAATTCTTAGAGTAAAAGAATGTGAACAAGAGAGGGAGAGGGGGGGTCTAGCACAGTATATCAAGTGAAAGAAAGAGAGGATGACAAAGGGAGAGAGAGGGAGAGATAGAGGAGAAAGGTAAGTAAAAGAGAAAGAAAGAAAGAAAGAAGAGAGAAAGGAATGAAAAGAAGAAAGAGAAAGGAACAACTAGAGCAAAGGAGGGAGAGGAAAATTTCATGACCGAATGTGAGTTAAGAAGATTGTGTTACGACAGTCTCCCATGTAAGAAGTGCTTACCCATCGGCCTTGAAAATCGGTATTCAAAACCCTGACTGATAACCAGGGTAACTATTTCATAATAACGTTTTTTCCTCTCCTTCTTTTGTTCTTTTTCTCTTCACTCCCTTTTTTTTCAAATTTTCTTCCTCTTTCACACTTTTCTCTGTTTCTCTGTTTCTCCTTCTTTCCTCTTTGCTTTCTCCACTCTTTCTCATTTGTTTCTTTTTTTTCTCCTTCTTCATTCCCACACATTCCCCTCTATTTACTCTCTCTAGTTTCAACATTTTAAAATCTCCCTCTCTCCTTCTTTCCATCCCCCCCTCTCTCTGTCTTCTTTTTATTTATCTCTTTATTTATTAATTTCTATTTCTTTCCATCTCTCTTTCGTTCTGTATTTGCGCCTTCTTTTTCTTTTCTTTTTTTGTCAAACTCCCGTTTTAGGGAGTTGGCTTTGTTTTCCTACCGTAATAAGAACAACAATAACAATCTACAACAAAAGTAGGGGTGTAAGCCAATATGTAAAATCAACATTCCCCAACCGTGATTAGAACTTATGATCAACTGATTGTCTTGAGGCTGTCTTACTGATTGAGCCAGTATGACAAAAACCGCTGATATTAACAAAACTTATCATACGAGCTTATTTCATTCTGAAATATAAATACGTTTATACAAAAAATAGATACATATACATTTATGATATTTTATTTGTTATGGGTACAATGCAAACGTTGAAGTAATCATCTTTGGTTGGAGTAGAAGTTGAAGTGGAGTTTGACCCTGCAGTAGCCAGGCTTGTATCTCTCTCTATCTCTCTCTCTCTCTCTCTCTTTTTCTCTCTCTCTCTCTCTCTTTCTCTCTCTCTCTCTCTCTCTCTCTCTCTCTCTCTCTCTTGTTCACTTTTGATCGAACGAGAATTTTTTCTCATTTTCTCATCAACAAATTCGCTTTTGTGCTAAGAGCACTATGCCGAGTTTATTAATATTCCCCCACGTCACGCCTTCCCACCTCCCTCGTTTTTAGCTTATTTATTATTTACTTTACTTATAAATTCGAAGTGAATGCATATTGTACCGACTCTTATTAATCTACACATCCGACAAGAATCATATAAGTCTTGGAACCCGGAAACTATCTTTAATCTAATTTTCCCCCTTTTCCAACTCTTCCCCATATTTCTTTTTATTTCACTTTCCAATTTTTCTTTCAGAATTCCCGTGCAGGTCTTTTTAAATCGATGTCCTTCCTCAAATATTTCCTTTTCTCCGTTAAGATTCTGTGTGGAATATTTTTTCGACGTTCTTCAATCTTCTCTTTGTATAACTTTAGCGCATCCATAGATTTCTATGAGCAATCATTCAGCTTTTTGTCGTTCTTTTTTCACGTTTTTCATTCCCCTCATATGTTTCTTCCTTTATTTTTTGGGATCACTTTTATTTATTCATTATTTTGTTCATCTTCTCTTTTTTTCATTCCATCTTTCTTTCTTTTTTTCCTGTTTTCATTCTGTCTTATCTTTCCTTCTGATTATTCGACCTTTCTTCATTTTTCTTTTTTCGTTATTTTCCCTTCTTCCTCTTTCTCAATTTTCCCTCTCTTACTTTCCTTCTTGTTTTGATTTTCTTCCTTTCATTTTTCCCCACCAGATCTTTCTGTTTTGTTTCCTTTTCATCCTTCAAAATATTCTTTCATTTATCTTCTTCTCGCTCTTTATCTACCCTCTCTTTTTCTTTACAGCTCTTTTTTCTTTATTCCTCTTTTTCTTCTCTTCTTCTCGTCCTTCTTTCTTTTTTCTTTCTCGCTGTCTTTCTTTCGTTATACCGTTTTGCAAATCTTCAATTTTGAAATTTGCTTTTTTTTATCAATATCTTTTTCTTCTTCATTTTCTTTCTTTTAACCTTTTTGTTCTTTATCTCTTCTCTTTTTTTCTCTATTTTTCCAATTTTCCCCTCTCCCCTCAATTTTATTCATCGTCGACAATAAATAATAATTCGAATACTCTGAAAACTAGAAAGAAACTTCTTACTCGATTTTTCAACCAGCGTTGTTCGAATCGACGCATGCGCAGACAAACAAGAATCGTGTCACGTTAACATGTCTACAATACTGGCGCGTGAATACATTTACATGTATTTTGCTGCACAGATAAGCGGACATTTTTGTCCTTGTAAACAAAAATACATGTTATACTAAGTAGATTAACTTTTTTGGAGATCAGTAGATTCAAACGCAAACTGGTAAATCTGATTTCCTATGGTGCAGAAGATGGCTCGTTTTGTCAAAATCTAACACGTGCGTGCCAACAGTTCACTCACTTCTACAGAGAGACACGTATAATTCATGTGTGCAGGTAGATAAAGACGTATCTTTCAAACTGATTGTAAGATGAGTCCATTTTATAGAGGAGCTTTTCATTTCATGTAGGTACGACGACAAACGTCATGTTGCCAGGAAAAATTATTCTAATCTTTTTATATCTCCCTCAAATATCATCGTTCTCTCTTTGACTAGTCTCACTCATTTCGTTTACGAAATCTGTGATACTAGTAGCTGAACAGAAGGTTCATATTTCACCACATTAGAAACACTTAATGACATTTACAAAGTATTTAACAAACAAAACCCATCATCTTCAGCCGCAACAGCAACATTCTTCGGTGTTTTTTTTTTTTTTTTTTTTTCACTTTTTAAATTTCAAATCAAAGCAAATTTTCTGGGTTAGTGCTGGAGTTTACGTTTAGCTGAGAGGGTTACTTCCTCGGTTTTAAAAGCCATTGTAATGTGAAATCCAATACAAAAAGATTCCGAATGGATTTTGGTAGATTTTTTGGAAATTGCGTGTCCCCCGGTAAAATATTCTGCTGAATCAAAGGTAATAGGGTGCCTGCTGATCAGTTCTGGACAGGCATCATTACACAACGACCAGTCTCTCGCTTGACCAGCCAAGGACCCATTGACCCTTACGATGCTCCCCTCTGTGATACTTTGAATGCATAAACTCGCACTCATCTATTTCAACTGTTCTATATAATCGACTAAATTGAATTGGGGTGATCGATGACATTGATTGAACGTATGCACCACAAATGGAATTCTACCATTCTACTATAACACACGATTGACAGAAGTCTCAATTAACACAACGTGATATTGCCTAACATCAGTAACTATCAGTAAATGATGTCCAGTAAGTGAATTAATGTCAGAAGCGATCTACTGGAGAAGGACACGAGCTTAAGGCTCCTGTGTCTTCTACGCAGACAAAATGACCATGCATAACCATCATTATATTCCAGCCCTTTTCCTCCTTTGAAAGAAAATCTGTATATTGCAGATCGTTCAATCCAAGCAGTTTTGCAGAAAAAAAGATGATGTCCAGCCAACCATCTTATGCAATCCAATTTGTTGTAAGTCAGAACTGCTGACTCACGGTGTGTAATTTTCAGTTGAGGCAAAGTTTTTTGCAACTTGTTTAAGAACAATACTCTTAGATGCAGCAGCTTAGCACGTTGTGCAACCATCACCATTTTGAGAATTTAACAAGGGAAAGAACCCGAGAAAATATGCTGAATTTAATGCGGAAAAGGTAACAATCGCCCAGAACCACTCAATTCAAGCTCTTATCATATTATAATTTGATGTACTTTTAAGCTCATACTTGGTTACATTAATTTGTACAGTATTACCAACCGTAATACATCAAAAACTGTACAAATCAACACTGCACTATTCGAGGTATGCTGATGTATTCGAATTTTGAGCCTGTTTTAATACAGTTCTCTGGTTTAAGAAGGGACTTCTTAAAATTTAGGCTATTAAAACATAACTGTCGTTTCCAGCTAAGGATTAATAAGTAACTTTACCACAGCGATTTGGTTAGCAATCTCATCTTGCTGGCCAATTTGTTTGAGGAGTGATTTCGATCCTAACTGTGTATACCACTCATGTGGTTTTGTGTCAACCTATTTTTTAAGTATCTATGTAAAAGCATCTATTGTAGCGAATAGTTTTACAGACTTGTCTCGTAGCCCAGTTCGCTAGTAAAAGGATGTTAATCCGAACTGTGTACCTTATTATTGTGGCTATGTCCACAGACATGAATGATCAGTCGTCTACTCAACATTTTTATCGAAATGTATGCCAATAAATTAAACCACACTATCCTCACCTTCGCTATAGCTTTTTTCACTGGCAAAGAAAGGGCCAGAAGCAGAGAGAGAGAGAGAAAGACAGGGAGGGGGGGACAGAGACAGACAGACTGAAAAGGAGAAAAGGTCCTCCGTTCTAGCGGCACTAGTAAATTCGACTGTGCAAGATATGATTACCCTTTGAAAAGGTCCTCCGTTCTAGCGGCACTAGTAAATTCGACTGTGCAAGATATGATTACCCTTTGACTGCTTGCCTCAATACACCTTAATTGTTAGTGTATACTTATAAAGACGTTGAAACTCTTGTTGAAGTTAAACTTCAAAGACTTACTCCTCGAAGGAAAGTGTCCGTTCTGTGGAAACAGTAATCCTCAGCCGACGTAAGGATATCGGATGAAAAGAAGTCCGAGATTCTTGAAGGAGATTCAGGTGGGAAGAATTTTAATTTCCTCCAGCGCAATACAGCGGTCATATTTCGTTCAGAAATCTCGGACCGAAAGGTTATCCATGTCATCGTACAGGGCCTAGTTGATGTTGCAAATTTGGGCGTGTTGCTACGTGCGATTGTTTCTATGTGTTGGCGATTTACTTTGTACGTAAGTAATAACATCAATAAGTCAACAGCCTAATGAGGAACACAGCATTTATTTCATACCACAATTTTTTTCAACATAAGCTCCTTTCTTGCCAGTGTACTCAATTCTTCGATGAATATTTATCATGTAGATTGAGCACAAAAATGTGAAAATAACAGATCAATATTCAGCTAATTACCATACGTCAAGAAACGGACTTATTGATCCATCCTCGTATTTATTCATGATTTTGAGGGTCCGACTTGGTAACTGAGGTAATTGCATTATTCCCTTCAGTGCAAATGGTCGTGGATGGAACCACAATCAAAATCAAGATCTCAAATGTTGATCATAAAATCAGAATATTTGGATTATTGGCTTAGCACAATCTTACTGACCTTCCCCTGCTTGGCTTTTTGTCGTACTTAGCTTAGTTTAGTGAATGAAATAGGTCTGGGAAAATAGCCTGGATCTCGTACGGTGATGACTAAGACAGAACTCTACGATTGAAAGATTGGTGCAACACAGTCTTCTTTCCGTCCATTTTTCCTAATCTTAATCCTTAAACAGACCATGTTGAGCTCAGTCAGCGTAGCTAATTCAGATATTTTTTTCACTTCAATATTTTGAATCTGAGAGTCCATTGTTGCCGATTTAGGTGAGATTTGGCTTTTTCCCGAATTTTTGAGTTCAGTGATGTCAATTCACGGGTATTATTTCTTTTTTTAAATAATTTTATCAGATTTAGGAGTGATTTCCACGTTCGAAAATTTGAAAAGCAATATCTAAATTGGCAACACCCCATAGTGCTTAAGATAATTGAATATTTCCTACTTAAACCAGTTGTTGGTTTTCGGAAACTGGTGAAGGCCAGTTTGTTTCAAAGCAGGCAAGTCTTCCAACCACCTACCATATATTTGGTTGTATTGGGGTTTATGTTTAACTATGATTAAGCTTAGTAGAGGTGTGGGAGGGTGTAACGGTTACCAGTACGGCAAACAGAGTCGGCAAACCAAGTTCGAGTTTCAGCTGAGGATCCTGATGCAATCTATGCACTGAAGTATCAATTCACTTCTTATGCTCCATCCCACCGTCAAATATCAAGACAAAAACCTCTCGTCACTTGCTTGTCACGTTGGTCGATGTAGACGAGAATGGGTGGGTTAGCTCTTGAGCGAACCACTCTTCAATAACTATTTTACTTGAGTAGGCAGGAGCAATTGACGGAGCTGGTTCATGTGTTTATATGTATGTGTGTGTGTGTGTGTGAGTGATGTGTTGTGGATCTGGGTGTGTGCTTCTGTGTGTTTGTTTCTATGCGACTGGCCCTGTGCAATACTAAACTAAGTTTTCTAAATACCGAATTTGGGCGTTTCTATTTCTGTGGTTTTATGTATTAAAATGGATTTGAATCTGCGGCTGTGGTGTGCGTATTTGAACCCATTTGTATTTGACTGAATCCGTCTGTATAAGTGTATTCGCCCCTGGGGTGCACAAAAGGTTGTGCAGATCTGCAGATCTAAGAAACGAGGAAAGTTTCCGACAGGATAAATTGGTTAATTTTGTGCGCTCATGTGCGCGACTTGCAATATTTCAAGTTAGATATGTGCCTCACATTTCATTCTTTATTGTTGAAATGTTGCTGAGGGCGAGGTTGAATTTGAAATGGTGGACTGTCTGTGTTAAACGAGCGTCGAATAGTGAACCACAGTCTGAAAGATAAAGAGACATATCTTTATATTTTACATAGACATTTCAATGCACACATACCTACGTGATTGTATGTATGAATTACTATATGCAATTACATACATTGGTAAACACACATCCGTACACACACACACACACACACACATATATATATATATATATATATATATATATATATATATATATATATATATATATATATATATACGTGTGTGTGTCTGTGTGTGTATGTGCAAAGCTATACATATATGAGTATCTGCTCATAAATGTGTACATGTATATATATTGCCATACATACGCCTACAAGCATAAATACTCATACAACACACACAGATTGATATATTAATACGTGCTAGTCTTAAGCGAACAGTAAAGTAACAAATCAAATATACGCGGACGTATAAACGTCTGCGTCGTAATAGTCATGTCATGTTTCTATATCTGAGATTATCTAAATGTATATGTATACACATACTTTATTTCTCTCTCTCTCTCTACATATATATATATATATATGTATATATATATATATATATATATATATATATATATATATATGTATATATATATATATATATATATATATATATATATATATATATATATGTATATATATATATATATGTATATATATATATGTATATATATATATATATATATATATATATATATATATATATATATTCATACACGAACATCTACAACTATATATACATACACGTATGTACGGATATATTAAGAGATAGATAGATAGATATATAGATAGATAGATAGATAGATAGATAGATAGATCTCTGTCTGCTCTACTTTGTACGTCACAATTTCGAATCCAGGAAGCTGAAAAAAAAAGAGTGTAAGTTTATATCTTTCCACAGTTAAAATCACAGACTATGTAAGTTTACCAGAGGTTATTTATGGACATAGTCAATTGAAGCAATTGTAAACCATAGATGTGCATATAAGACGTTGATATTTGGCATTGGGGCACATCGTTTCTATGCAAGGTTGAAAAAACTAGAATAGGTTTCACTATGTATGTATACGTCTATGTAATGTGCTGTAGACATATATATACATACAATCAAAGGAAAGTAAATAGAACCAATCGATCAATAGTAAAAAAATAAAGTTGATAGATTGCTATATAGCTTCAGATTTGTGTAAAAACTGACAAAGGAAAGTAAAAAGCTGGACATAGATAGATAGATATGAACAAATCGAGGTAGATACATCGGCATGAACAAATCGATTATATATATATATATATATATATATATATATATATATATATATATAGAGAGAGAGAGAGAGAGAGAGAGAGAGAGAGAGAGAGGGGGGAGAAAGATATAGATAGATGTAGACATGTAGATAAGAATGAACTGTGATGGCTGGATCATTGCTTATAAACAAATTAATATTTGTAACGATAGAGAGATATAAACCGAATGACATACATACATGCATAAATAAATTATCCTTGATATAATTCCTTGTGCATTATTAAGGTAATATTATCATTCAAGAAGAATAAATAAGCATTTTTAGCTGATCGAACAAATCAATGATCATCTCTTTCGACATCTTCCCTTAATGAACATTTAGTTCAATATGAGGGCAGCACCTGATCCCCAAGCGAAGTACTATATTATCGGCTGTAGTTACTTCCTGTTGGAGGTTGGATATCCGGTCCAAATGAACGTGTCTCAACTAGGCTTTATCTGCTTTTACAAATGATCTGTAGACTACTGTATAAATTAGTCTGTGTCCATTTTGAATCCCAAATAATCAACTGCAATGAATCTTTTTTTACACATGTTTTTACATGATTACTTTGAATATATAAAACGTTATACATGTTAATCCACCATTTTTTCCTAAACTTCGAAATTTTGTCGGTTGGAAGCATTAAAATAGAATATTTTCAATGTATTGCGCCAATCTTCTATATCTTGAATCCCTTTGTAGTACTAAAGTATCCATACATGAATATAACTATATATATATATATATATATATAACTATATATATATATATATATATATATATATATATATATATATAACTATATATATATATATATATATATATATATATATATATATATATAACTATATATATATATATATATATATATATATATATATATATATATATATATAACTATATATATATAACTATAACTATAACTATAACTATATATATATATATATATATTTATAGAGAGAGAGAGAGAGAGAGAGAGAGATAGAGACAGAGACAGAGAGACAGAGAGAGCTGGTATTGTTTAGTAGAGTTTTGATGACAAGTATTTTAGCTATGATAATAATTTACTAATTATATATATATTTATCACATTCGACTGGAGAAATATACCAACATATGCTATTACTTGTTGTTCATAATACTTTACTGTACGATTGGATTTACATCATAGCCTTAACCTCTATTCCTCAACCCCTAACCCGAATCCCTAACCCTCACACTTGGTGCTAACCCTCCCCAATCCTACAAACAGACACACAGAGATATAGGGACAGGTGATTTTAAACATGTATGTAATGCCATGACATTATGTTAGTTGTTATCAATGTGCACGTCATGTTTTGACGATAAATGGCAGATAGAGATGTCTCTGTTTAATTACTTCGCTTTATACGAAGATTTTGAATGAGATTTGATTTTTTGCAAGCATAAATTGCGTTATTACTGTGTACAATACATGATTTGTTTCATTGCTATAAGTGAAATGTGACTTTTATCGTCATCATGTACGGTATTGAAATGATACTCGTTTTATTTCTATAAATTAATGTTATTTTTATTGTCAACATTTACTGCAGTGACGACGTACTTGTGACACGTGTGTCAGCAATGACATGTATCAGAGCAAAAAATTAGAGGTACATTCGGCTCACGCATTATGAACACTCACACTTTCTCTCTCTTTCCCTCTCTCACACACATACACACTCTCTCTCTCATTTTCTCTGCCCCCCACAATATATATATATATATATATATATATATATATATATATATATATATATATATATATATATATATATATATATATATATATATATATGACATTTTCTGCTAGTTTCTCATGGCGTCAAAAATGGCGGCTGCATTTTTTATTACAATAATTTTGCAGTTGTATGGGACCTGGAATGTATCAAAACATTATATTGCTCTACATTTTCCTTTTATGTTAGAAATGGACCCGGATCTTTCTGCTTTAAAATAAAAAGCAATGGGATCCATCATACACTTTTTAAACACTTTTTTAAAATGTATAACACAAATTGCATAACTCCTCCAAAAGTTTAATTATGGTTAAAATTGCAAGATAATAGCGTATAGTGGGTCATAGAATTGAAAATATACTCAAGTGTATTCACAGTATATTTCAGAGCGTTTAAAGATCGTGTTTTGGCTTCCGACTAAACCTCCCGCCATAATACGAAGTGTTGACTGACGTATCATCAGAGACGAGGAGCTCAATTTTTTTTATTTCTTTCAAAAATGATATTGACCAAAGAGAAATTTGATCGGAGGAAAATTAGTCGATTTAAAGATAATTTGAAAAAAATATTGCTTGCTTTCCTCAGAAAACTCAGTTTAAAATACATATATATATATATATATATATATATATATATATATATATATATATATATATATATATATATATATATATATATATATATATATATATACCAAGGGTTTCCTTTAGTGATGAACACGGTTAAGGAGTCACATAACCTAAGTTCAACTAAAAAAAATCATGGTTGACTGGGAATATCAACACCTAATCAAATTGTCTGTACTACTTATTCCAACACCTTCTGATAAATCAATGGTGAAGGAATTCTTTTTTTCAGAATAATGGGCTACCGTACTTGACGAAATATCTTGTATGTACTTGAACAAAAAATAAGAAAAATTCTTTAAGAAAAAAATGTAAAAGATTTTATTTATCGATAAAGTGCGATACCAGTCATTCTGAAACAAGAAAAAGTTTTAGAAGCATGCAAGTTGCATTAGAATTAATAATCTAATAATAAAATAAGAAAAAAATCCTGCAGATATTGTTTTGTAACACCAAATACCTTACACTGTATCCTAATTTGAAAAAAGCAACAAAAACTTCCCAAGCAGAAAATATTTCTATTTCATTACATTTATTTTTTCTGATTCAAGGCCGATTTTAAAAGATAATCTACAGTATTGAATACGATTTCATCTGATTTAATCTCTCTGACAACTTATCTTTACAAGTTTATGAATATTTATGGCATGCAAAAGATCTTTTTTTATTGAGATCTCATAGAATCAAAAGGGTGGAGAGTGATGCCTTGTAAAAATTTGCCATGAATTTTCTTTAAAATTGTATTTAAAATTGAATAAGAATCGAAAATTTCATGAAAATCAACTCATTTGTTCATTTTTTATGAAATTTCAAAATATACGTGAAAAAGTGCACCATTTACCAAATGCTAATCTTCATGGTTCACCAGTTCATGAGGGTGAACAAATTTTCTGCCACAAATTTCTCTGGGTCTATAAAGTCAAAATCTATGATTTTTCAATAATAATTCTTAAGAGCTTTTTCCTTGTTAACGATACAAGGATTATCACGATAAAATTGATAAGTTGCGAGTTTTGGGCGTTTTTATTGATACCTGTTGCTTTTTCGTCAAAAATCCAGAAATTAATAAGTAAGGGAGACTACACTATTATTTGTCTTTGATAGTTATCTCCCTTCACAATTGTTACAGAACAAAAACATAGACACATATGTGACATATTATATAAGTAAATACCCATGTGGATACATCGAAAAAGACTTTTTTTTTTTTTATAGAAGAAGCTCTGGACTTGACAGGAGATGTATTGTTCATGTTGTGCTTTACTATCAAAACTCAAAAACTATTAGGTGAGAAATTTTTTCAGCCTGGAAAGGACGATTACGTTTTTTTTCCCCCTTTGCTGAATTAGTTTATTTTCAAGTTCATTTTAGCGACCGCTCTCGGCACTTGTTTGTTCTCTCGATTGTCGATTGCCTGACAAGCCTTGGGGGCACCCAAGACTCCATCATGCTAGGCAAGTGTGGTTACGTGCGGCCTTCGCTCACTACACACACACAAACCTGCTCCACGCACATACCGACGACCTGTGCTGTTTATATCAGATGTTGTGGTGGTGGGATTCGCTCAACACCTGCCCGCCACAGTTGCAACTAGCCTTTGATGTTACCGAATCCACGGTTAAATGTCTAGAAGGTTGAGTCGGGGTAGCGGTGGCTGGGTACGAAGGGTGGGGAAGCAGTAGAGCGAAAGAAGTTAATTTGAAAAGGGAAAAAATATAAACATTCAAGATGAAAGCGGATAAGATTTGGAAACGAGAAAGAAAGTGGCAATGTAGTTAGTTGACTCAGCATTGAGCAGGTACGAAAAAAATCAAAACACAAAACGTGAACAGAGATATAGTTATCTACCTATCTACAAAACTCATTAAACTAGGTATTAATGTTTTTCCTCTCTCCCTCCTCCTTCTCTCTCTCTCTCTCTCATATATTTATGGGTACAAATATATTTATATGCTTGCATACACATATATCGTTTGTGGATACCTCACATAGGCATATCTCGTATACGTGAATTTATGTAAAAGTTTGTGTAAAATATTTTAAAGAAATATATATTTCAGAGGAGCACACACACACGCACATATATATATATATATATATATATATATATATATATATATATATATGTGTGTGTAATTATATATGTATATGCTGGTTGTGTACGTTTGTGTGTGTGCGTGTGCGTGTGTTTGTTAGTTTGTGTGATCTCTATTGTAGAGACTTGTGAGACCACTTACTAGTGAAATGTATCCTCCTCCAGAGTTCAGAATAACCTGGGCTTAGCCCCCCCCCCCTCTATCTCAAACGGGAGGAGAAGAAAGAGAAGAAGGAAAGAGGTGTAAGTAACAGTAATATTGAGGGAAATAAATAGTGAAAGAAAATGGAATACAAAGAAAGAAAAACAGGAAAAAAGAAAGAAAGAAAAAAGAATGGAAGAAACAAACAGAGAAAGAAAGACAAAGAAAGTGATGGAAAAGAAAGGAAGAAAGGGCCAAATGAAGAAAGAGAGAGAGAGAGAAGTTGATGGACACAGAAAAAAAAAGAAATGTAAGAAGACCGCTTGCAAGGAAAACATTACAAAATAGAAGAATACAGACCAACTAGAATGTAAAACAACCGAAAGAGGAAAAAAATAAAAAATAAAAAGAAGTTAAAAGGCAAGATCCCCCCCCCCTCCCGAAAAAAGAGACAAAAAATCTTAAGAAGCTTCAAAGAAAGAGAGAGAGAGACACCGACAAAAAATCAATAATAAAAAAAAAACAGCAGGGAGTCAAAGCAAATGAATAAATAAGCAATAAATAAATAAATATATATTAGGATTGTAACTATGTTAACAAGTTGCCTTGACCTGTCATCAAAGAAGGTGACTACAGTGAACAAATTAATCTCTCTAATAATTCAGCCTAAACATTGTAAAGGACATTTTCTGATTATCTTACAAAAGGGGGAACATACTAGGATGATAGTGTATCAAAAAGTCCGTAGCTCGGTGGGTAGTTATTAGTTGAATCTTGATCAGAAATCCTCTTTGTAAAATGCTCGATTCAAGTGATTATCATCTACCACCGAATTAAGTGCATTGACGAAGAAGAAATGTTTTCTGGCTGACTGTTTGACTCACTGCGTTGCTAACAGCTTCATATCGTTATTTTATCTGAAATTCGACTTGTAAACTTACTTTATGTAGCAGATTTTTTGCAGCTAGTGCATGGGCAGATGAGTTAGTCATGGGAGAATGATTCAATGGGAACTAACCTGTAATGAAACGTTTGACTAGTTTCTTGTTTGTAGCAAAACTTATGTAAGTCTATGGTTTTATTTCTCTAACGGTTAGTGCAATCAAAAAGGAAATATTTGTAGAAGTTGCTTAGGCACAGTCCATTACTTTTTCCGTGAAAGGGGTTTCAGATGAATTCATTCTCCACTTTTTAAAGAATCAGGGGTTTGAATAGCAGATAGGCACACGGTGCTCCTGCACAGACTGCTTAAAGGGCACCTAAAGGGAGGACTCAGTTATGGGTCAGACCTCACTGGATACTCCTCACTCCTTTATCGTCCATAAACCCTCGGTCACAGCCGGCATCCGAAAGTTACTATATGTGTTATCCGACTGTTGGTGAAGGAGGCTCCCCTAAACCAGTATCCATACTAGGTTCAGTAGGTTTTTTCGTTAGAGATGTGTTGCCAGTCGGAGTCAAGTTGTGGACAGAGACTGTTGATTTGTGTCGATCAGCGAATCGTCCATAAATCTACTGACTGTTTACTTCCTGTGATTCAACCGCGTCTAAAGGTGAGCCATGTTTACTGTCCCGAAGATGGCGATGCAGTAGGATAGGACCAAGAATGGACAGCCAGGTGAGCAACAAACGACCCGGAGACCGACACTGCAACGTATAAAGTCTCTCGTTGGGAGGGTATTAGTGGACGTGCACAGAAGAGACCAGATAGAATGCAGAACGTCCAACAGTACAGTCACCCCCTGTGAAGGCCAACGAGTTTCCCTGTTATCCCGCTGTACCAGTCGCACAACTCATTATCTCGAAGCTTGGAAGAAATAGTTTGGCTAGCTGCGATGTTTAGAGGAGTTGAGTAATCTTGCAGCTCTTTGGACAAGAATACAAGTCAACGATCAGAATGTATCGCGAATATTGAAAAAAAATCTGTTTTGGGGCAGTGAATGATATTGCTAGAGGTCAGATTTGATTATGCGAACGCAAATGAAAAACGCAAATATTCTTCTACAATAGTAGGTAGTGATAGAAAGGACCTTTAAGATCTAGGCTTTTCCATTGGGCGAGTCTTTTCTAAATTGTAGAATCTAGAGCTCAATTAGTATCGTAACGAAGTGGGTCAACTGCGTTACGCCAGGACGGTAAAGGTGAGTACGGAACTCTGACAATTTTCCACTTTCGATAATTGAATCCAGGTCACTGTAACACGGACTCCTGCAAGTCACAACTGCGTTTGGTCTGAAGGCATCAGTTCGGAATACCAACGCTGTAGTACTAATACTGTAATTGAAGCTGTACTAATATTCAATTTAAGAAATAAAATAAGAGATACTTTTAAATGAAATGTTATGCTTTAGGACAAATTTTACACCTAAAATTAGTCATATCTCTTATTTGCTTTGAAGTGCACAAAAGTCATACAAAGTCTCTAAAAAGTATTTTTATTCAATCAAAAAGCATAGACATTGAAATAAACAAATAGTTCTTTATTAGATTTCGCCGCCAAATGAAATCGTACAATCATTTTAAGAATGTGGATGAATTAAAAGTTTTTTTTTACTTTATCTTTGCATCAATATCTCATGAATATGTTCTCTGATAACACCTTTTAGTAAAAAAAATTCTTTTTAGAGCCTATGTTTGACTATGACTAAATGAAATGAGTAAGTTGAGTTTACATTCAACTTTGAAACGTTTGATAAGTTGAGTCTTTCTTTAGTTGAAAAATTGGTAAACAAATGTTTTTTCAAATTTTCTTTTTTTTTTTCAAATTATCGATTAATTGAACATTTTCCCATCCCTTAAAAATCAGCTCAAAATCAGTTTTCTTTTTCATTTTTATAACATTGCCTTCTATCAGCTAAATATGACAGTGACAGGGTACAATGGGTTTCAAATTTTTTTCGTATTTTGATTTGTCAAAAATCTTAAATTTCTAAAGGTAGGATTTATATAGATCATTTCAACGTCTTTTTGTTAGTTTTCAGTCTCCTAATCAGGTGTGAATATCTTCATTTCAGAATCTCAAATTGGTTTATCTATGTAAAACCTTTTAACTCGCCATTTCATTGATTGAGTTTCTCTTTTTGCAATAGCAAAACTTGACATCTTTATCCATTCAGAAAAATAAAGAACAAAATGTTTTGATTTCATTTTTGCGTCACGCATTGGGTCTAAAATGGTATAAGTTTTATTTATGAAGTATAATCAAACAACATTTTTAACACGGGAATGAAATTAAAACCTTTTATTCTTTCTACGATTTCGTGGCGGCCAGATCTGCAAAAGACATATTATACTTTTTAGAGACTTTTGGGATCACTTCAAAGCAAAGATTAACACATATTTGTACTTTTTTTAGATACTTTGTGTGACTTTTGGAGCTACTTCAAAGCAAAGATTAACAGATATTACTTCATAGTAGAAGAAATGTCTTGAAACATGAGTTGTTTCCTATAAAAGTATCACTCGATTTTTTTAAAAATTCAAATTAAAGAAAATATTATAACTAATTCTCCCTGTAGCATATGGTACGAAATAAGAATTTGAATCACAATTGAACGTTGATGAATTTGAATTTACAAACAAATACTAAATTGGATTACTTAAATGGTACAAATTCAATTAAAATATTCGTAACCAGTGTTATGTCCTTTAGACATGGTTTTTGACCAAACGCAATTGTAACTTCGTATTATACTGTTGAGGGCGTGTCAGCAATTGTTTTTACTTGGTCGGTATATTACGTCATAATCATAGCACCCCGGCTCAATTCGTCAACGTTGGATTTTATTCTTTATTGCATTCAGTCTCTCCAAGTTCATCATGTAATTGACCGCCAGTTTGTCTGCGACAATCATAAAATGTCTTCGAAATGACCTGCCCAATGACTCCTACGTCAATCATCGACATCTGTGTGTTGAAATATCTAGCGATAGAACACCGGAAAAGTGGATTCATACGTTTCTCAATGATATTATAGCTAAGTGAAGAGAAACGTCCTCTGAAATTTCAGTTCGAAAGTTTACTGAGTTCATTTTCGTACTGGCAACCGTTATGGCACTCTACATGTCGTCTCCTACTCGATTCTTTTGGTTGAAAAACAATAGTTCTTTTTTCTTATAGAAGTAATAAAAGTAGACATACGCAACCTTGAACTAATTCAGCCACATAACCACTTAAAACAGCCCAATCTTCATAAACAATTGAAAATGAACTCATTAATATGATTTTGTGATTTTAATCACCTACTCCAAGCTCGGACTAAGCGTTATTTTGAAAACATTAGAGTCTACAAAGAGTCGCTTTCGAGTGTTGACCTTATCGCCAGGACTGATCTTCTCACTATTTTATTTCATTCTCCATTCAGAAACCTAAACCATGTCAGCCTCAAGGCCACACTCTCTGGGCGATGAGAAAGGTAACAGCTGAAACTCTCCTCTGCTGACTGGATCAAAAACAGGTCAGTTACTTCTTCCTGAATCCTACGGGAACAATATATTCAAAACCAAACAGATATATCTGATGGGTTTGTTATACTTTCGGTGTTTATTGAATTGAAGCCGAAAAAAAAAGAATGAAAATATTTCCGTGTTTATCAAAGTTGTTTTCACTTCCGACTAAACTTTGCTAAGCTCTTTACACTTACGGTGGGGGAGAGGCGGGGAAAATGGCGGAAACCGCAACAAAGGCGTTGACAGAAAAACAAAGTGTAAGGCCATAAAAAGGCTTTTATAGTAACAACGATTGATTTTACGGTCGCTTTTTCTCTCATTATATATATACACACACACTTGTGTATTTTTTTTTTGGTGTGTGTGTGTGTGTGTGTTATCCCAAAAGAGATATTAATGTCACGATATATCTAGATAAGCCGGAACGAAAAAAGGTGGCGGCCTGAATTTACAGACAGCGAGCAAATGCAACGATTATTAAATAGTAAGTGTACAATCTTTGTTAATATTACTACTGCTACTACTACTACATCATCATTACTAGAAACTGTCAACAAAAACTGTCAACAAGTTTCTTCATTTTTCAAGTTGGTCTAGCTTGACTGCCGAATTATGGAAATATGTATCAAACATGTGGACTGCACTAATGGAGCTAAAGGGCTCAAAATTTAGACATCTAGTCCTCATGTAAACAAAAACAGATTTTTAAAACTCCTCCCCTTGTATGTTTTCAAGGGAGGTTCAGTTTGTCATGTAAGTTAGTGACTAAAACAGCTAAAACAAGCGCGATTGTTTTATCAAATCCGAACATTTTTTAGTGATCACTGCCCAACAAAAGGGGAGAAAATAACTTATTCATCGATCACCCCTTTTTTGAATTTGTTAATTGATCACCCCCACATGATATGCTGCCAAAAGACGTTACTCACACAACAGTTTCTATTGAGTGACTAAACGGACAAGTTGTTATTATTAGCAATCTCTCATCAGTTGCCTGTTGGTAATAAAAACAACTTGTCTGTTTAGTCACTCAATAGAAACAGCCCTGTGACAAACGTCATTTGGCAGCATATCATGTGGGGGTGATCAATCAACTAATTAGGAAAAGAGGTGATCGATGAATAAGTTATTTTCTCCCCTTTTGTTGGGGAGAAAATTACTTACTCATCGACTAAACAGACCAATGATCATCATCATAGTAATTCATTATTACTATCATTATTTTAATCGTCATTTTCATTATTATTATCATTTCATCATAATCAGTATCATGTTTATTATTACTATTAACATTATTATTATCACCATTCTTATTATTATCATAATCTTTATTATTATCACCATTTTTATTATCATCATAATCTTTATTATTATCACCATTTTTATTATCATAATCTTTATTATCATTTTCACCATTTTTATCATCATCATAATCTTTATTATTAACATCATCATTATTATTATCACTATTATTATGATTTTTATTATTGTTGTTGTTGTTGTCGTTATTATTATTATTGTTGTTGTTGTTGTTGTTGTTATTATTATTATTATTGACGTTACAATTCAAAGAGAGAAAAGAATGTATAGGTTGATGTATATGCGTAGGCGAGTAGCGGGGAACAAGAGTAAAAAAAAAAAATAGCGAAGTATAAAGATTATATCTTTCCTGTAACAGTCAATAAAAAGTAACCTTTTAATATTTGTATCGCAAAAGCACTTTTGACTTGACATTTGTGGAAGTACTCACCTTAGACATATAGTTTTTTGAAAAATTCATTACACACGGAGAGTTTTTTTTTGTCTATTATTTTGAATTATAAGATACAATGCAATGTAATTATGTGTAGAATAAAATATAATTCCAAGAGTCGTTCAGACTATTGAACCCATCGTTTGTAATTTATATTAATATTCGGACCATCCTCATCTTGGTTGTTTTTCATACAACGTTTCGGCCATTGTACTCTTCGGCCTTCATCAGGTAGGTGTGGGGAAGTTACGAACCGAACCCTTTATTTAACCGACGGTGGTATATTGATCGCAATCCTCTCTTAGCATTTGTAGTATTGTTATATTGTCTCACACTAGGATTGAACCTAGAACCATCAGATTACATTGCAGTAATTACTTCCCCACACCCACCAGATGATACCTGATGTATGAAAAACAACCAAGATGAGGATGATCCGAATATTAATAGAAATAATAATAATACCTCATCTCAAAAGTTCAGAGATATGCCATCGTTTGTAGTTGTTGCTTTTGTTATTACCAGAAAGTCTTGGTCAACCCATTCGACAGTCTTATTCAAAGTTGGCTTATCTGTCAGGCTATTATAGGCCGCTTCTTTCAATTTTCCCTTTCTCAGTGATGCTCCCTATCTATAAGTTTGACCCTATTTTAGAGAGGGTAGTATGATCTCTTCTCTCTGCAGATATCAGAGCAGACATTTATTCATGGTGAACAACATTTATTATATAATCGATTCGTTTACAAATAAATTCATTAATCTCCAAAACGACATCTAACCGGCCTGGATAGTCACTGAATAGAAACCATTACGTTACCATCGTCTTTTGACAGGATAACGTGCAGGATGATCAATTAAAAATGGAAAAAGGGGTGATCAATGAATAAGTTACCTGTCCCACCTTTTGCTTGTCAGTGATCACCAAGGAGTCAGATTTTTCAAGAAGCAAGTGTTAATGTTGCTGGACACAAACTAAGGGGTCAATTCAGCATAAACTCACTTTGAAAATTGAGACCCCCATTAAAAACCGTTCAGCGTTGGATTTTGAGGGAAAAAAAATCCCCCAAAACAAAACATTTTTTCTTGACACAATAATAAGCAAATATCTTTTTTAAAAGTCACTGGGAAAAATGTTCTTCCTTAACTTGCCAAGCGGGGCATGACGGAACTTTCAGAAATTGGCGACAGCATAAATGATCTTCATCAGGCCTCATTATCTAAAAGTATTTAATGAAATTTTGTTTTCAATACATTCCAAGTATTTCTAGAATAAACAACATTGTATCAGTTTTTGTTTTTGTTGGACTTCGAATTCGAATCATACATTTTTGATGCTGATCTTTATTTTCAGGTATCCAAAGAATTAAAAAGTTATAGGAACAGTTTTAAATTCTATTTCCTGGTTAGTTACGGTAAATTTTCTCATAGATGTGCTTAACTTCTCAGTCTTTTTCATAGAAAAATATGATGTTTTACACTTAAAAACGGAATTCAAATATTTCAGTTTTAAATCGCTTAAAAGTCAGAATATTTCAAATTATTTGAAATTATTTTAGAAATTAAGCCCCCAAAATGAGCATATGTTTTTAATGGTGTTGGAAAGAAAACATGCCGAGTCAAAGAGCGTTCTTAAGTCCTTATGTTTTAACATGCAAGAGACAAGAGGGGAGCGGGTAATGAGTACGTAATCAATAAGCTCATATGAAAAAATTCGTTCACTGAGAAATTAATTTTTTTTTTCCAGCCAAATTCATTTTCACTGTAGATGTGTCAAGTAAATGAAATGAGAGTTTTATTATAAAATTCCAACCATGAGGTTTACTCTTTTAATTTTCGAAAGGAATGCAAATAAATAGAAAAATAAACAATAAGATTATGAGACCTGGTAAAAATTATTTATGCAGTCACCGATTTCTAAAAGTTTTGTCATGTTTCAATCTAACCATGGGCTTTTTGTCCTACTTGACACTTTTAAGGGGTGACATTTTTTGACCGGTACCCTTTTTGTCCTAATCACTTGAATTTTCAGCCCTCCTGTTATATTGGTGCGACCTTACGTGCGATACAGCCAGAAAGACAAACATATTCATTGAGGACTCAAGAAACTTATGAACAGTCCTGGTTGACGGTTTGTAAATTAGATACCTTACATATTCTTGCACCGGTAGCGAGAGAATGGCTCTCGGTTGTAACAGCTGAAAATAATCCAAGGAATAAACCAGCCATAATGATATTTCTATGGTGAGTATATCTTAGATTCTCACCGGGTCTGCTCAGAAAATAATCCGATCAAAATCAGTCATTATAATTAGGTAATAACCAGGTGTTCGGCATCGAAAGAACATTACATTTAATAGTTTTAATGCTTGAAACCCCAGAAGTAAAGAAATCACAGAAATTCGACACTGTCGCTAGATTTTATCCCTCAATTTGAAAAAAGACACGATAGCCACGTGGTGAACATTTACAGCGTCCGTCTTTTAAGGTTGACTAAATGAAACATTATAGAAAAGAGAGATTCATTACAGCTACACTGTTTTTCTTCCTTTATGCGATGTAATTACAGTTAAACTTAGAAGAAACAGATACGTCACTAGTACCTTTGATATATCAACCTACGTGGATAGACTGTAATTTAAACGTAGTTAGAAAGACGGGTGCACGACCAAAGCCTATTAATTAAATCAACCAGGATTTTTTTTTTCACTGGCGCTTGTAAGAGAATGTGTACACTTGTACAACATACCATGGATCCAGTCCTAACAATGTATACGTAACGGGACATCTTGCTGTATGTGATCGTATGCGTTTACAAGTTAGAAAGAAATACTCAATTAGCTTAATACCTATACTTTGAAAGGTTTATGTACCTTTTAATTAAACGAATCGCAGTTTTTTCACCCATTCATTTTAAGCAAAAAAGACAGCAGAGAGGTGAACAGAGTCCTTCTCTTTGTATGCAGGCAATACATATATGTCTGCTACTTTATAAATAAATATATGTACAGGCGTACGAAACTTGTTCAGGAAGTATCCAGCCATTTTGAATATCTCGATAGCCGATTGCGCGGAACTGATGGCAACTTTGCAACCAATCTCAGAAAACCTCATTGCATATGTGTGAACAGATAGTCTGCCATGGGGTAAATTAGTTGGCAGTGAGACGCTATTAAAAGAGCTTGTGTACTGCGTGGCCTTTGCATTTACAATCATTGAGCGCGTTTATTCTTCACAATACGCTATAAATGCATGTAGTGTAATGTAATCAACGTATCAACTGTATTGTTCAACTATATTTTACCATTTTCCCAGCAATATTATAGAGCCATTCCCCCACAACGTTTTATCTCTCCCAGCGAAGGCATGCTCTACATGCCTTTTGCAATCTTCCAGGGATTTTTTGGCCAATTGAAAAAATCAGTAAAAATCAGAACAAATGGTAATCCAAAGATGGGTAAATACGTCGGATGAGTGGAAACTTCCGAGTCACACTCCTATTTACGATGTCCCCCACAAGGAATAGATGTGACTCGAGGTCGGTTGGTTTCAGATAAGTGATATGATTCTTTTTGTTAGCTCTGCAGATAACGTATCATTTCAGTTCAACCATTCTATGGCCTTCCTCGGAAGTATGATGTATATGGAAAGTGGGGAGGGGGGCTTTTTTCTCCGGCTGGTGAAATGAAACTCGACAAACTTACAGAACATATCTGAAATTACAGAGATTTTGAATTCGACCCTCACATTAGCACATTCATATACGTACGTGTACACACTCCTGCATGCACACACACACACACACACACACACACACACACACACACACACACACACACTCATTTCTACTTTTATCTTTGTTGCCTCTCACTCTCTATCTTTTCAGTATTTTATCTGACCCACCAGACTTGACGTTTTAAATTTCTCTCTTTCTTCTTTCAGAGTTTTCAATCACCTTCTCTCTGTCTTTATATTTCTTTTAATCCTTTTTAGCTTACTCACAATCTCTCTTCATTTGAATCTTCCAATGATCTTCAGTTTCCCTCTTAACATTTCTCTCATCCTTTATTCATCAAACTCCCTGTCTCTCTAGCTCACTCTTTCATGAATATTTCAACCTTGTTTCTCAAAGTTTCTCTCGATCTTTTTTCCGTGCGACATCCTCTCTTTGAACCTTTCAATGACACACTCTCTAACTCTTGATTAATTCTTTCCTTCTTCTTTTCTTTCCCTTCCTTCCTCTCTCTCTCTCTCTCTCTCTCTCTCTATATATATATATATATATATATATATATATATATATATATATATATATATATCTTCCTCTCTCTATTTGAAACTTTTTCTCGTTAGATTGTTTTACTCTGTTTAAGTCGGACTTTCCCTCTCACTGAACATTTCAATTACCCTCGTTTTCTCTTTGTTAATTCATCTTACTATTTTCCCTGAATCTCCCTCTCTCTTTAAATCTTACAATCACTCTCTCCTTTTCCTCTTCTCCTCTTTTGATTAGCTTCTTTTTTATCCTCTCTTTTATTCCATCCTTTCTTTTTTTTTTCTCTCTCGGTATTCTTTATTTCTTCTCTCCTACTTTACTTTCTCTCTTCCCCTCTCAGTTTCCCTTAGCCCTTGTGTTTATTACATCTAAACACGCCATTCAAAGAAGCTCAATCTTCCAATCGATACGCGGTAACATTTACAATGCGAACTGAATATTAAATCTCAGTCTTTCATCTGCACTCTCCTCTCGACCCTTTCAACCCCCCTTCATTCTCTCCCATTTCACCTCCTTACTCTCCTTTTCAATGTTACAATATCTGACCAAATCACATTTGAACATCAGGCGTCACTTAGCCATGGCTTTTTATCTGTGCCGAATATTGATTAGGATATTTTGTTTTCTCTTTCTCTATCTTTTCTTGTCTTAAAAGCGTCTCCAATGTAAATATACTTCAAAGGAGCGAAGCGCAACACAGCTAAAAACAGAGCATACATGAAAGGGAATATTTTTGAAATGAAAAATTATTATTATTATTATTATTATTATTATTATTATTATTATTATTATTATTATTATTATTATTATCACCATCATCATCATCACTATTATCGTTATTATTACCATCGTAATTATCATTATCATCATTACCGTTATCATCATTGATATCATTATCATTATTATTATCATTATTATTAACACTATCATCATTATTATCATTATCATTATTTCCCATTTCTTTTCGATCACCATCCTCCTATTCCTCCTCCTCATTAATAATAATAATAATGATAATGATGATGATGATAATAACAATGGTGATGATGATGATGATAATAATGATGGTGATGATGATGATGATGATGATGATAATAATAATAATAATAATAATAATAATAATAATAATAATAATAATAATAATAATAATAATAATAATAATAATAATAATATGTTCTTTTTTTTTTTAAAGCAACAACTCACACCAAAGGAACTATCGAAAAAGACTACCAGAAAAATGGGACAGAAATGCTGTGTTTTCTGGCACAAGCCAGAGATTTGCTGATGAAGCATAACAGATACCCACGAGATATGAAAAAAGAGGTAAGCAGGAAGAAAGCAAGATAGGAAACCCCCGACAGAAATAAGCCAGGACCAAACAGAAAATGGCCGAACATTATGATAAGAAACACTTTGCTTTGAAGGATTTAACGATATTGACATAATGAACAAAAAATATAGCCTAATATAAGAAGGTTTCGCTGTTCCGGTCGTCCACCAAGTGAATCACATGGAGAGCTGAAAGCAGGATAAGTATTTTGACCTTGTCAGAGCAGTGAGGAATATATGGAACATGAAGGTGACAAAGAGGTTTGCAGAACTGGGAATCCGTCTACGAACCGAAACCATTCCGATTATGGTACTGAGTCCTGGAGTATTGAGGGGACTTACTGCCACCAGTAGAAACCAACAGTCAATCCAACGGGTAATAACAATGATATAAATGAAAGCTTTGCTCAGTGCAGGAAAACATATTTCGGGTTTCTTTTAGTTTCTTCTTATTTCTGTTCATTTCCATAATTTCATACTTGAAGGATTTTTGTCAAAAATTAACTTTCAAGCATCTTAAGTAAATGCATGAGAATTCTTTGAGAATTTTACTTACGTTTCTTGGTGACAATCATGGATGAATGTGTATTACACAATCGGCAAAGTGCAGTGGAATTTGGGAAATTGATAAGCAAAACTTATGTTAACCATGCAGTAGGTGCAAGCATGTGTCAAAAATGGTGTATCAGGCTTAAAGAAAGATTTTGAGATCAAGGCTAAAAAAACGCTCTCAAAAACACTGGGACTAGATAACAGATGAAATTACTAAATAAGAGGTAAAACAGTCACTGTTTGAATCTTGCACAGGAAAAGATTTTTTTCTTCGGAAAGATGAGCGGCTGTTCTTTTCGTTGCATTGCAATTGAAACTTACGTATTAATATAAATGTTCGGAGATATCTTAAATGCATATCATCACAAACTAAGGATTATATGTTGGGTAACACACGCAAAGTGTTCGTTTACACAAACAGATCGGTTTAAGTATCCGCTAACGAACACAGAAACTGCTACGTAAAAGCTTTTGCGCTAAACTATGTGCTAGCTGTCTAACATGCATAAATATGTACGTGTATAATGAAGGTTGATATCTATGATGACGGCTCCTTTTAACACACAAGGATACGTGTAATTTGACACTCGCTATCTTTTTATTTACTGGAAAACATGTTTTTCCGTGTATGATGGGTATTCTTTTTCGTGGGGGGTCGTTTTTGCATAGGTCTGCAAGTAAATGTTGGTCCGGATTTGTTTTGTGTGCAAATATTCTAGCATCGATAATTCTGTGCGTATAAAATATACATATATTTGGCTGTTGTAGTTCACAGAGGGCACGGGGTCGGATAACTTAGTAGCAATTCAGTAAGATAGATCTCTGAAACATTTTTTTGATACACCAACCAAATCATTTTAGTGGAATGGATTGATGAGAACAGAACCAGTGAATACGAGTGAAGATTTTTTCATCAAACTCTGATCAGTTTAAAAGAAGGTAACGATATAGAAAAAACAGCGCATCATATTAGAGAAAAAATAGGAGTCAAGGATATGATGAAATCCATAAGAAAACTCAAAAGGAAATGGGATAGTCATCTTGCAAGGATGTCGGACAACCGATGGACATTGCAACTCACAGCGTGGATTCCCAGAGGTCATAAGCGAAACTGTGGCCGGCAAAATATAACATGGATTGACAAATGATGTACATGATAGAGGTCGGGCGAATCCTTGGTAAGGTCTATGTACAACGACGAACACTAAAAGGTGGATAAAGATGATGATGATGTAAATACAGGACTTGTACCTTAGATTGTTAGAAACAGTAACAAATTTTAAATGCGAATGAAACGTTTTGATCAAATTTTGGTCGGATTAAAAGAAGTACAAATTGCAGGACATGTACCTGTGCCACGAATTGGTAGAAACAAATAAATAACAAACGTGGAATATTTTATCAAATTTTGGTTGATTTGAAAATCTCACTTATTTTCACACACACACAAACCCACACACACACACACATACACATACACACACGTATATGCATATATATATATATGTGTGTGTATATATATGTGTGTATATATATATATATATATATATATATATGTGTGTATATATATATATATATATATATATATATATATATATATATATATATATATATATATATATATATATATATATATATCCACACAACCACATTTAACATAACTCATGATGGAGGAAGACTGCCTATTTCTAACTGCACAGGCTCAAAGTATGTGACTTTATTTGATTTATTTTTTTCATTTCTTTAAATTATTTATGTATACATTTATTTATTCATCTTTCATTTCGCGTTCCATTTCCCCGCCTCTCCTCCCCTTCCTATCAAGCAGAACCCAATGGTAGGAGACATTTGCATTCTGCTTAAGTGATGTGCCTTTTTTAAACAGACTTTTGGGCGAAAGTCGTAAGCGTTTGTATCATTTTTTTCCCTCTGAATCTTTTGATGTAATTTGAAAGCCGATGCATCTGATGGGAATCTTGGAGCCGACCAGATTCCGTATTGTCGACTAAGCGCAACATTAGAAAGGTTTGTCCCGGCTTCGAAGCGTAATCACATCAGGGCCCATAGAAGCTTTCTCTCCATTTTTATCCGTCTCTCTCTAGTTTTTTTTTCTCTTTCTGTCTCTAAGAGTTTCGTACAACACATCAACGTCGTTATGTTGATCATTCTCTTACACCCTCTCTTTCTCGTTCTCTCACTTTTCTCTATCTCTCTCTCTCTGTCTTTTAATTCCTTATTTCTCCTAGCTCTATCTTTCTCTTCTTCTTTTGAACTTCTCGTCTCTTTCTGTTTATCTCTCTTGATTTCCTTCTCCTCTTTTATACCTGCATCTTTCGTTCATGCTCTTCTTTTCCCTTTTTCATACAAAATATCCACTTTCTTTTATTCTCTTCCTCCCTCCAGTTCTCTTTCTTTCTATCTTTATTCTTTTTGGATTCCTTTCTTTTTTCTTTTGTTCACTTTCTTTTGTTCTCTTCATTTTATACTCCATTGTTCCTAACTCAATTTTCACTCTTTCTTTTTTCACTCTAGTTTCTACTTCTTTATTTTACTCGAACTGCTTCCTAGGATTTTTGTTCCTTTCTCTCTTTCGGATGGTCCCGCTCTCTTTATGTCTGTTCCATTCGTAATTACTTCTATACTTTTCATTCTATACAATATGTGCTTTCTCTTTTCCTCTTCCTTTTGTATATACCCCCTCTCTCTTTGTTTAAATTTTTTTTTATCAATCGACGTCTCTTTGTCTCCCTCTTGCTGTCCTGCTATAATCTACCACTCCTTCTGTCTGTTTCTGTTCTCATGGCACTAACTGTACCCCTCTCTCTTTTCATTCCCTTCCTTTTGATATCTCCACTCTCTCTCTCTCTCCCTCTCTCTCCCTCTCTCTCTCTCTCTCTCTCTCTCTCTCTCGCCAACATTTTGATAATTTTGTTCTGTTACACATACCCTCTCTTTGCCCCTCTCTCTTCTGTACTCCCTCTCCGTTTCTCTTCCCTTGGTTTTGCCTCTCTTTTCTCTTCAACAGAACATTGAGGGAATCTGAAAGACGTAGTAATGCCACGAGACTTAATACAATCGCACAATTACGAACTGCATTCGAATAGAACTGTCATACAATCAAAAGATATGAATGATTTGATGTTTACATTTCAGTCTCTCGGCGATGTAACCGTGAAGGGAGAAAATTTCATGTTGTGAAGAGGGAAAATTCAGAACACTTGAAATAAAGCAGCTTTTAAACATACACACCAGGTGCCTTTCTTTCCAGAATTATTGTAACGTCTATTCTTCGTTATGAGAATATTTGATTGAATTTCAAATAATAGCCATACATATTAAAAGGCAAGTTGAGATACTTGCATTATATATATATATATATATATATATATATATATATATATATATATAATGTGTACTTTAGAGAGTGAGACAGACTCGGGAGTGAAGTTTTTGGTGGTAAGGTTTATTAATCCTTATATGTCAATAGTCCATACATGTTTCGGGATTCTTCCCATCATCAGTGGTGTGTGCTGTGTGAGTGTGTAATTCCATCATTTTTGACAGGTAACATGATATATATATATATATATATATATATATATATATATATATATATATATATATATATGTATATATGTATGTATATATATATATATATATATATATATATATATATATATATATATATATATATATATGTATATATATATATATATATATATATATATATATATATATCATGTTACCCGTCAAAAATGATGGAATTATTTATGATTGGGTAAAATATACAAATATGCAAATACATTTATATATATATTCATATGTTTGTGGAGCGATGTAAGGTGTACACTTTTGTCATAACAATGATAATATATATATATGTGTGTGTGTGTGTGTGTGTGTGTGAGCATTTGCAAAGCCCCCCCCCTCTCGAACTCTGATTTCTCATTTTGTTTCTTCAATGTTTATATTTGCTAACGTGGACAATCATGTTATGAACAATTGGAAGTGTAATCCAATAGAAATAATTATAAATTGCGTTATATTATATTAACACTCTATACGAAATGGTCCCCCATTATTACACAGTGATATATATATATATATATATATATATATATATATATATATATATATATATGTCTGTGTGTGAAAACGCCAATATATTTAGTGATCTAAACAGGGAAAGTAAAAAAAGAGAGTTTGAGCCATAAAAGTTTCAGAAGAGGTCGATGAATAAGTTTACATAGGCCCACTAATAAAGTTAAAGACTAGGGAAACTAAACAGGATAATGCATCATGGTTGGCTGGAAAGCATTTGGTACGAACAGGTACGAACTGAATAACATCTTACCAATGCGTTTAAAGTGTAAAGTACACGATGAATGTATAATACCATCTTTGATTTGAAATGGCAAAACATGTAACTTGACAAAATGAACTGAAAAACCAACTGAATATCACAGAGGACTATGGAAAGAGCAATGCTACTTACGACTCAAGGAGATAGAAAAGAATCAATATGAATTCGTGAGCAGACAAGGGTGAAAATTATATAAATCATTGAACGAGGAAAATTGAGACGAGCTGGACATTTACTAAGAAGAAATGACAATAGAAGAAAGAGGCCAACCGATTCGTGTACATGAGACAGTAAACACATTAGGAAAAGGCCAGACAAGAGACGGAGGGATGAGATAGAAAGGTTTACCGGTTAGACAGGGTAGAGATTTACAAAGTGAAAGCAGTTGACATAACGGCTGCTATACATATATATACATGGTTTGGTATTCTGGAAGATCGTTGCTATTGTATTTGATATATATATATATATATATATATATATATATATGTGTGTGTGTGTGTGTGTGTGTGTGTGTGTGTGTGTTAGAAATCTTCCAGTGATTAACAGTTATTCTAACAAAGTTTTCGCATTCCAAATTTTGTTCGGACGACTGAACTTCTCCTACGTGTACGTAATGCTGTCAACACATCGTTTCGGCTGATCCTTCCTTCAGCCCACCCCAAGCGTACTATCCGTAATAAAAGTGGAAAACACTTATTTCTCTGGGGAAAATGTGTCCAAAGAAAGTTTGGTCATTTTTTTTTTCTTGAGAAATAAGATTTTATCTCTTTCTTATGGATTGTTCACCTGATGTAGACGGAAGAAAAGATAATTCGAAACGTTTTATCAAAAACATTAAGTATACGAAGGAGTTGTTTAATTATTCAAACAAAGTTTGAAATTACTCTTCTCAGAATTATAGACGATGAAATCATTGAAATTCTAGTTAGGTCTTGGAATAGTAATCGCTTATAAAGGGTAGACCTGTATAAATACTACAATCAGTCATAAAACCCCTCGATTCATACATATTCCACATATCATTTCAAGAAATAAGAAAAATATGCATACAAGGAAGCTTTTAGAAAGTGTCCTCTTCAAGAGGAAAGGTCAGTGAGAAGCATGCTAGGAAAAATGGCGGCATAAGTTTCTCCACGTAAAAATCATATAGAAATCTGTAGAGAACGTTTGAGCTGCCTTGAAAGCTCGGTCTCACGCACAGCACTTGATTCACGACCTTAATTCGAATGTCAACAGAATCAATGACCCATTAATAAAAGACATTAGTCGAATTGGAACGCGCTGAACGAGTGACGATGTTAAGAAGGCACTCAGAAAGTCAAATCAGGACGTCACCATGGAGACACTTATCGGCTGATAATAACAATAAACACAAATGGATCGGCTTTAACAGCCTTCAAAGAATAAAGCAAAAAAAGAAAAAAAAAGAAAAAAAAGAAAAAAGATTTGCTCTGTTGGATTGTTAACTCCTACTCCACGGCGATAACATAGTCTGGTACATCGCCTTGTGCATCAAAAATGCTAAGAACCCAGTGATGATTAAATTGACTACATTAGTAACAGATTGCAAGATTCGCTTACTAACAACGGATCCATTGCCTTGCACCCATTTATTAGTCGTAGTATAGTCTGGTTTAAGGCCACTAGTACCATATGCGTGGAGCACCCAATGATGATCAAATTTAGCTCAATAATAATACTTAATTAGCTTAATTACCACTGCTTGACGGCAAGATACCATCAAACTTAGCTTAGCATGATTCAACGCAACATTTAGGGTCACCGGTGCTATTCACACTTACAACATTAATTATAGCGTGCTAGGTTTTTTTTTATACAGGCATCCCCCATTATAACGCAGGTATCGGGGTGTGATAAAGTCAAATGCGTTATAACCGAGCTGCGATAAAATTTAGCTATTTTGGAGCTACATTAATATTTTGGGGTCTATTGCCCACCCGCGCTATAACGAATTGTATTGAGACAAAAGAGACCTGTATATACTAAATGGAGAAGAACACATGTGTTAAATTCAGTTTCGTCTGGTACAAGGGAAGGAGTGCGGGGATACTCACTGACCATCAAAATCGCTACTGCAGTGATGATCTAGGAGCCTAACTTTATAAACATTTCTCGAAATGGCTACTGTTGGGTCTCCGATGCCAATAGAACTCAGTAGAGTAATAATGGTGTGTTAGCTAGGTTATTAATCACTACTCCACGGCGAGGCGCCTATTTATTAAGTTTAAGTACGTTTGATACAAGAAAACCAGTGAAGGAAACTTAGTGATGATTAAAAGTCTCTAGGATCATTGTGGTGTGCTGGGCTATTTTAGAAGTCAATGTAATACAAATGTTCAGGGGTGGTGAACCTTTTTGAGAGAGTGTGTCTCACTGGCAGAAAAACATCCCTCACGTGCTCATGGGGATTTTTAATCAGCTGATCGCCATTTTGTTTTTATTAAAGTTCAGAAATAATAGTAATAGACATATTGTCACCTTGACCACATTGTGACTAATTACTAATGAATATTTGCGTTTTTTCTTCTTTTCCTGTTGAAAATTGGTATTCAGGTGACAGCTGGTGAATCAAAATTGTACCTCCCACGTACCAATAAAATGCTTTTGCGTGCCACTCCGGGCACGCATGCCTTAGGTTGGTCACCTCTGCTCTAGTTATTTACTAAGCTTTTTCTGATACAAGTTCGCATATAACACGCACTGATGAAGATCGAATTTGTGACTGTATTAATTGTATAGCAGGATATTTCAAAGACGGTGCTTATACCCCAAAATCAAATGAATTGTGAACATACACTCTACAAAGAGATGAATGAATTGATATTTGTAACCCGGTCTCGAGTAATTGGTTGTTTGTAAAACGTTATTTTCAATTGTGTCACACACACACACACACACACACGCACACACACACACACACACACACACACATATATATATATATATATATATATATATATATATATATATATATATATATATATATATATATACATGTAAGAAGGTTGATCAGTACATTCGTAGCCTGACAGTTATTACCTGAATGTTTAGATTTTCTCTGTATAATGTTCAATCTATGTCATTAGTGGATAAGCGTTATTTCAAGAGCATTGACAAGGAAGGAGATTATGGTGAAAATAAATTCGTTTTTCAACAGGTTATGGAATTAATGATATACCTACATATATATTAAAGTAAGATTTTTGAAAATTTGGATTTTTCTAGTGAACAACTGTCAACATCAAAATAATCAAGATCAACATAGGTCTCTCCAGTTTTCAAGTTGGTCTGGTTCGTTAATCGTGTATGCATGAATCACTTGTACAAAAGTGGGGGGTAACACCAAGATAAATGGCATGTAGTTTCTTGGTAATCCTTTTTTTCTAACAAAACATCTGTTTTTCCACACAATATCTCCGAAAGTACTGAATGACTATCGACGAAATTTTGTGGACGGGCAGGTAATGGCATAAGAAAGAGTTGGTCAAATTTTAAGGCAGATCCAGGAATATTTTTTGAATAAAATATATTTTCCTGTTTTTTCCATACATTCATACGCTCATGACTGTCAATAAGATATCTTCAAAAGTTGTCAATGGTTTTTAGGCTTGTGTCATCACATTCCCCAATATGGGAGAATCGTATTGAATAATGGATAGTTTTAGAACAAAAGATCATCAAAATTCTAGATATCCTGAGAGCAAGTTCTGGGGGGAGTTGCTTGACATCATGAGTTACCACCCAAGCAGCATCAATGTTCTCTTTTAATTATCTATTTGTTCATTTCTTTCACTTTATTTTTCGTTTTATATTTTTCCTACGTCTACTTTTCGTTCTCTTTTCCCCGTTTAATCTATTCATCGAAATTGACACTTTTAGTTTTTTGCTGCACTGTTTATAGCCATTAGTACAGAGTGAACATTGTCTGTGATCGTGAGTACTGAGTGAACATAGCTTATGACCATTAATGCTGAGTGAACATTGCTTATGGTCATTAGCGCAGTGTGAATATAGTTTATGGCCATTAATGCTGAGTGAACATTGTCTATAGTCATGAGTGTAGAGTGAACATAGTTTATGGCCGTTATTGCAGAGTGATCATTGTTTATGGCTATTAATGCAGAGTGAACATTGTTCATGGCTATAATTGTAGTGTGAACATTGTTTATGGCTATTAATGCAAAGTGAACATGAACAGCTGCAGTTGGAACTCAAATTCTGTTTACCGAATCAGTTTTCTGCGCTAATGGCCATTATATCGAAGACGCAGAACTGGAGAAAGTAGACAACTGCATTTACCCTGGACAAAGAATCTCCATGAAATCCACGAAAGAAAATGAAATCAAGCCAAGAGATGGTAAGCCTTCAGCAGAGCAAGCTCAACCTTAAAAAACAAGAAGATCCCATTCGTCCTAAAAAAAGGTATACAACCGATGTATCCTCCTGCTAGTCACTTATTGAGTTGAAACTTGGAACCTAACCAAGAGACTGACACTCGAAATGAGAAGCACGCAACGTGCACATGAAAGGATCAGATCCACCGGAGACTGTGTGGCGGTTCAGTTTCAAGACTGAGTGTGCTGGTTCAATGTGTTAGCCAGTGAGGGGATACTGAGGCTGCACATTGGGAACCTTTGGACTCGTCATTGGGTTCCCCGTTATTACTCGGCCCAGCTGCAGGGCTGCAGTCCGCCTCGGGGCGGTGCTGACCCATTGCCCTGAGAGGGACAGGTCAGGCTAGTCCTGGCGCCTTTGCGACCTCAGTTTTGAGGATGTTCTATCTCACGTTAAACTCGACATTGTGTCACATTTCGCTCTTCGTGGGATAAAGGGGTGTGGTGAATCCTGGAGAAGGTCTATGTCCAACAACAGAAAAAAAGACTGATGATGATGATGATGATGATGATCCTTCGTCTAGATTTAGAAAAATAGTCTCACTAGTTTACTGAATTCGATCAACATCAGGTATTCACTCTTGTTAAGACTAAACTTAGGACTATACATATATATAAATATATATATATATATATATATATATATATATATACAAAGAAAGCGAATCAACATAGGTTTCACCAGTCTTCAAATTAGTTGGACTCTCTAGCTATCTCAGTGTGTGTCACGCATACCGGCAGCACTGATAGAGCTAAATGGCTGAAATTTTAAGCAATTACTCTTGTAAGTTTAAAATAAAATTCACCTCGAAATAAGTTTCTTGGGGGTGCAATTTACAATGCAGGATTTTGATAATTGTGCTCTTCGTTTGTGTTCTGCAGTGTTCAAGAGTGGGAGTTATGAGCAGATGAAACCTTGGTCAGCATTCATTTCTATCATGAGTGTCAAAGTTGAAGGCTTGCAAAACTGGGTTGAAGTTATAGCACCAGATGTTTGTGTCTCGAGAGGAAAGGACTGGCGTATATGCACATTTGTATTTCGCAGAACTAACTGTTAGGAATTTAGAAACCTTTTTATAATGTAGTGTGTTTTTTTTTTGTTTTTTTTTTGTAGAAGCTCGGCACAGCGAAAAATTGGCGCTACAAAAATATTCGCGTACATAATGAAACTCTTCTCAGGAGGTCACTTGGTTTCGACCCCACGGAGTATAGAATTCCCCACACTCTTACTTGTTAATTATTATTTATTAGTAGCAGATTTTTTTTCTATTGAGTGCAGTGACGAATGGTGGAATGTTTATAGGTATTTTTAGAAGTGGGACAAATGTTTTGCGTGTGGTTTACTGAACAGGTGAAAGCCCCAGAAGTATAATACAAACAAATAGTAAAAAAGCAAATACATTCATAGTCGCTACTTAAAATCAGTCCGTCTTTAACTGGGTCGATATGATTATAATCTAAGTAGGGTTAAGAAAATAATTCAGGTATAGGTCAAGATGATCCTAATGTTGCTGGTGCCAGAGTGCATGCGTAGATCAGTATAACGCGTATAGGTATTACGGGTTAACGAGACCCAGATGAAAAACATTGCTAAGAACTGCTGGTGAAGACATTTGTCTGACTGAGTAGTCCGTAGAGAACGTACTGATGACTTGATTTGGGATTTTCTTAAATGATTACCTTTAGGATCCCAGAGCTGGCTTGACTCAGTGAAAACTTGTTGGTAAGAAAATATATCTTCCTGTGCAGAGGTCTAATTGGAGATGTAGATGGTGAGTTAGAATCCATTCGAAGTAATGAAACTCTTTAAGGTCGATATTTAATCTTCTTCCACTGCATATCATTATTAATGATTTATTTAGTTATCGCATGACCTGGCCATTATCAGCTTTTATTTTCTCATCAGAGGCCTAAATGTTCTCTTTATGCCATTTCACCTCAGGAAAAAAGTTCTCATCATAAGTAAATAAGCACTCCAAGAATTGTGTAGGGATCAGTGACTCAAGAATTAGTTGTCATTTTGTCTGGGCCTCATGTATTCGATCTCATGTTAGATATCCTTTCTCGTGTTTTCGCTTCCGTGAATATGTTTCTTTCTTGGAACATTCATTCTCCGAACTGCCGTTTTATTCAACATCGTGCATTTTCAATAGTACGAATACTTTGTTTCCCGTTATAACATTACGATACATGGTATGGAGTTTCAAGATCTCAAGCCGAGGGAAAGAGGCATAAAAGTGAAACATTTATGGCTATTGCCGATGTGATGACGGAAGCAATGAAGGTAGATTATACAACTGGAATAAATAAACATGTAATCATTCTTATAATTTTCACAAATTCTATGAAAACAATCATGAAACATCTTTGTAATATTTCATCATTTCTTGTGATTCCTTATGTAACTGTATTTCAAGATAAGCACAGATCGCCAAACTCTTTCGAGTGGTCAGATTTGCTCGTTTTCCTGGAAAAGGGAGCTTCATTTCCTACGAAAAAAATAATTTGAAAATGGTAGGTCCAAACCATATTAAGTTATTAACATTCATATCCAAGTTGGTCACCTGATACGAAATCTACTGAACGCATATGGGTCACCGTGACAAAAATGCAAACAAATTGGATATTCTACAAGAGAAAATACCAACTGAAATATGATCAATATGATTCCTGAAAGAGGAAACGCATTAGACTCCGGTAATGGCCAGTCTACCAAATTACAGTTTGCTTAATAAAATATTCTCCATTCGATAAAAGATTTTTGCATGGAAATAGAGGTGTCTGCTTTTGTCATTTCTGTAAAAATAAATATCTATTAATATCCATATCAATCTCTTCCTAAGCGTTTATCCTCCCAGGCCCAGAAGATCACGAATTTGCCTCTGGTGCCAACAAAAGGCAAGAACTCCAGATTTGGGTTTCAACACAAATAGGTTTACCGTACTCACTTAACT
>OY735206.1:68437763-68485263 GCA_963457665.1 Thysanoteuthis rhombus
AAATTCATACTTTATTGGATAAATTAGGGACCGTCCACTAAAAACTGACAACATAGGTTTCTTCAGTTTTCAAGTGGGTCTGGCAGGCAGGTCATGTATATGCCGAGCGTATACACCTCACCACTGAAGCTAAACGGTTGATAATTTAAACATTCACTCCTTATCATGTCTACAAACAATTAAAAAAAAAAATCTACCGATAGGTTTTTAGTGGGGGTTCAATCAGCAATGTAAATTTATGCTGAATTGATCACTTGACCTAGTTTCTTGAAAACCTGGACTGCAAAACAAAAGGCGGGAGAAGTATCTTCATTTATCACCCCTTTTTCCAATCGACATGCTGCCAAAAGATGTTGGACACGTGACAGTTTTTATTAAGTGACTAACCAGACCTGTTATTCATGTCTTAAGCAATTTTTTTATTCAGTCGATCAAGTTAAGCCCCAAATCTACGAAAACTCACTCGATTCGCCGAGTCTGGTGAACTACGATAGCGATATTTACGATCAATAGGAAACCAGCCTCTACGGCTCACTCGTAGGGACTTGTCCCAAGTTGTCCAGTCACTGGTTTAGTTGCTAGCTGCTCCCTGTAGTCGTCGTCCTTGCGGTGGTACCTTCTCTCCTCCGCTCCAGGACCACCTCCGCATCCTCACCCGCTGAATAATTTAGCGAGCAAGGGCTGAGTCATTATATTTTATTCTTTTAATCTTCGCCGGCTTTAAACGTCGCCGGTAACATCAAAGGAAATTCCTGGCGGAAACCAATCGGTGGCCAACAGCGTCTCATTCGATTGTTAACCTGATTGCGCAGCTGGCACTTAATTGATAGTTACAGTAGATGACGAACAGGCAACGGACGACAAAGAGGTATGCTTTGAAATAAATAAAAGAGGAATGGGAAGACCGGGGATAGAGTTATTTACTAAAATTAGCTCAGTTTTGGAACAAGGCCACACGTATGGTGCAGACAGTGGGGATCGAACTCACTGCTCACTAGCAACGACCTTTGCTGACCAACTTGCTAACTCATGACTCCGTGACTATTGGCCGATTTCTAAGTTGACTATGAGATAGCTGGACGTTCCGGGAGTCTGTTTTGGTTTTAATAAAAAAATAAAAAAAATGATTATAGCATTCATTTTTGACTACTACTTGCCTTCATCTAAATTTTTAGTTGATGTTTTTTTAATCACAATTTGAGTAAGGCCAGCATGCCAATGAAAAATGTTTTACAATACTTCATCGAATAAAAAAATAAACAAACAGAGTAATCGCTGTTTTATTAAAACCAAACCAGACACTGCCGTGTGGGTCTGGAATTGTGATTAGCAAAAAAACGACTAAAATTTAAGATGAAAGCAAACTGTTGTCAAAATTAGTAAAAAAATCGTTTACTGCATTTCATCTGATAAAAGAAAAAACGAATACTGAAATAATCGCTTTACTAAAAACTAAACAAATATTGCGGTATTGGCCTTAGTTATAATGTGATTGTAAAAAATAACTGAAATTTCAGAGGAAGGTGAATAGGGATAGAAAATTAATTAAAATGGCTTACAATACTTCATCTGATAAAAAAAATGAATAATAAATCATTCATCTTTTTCACAAAAATCAAAAACAGACACTGCAGCGTTGTCCCTAGTTAAATAATGATGATAAAAAAATGACTAAAAATTAAGATGAAGGTAAATAGTTGTAAAAAGTCAATAAAAATGGTTTACAATACTTCATCTAATAAAAATAAATGATAAGATATTCGCTTTTCTAATAATTCTACGATATAAACCAAAACACAACTGACAGAAGGTATAGATTTGTTCAATTATATCTGGATCATTCATATCCACGCTCATTTATCTTCCGCCAATTTGTCTCAGGCTCATTTGTCACCCCACGTATATATCACCCTGTATAATTGTGTATGTCTGTGCTCGTATCTTAGTATGTGGCTCCTTATGACGGTATGTTTATGATATGCATATATGTATATGGTAAATATCATCACACATGACAAAAATAAACAAACCATAAAACAAACACAACCAATCTAACATGATTCTAGGGGTATACAAGAAGATACATCCGGATGACCCGTTTTCACCCCCAGGGGACGATTGTATCAGATTTTTTTTATAATTCAGCAGCACAGGTTGATTTCATCCATTTTGATTTGTAGATGGTGTGAATAAAATATCATAATAACGAGAAAAATTGCCTTTTATTCATTCGATAAATAGATATAAGGAAACTACATGGATGGTTTTCGGAGTTACTTTGTTCCTTGAAATTTTATATATTTTTTTTTGTGACCGAAGAGCGTTTGATTAATGTTTCAGATAACAGCTAAATGTAAGCTACCGTCCAGAAAAGTATTTGCTAACTTAACGATAAGAATATAATTGCGGTTTTAGATAAGGGTACACTTGGGCCACTGAATCACCTCTCTTTCTTCATCTCGCTGTCTTTCTCTTTTCTTTTTTTTCTCTTTCTCTATTAATATTTTTGTTCCCCTTTCTCTCAATCCATTTTTTCTTTCTCTCTCCTTTTCTCTTTCTCTCTCTCAGTTTCTCTCTGCTTTTCTTCCTATACATCTTTTTGCCTCCCTTTCTCCTTTTTCTCTTTACCTTGCTAGTTTTGCCTTTCCTTCATGCACAACACATCTTGTAACACTTCCCTTTCTATCTTCCTCTCCCCTTTTCTCTTCTTTCCTCTATCTTTTCCGTTCTGTTTCCCTTTTCTCTCGCTATCTTCTATTTTCTTTTTTCCTATCACACTCTTTCCCTTTCTCTCACTTGTTCAAGTTTTCTCTCTTTCACTTCCCCCTTTTTCTATTGGGATTTCTCTGTCTGTCTGTCTGTCTTTGACTGTCTATCTGTCTCTGTCAGTCTATCTGTGTCTCTCTTTCTGTCTGTTACTATCTGTTTATCTCTCTCTCTCTCTCTCTCTCTCTCTCTCTCTCTCTCTCTCTCTCACACACACACACACACACACACACAAACTGAGGTTAAAATCCATCCGGTCATTAATTGGTAAGCGCTTAACCCTTGTCAATTTTCTACATTTACTAATCTTAACTTAAGATTTAAGTTAAACACAGAACTCAGCGAACGTGGGCCAATGTTGTGCTGATCAGAGCCGAATTAAGCCAGTATATTATCCGTGAAATATTTTTTGAAGAGCTCGTAAATCAAGAAAATATACATAAGTATCAAAACACATGCATTTTTACTTGTAGAGTAATTCTTTCTTTCATTCTGCCATGCAGCCAGATCACATGACAATTATGTCTGATATTTCATTGATATTATTACTTTGGTCTCGTTTTAAACATTGTGTAGCGAATATGATTCCAGTTTCAGGTATTTTCGTACTTTTATAAATACATTTGTTTTTTGTTTTTTTGTTTCGTTCCTTTTTTTTGTTTTGTTTGGTAATTGCAATAATATAACATTTAACCGGTTACTAGAGAGTGCATAAGGTACGAAATGTTGACACACATACACTGAGTAGTTTTCCGTTTTAAATTTTGTTTGTAATATATCCATAGCTCTGATTACTTTAATAAATAGTGAACACAATGATTAAATATCATCAACATTGGAAAAAAATCTGTTTCTTCTTTGTTATATTACAAATTATTATAATAATACTGAATTTTGAATATATATATATATGTGTATGCATATATATATATATATATATATATATATATATATATATATATATGTATATATATATATGTGTGTGTGTGTGTGTGTGTATGTGTGTGTGTGTGTGTATTAGCTGAAAACCTGATGTATGGTTGGGATTTCCTGCTAATTCCTACAGAACCCTGAAATGGGGCCTTTGGTCCTAATGAAAGATAGAATTTGTTTTCTTACTTTCATTTTGATTTGGAAACTCTGGATACAATGCACTATTTTGATTACTTAAAATTCATGTACACATTAGCGGAATCAAACTTATTATTTTGTTGGATAGACGTATAGAAATCGGATTATTATTATCGCTCATGATCCCATGAGGGATCATACAGCGTATACATAGCAAAGAATGTTGTTGCTATGTAACAATTTATGTAAAATGTAATCATTTTGGCCTGACAACAATAGAGTAATTGTTCAAAGCAATAGAAAAATATGAAAATTACCATCACCCCCCAGACAAATGGTAGACAAGAAATATAAGTAAACGAAAGTATAAAGTTTTAGTGGGGCTGCACTCTTACAATTGAAAATGAGGAGGCTGAGTAAAAACTTTGTTGTTCTGATGAAAAAGTAACTGGCTAGATTACATTTGAATTGTAAACAATGCTGCATTAAAGTCCCTCAGTTGAAAGTATGTCTTCAGCAATAAGATATAAGTCTTTTACAGTGAAAAGTGAACAGTTGTTTTGAAATAATGTTTAGATATTCAGAACCTTTCTTAAAAAGTACTCTTGGTTAATTTATTTAGAAGCACCTTTTTGGGGCAAAAAAATTGTGACAAATTCTGATAAACCTATCGTCTCTTTAATCGAGAGAACCCAACCTCAAAAAATGTTTACGTAATTCTTCGGGCAAAGACATGTATTATCGTGAATGGAAAAAGTAAAAGCGTTGTTTTGAAAGCTTCATTTCTCTTCCTTACATTCACTCGTAAGAGGATTTCCTCTCTCTATTCCATTGCAAAATCATTAGAGACATGATTTGTATCATATTTTACATCATTTTTTTAATAGTCACAATGTATGTGTTCACTCCTGTGTAGGTTTTTATTGTAAGCAAGGCACCTAGCCCACAAAGGGCTAAGAGGGCCTCGAATCGAAAAACACAGATCGAAGCGGACATGGAAGAGGTGAAAAACACGACGATCGCTCGACGTTCATTAATGAATTTGCTGAAATCGGAAAAATGCGTATTTGCAAATAGTCGTCTTGATATATATATATATATATATATATATATATATATATATATATATATATATATGAATTATAAATTGCGTTATATTATATAGAAACTTATTTGAAACGATCTCCCGTCATTACATAGTTAATGTTCCACTCACTCTAGACAACGTAAATAGAATAAACAATTGAAGAAAATGGGGCTGCTGCAGGATTCAAACCTTCCACCGATGGGGTAGCCGCTTCAACGTAGCGATGCTCTCACCATTGAGCTAAACAGCCACCGGTAAAGCAAAGGCCTAACTGCTTCCAAAACAGATTCTCATCTTGTTTATTCTCAGTCTATTCATTTCTTTCAACGCGACAGTCATGTAACAAGAAATGGATATATATGACACGACAGAATGATTACAAATTGCGTTATATTATATAGAAACTTATTTGGAATGATCTCCCGTCATTACACGGTTAATGTATCACTCACCTTAGACAACGTAAGCAATAAAAAAAATGGGCTACTGCAAGAATCGAACAGTCCTCTTTTCTTTTATACCGGCCAGTGACACCGTTGATATATCCTAATATTCTTTAGCATTACTTTGTGGAGTAGTATTGCTATTGTAACTTCCAGATTGTCATTCTACTGGCATTAAATAAATAGTGTGGATCTGAAATGAAGAATAAGCCTCCGACGAGATATGAATTCGTATCCCTTGTCCTTGGGAGCCTGTCTTTGTATATTACATTTTATTGTATGGAGAAATATTTAAAAAAAAAAAGATGGCAGTATATTGTATCTAGAGAAGTAAATATAACTACATGGCTGAATTTGAACGCCTCTTGCCGGTTAGCCTTTGTTGCCTTATCAGTAAAGCGCTTTCCTGGAATCTCTAACGTCTCAGAATAAAGGTTACAACTGCAAATTTCATTAGAGGCTTGTAAGGAAAAATAAGTGCATATTGGTTGTTGCTGAATCATGGATTGCTTGGCTTAAAATATGAAAGAAATATTAGTAGGAAATCTGTATATATAAGTGAGATTCTGTTTGTTTGTCTGTCTTTCACGCATTAAAAACCTCCGAAACATTGGAGCAGCTGAACCAAATTTGGCATGCATAATCAAAGGACCTAGGGGAAGGTTTTAAAGTGAAATGTTTTGAGAAAAACCCTTTTAAAGGTTTTATTAAAAAGAATTCTTCACCTGGACGATTGGTGTGACAGGTTTCTTAGGTCGAATTCCTCAAAGTTAAAAATAATTCAAGGTTGTTATTACAAAATAAAAACAGAAATAGTATGACGCAAAGATTAACATTTGAAGGGAGGCGATATGATTAGATTTGTGCCTCGTCTAGCCATAGCCTGTTGTTGTCTAATTGGTTTAGGCGTCGTACATGAAAGACAACTTCCCGTGATATGGAACGCAAATTATAATTTCTCACGTCTTATTCTTAAATTACGGTACCAACTTAAATAGAAAGAAGCAAAAATAAAGATGAAGAAAAGACTTACCACGAATTCATGATGAAAGTGCTTCATCATAGAATTCATGTAATTTAAGACCAACTTCAACTCCCTGTTTTCCCTCATTCAGACCATTGCTGTGTTAAGCTTATCGCAACCCTAGCACCGCGATACAATTGCCTTTTTTTGCCTTATTTCTGCACGATGAACCATATTAAATTTCCCACAGTAAAAGAAATATAGCAACATTTTTGTAATGGTGAAGAAATTCCATCTGCCACTCCAGATGAAACACTGATCTAAAAAAAATCAACTTGAGTTGCGCCCACATCCGCATGAAAAACCATAAATCAAAGTCACCTGTCTGCTTCCTGTTAGTGCATACAATTTTAGCCACACTTATCTCCCTTATTCGCTTCTATACTGCATTATTTATGATAAGGTATTTTTTACGACTTGACGGTGCTGTGTCGTGTTTCTTTCGTTTTTGATTGTTTGTTGGTTTGTTTTTTTCGACTGGTTAAGCACAAGTTTAACTGAGCTAATGAAATCAGGGAAAGTCGTGATGCTAAAACCTAACAAGGCACGAGCTATGGTCTTCGATTGAACTTGCAGACCAGATGATGATGAATAATTTTACGCTCTGTGTGAACAGCAGCAGATAAAAAGCGTCACAAACATATTTAGATCGACAAGAGGAAAAAGAAGGAAAAGATTATACTCACTGCCTCTTCTTCTTCTTCTCCTCCTCCTTCTTCTTCTTCTTCATTCATTCATTCATTCAGTACGACACTTTGTTCCTTTCTTCATTTTGACTTTTTGTCGACTTCAGCAAATCTTTATTTTTTCCTTTTTTTTCTTCATTTTCTTTTTTTGCATTTGTCTCTCAATATCCCATCTCTTTCCTTTTCTCCACATTCTATTCCTTTGTTCATTGTCACTTTTCTTTCTGTTATCTCTCCCTCTTATTCTCAATGTATTTCTTCTTATTCTTGCTGTTCCTTTTTTTCTCTCATTCTTTCATTTTTGTATTTTCTTAAAGTTTTTCTCCTTCCACTTCTTTACATTTTCTTCTTTTTCTTTATATTTCTCATTTTCTTCCCTTTTTCTTTATTTTTCATTATTATTCAAATTTTCTTCTTCCTCTCCTCTTCATTCTTCCTTTTCTCGGTGTTTGTTTTTTCTCCCTCTCTTTCTTTTTTCCCTCAGTCTCTTTTCTTTTGTTTTTCTTCCTCTTCTTTTTCTTTCTTTCTTTGCAATATCTTTTTTTCCTTTTCATTCTCCTACTACCGTTCCTTCCTCTTCTTCTTCTTCATCTTCTTCTTCTTCTTCTTCTTCTTCATCTTCTTCTTCTTCTTCTTCTTCTTTTCTTCTTCTTCTTCGCGATATCTTTTTCTTCTTTCATTCCTCTACAACTCAATTGTTGTTTATTTTTGTCATGAACTTATGTAGAATGTACTTTTCCCAATCATTGGGCCACATTTATATACAAGATTTGAAAAGAAAGTCTGTGGCCGAAAACTATGGATAAAAACTATGCCTAACCATAGCTGCTTCAGTTTTTTGTTTTTTTTTTTGATGTGTCGAAGCATCGTTCACGAGAGACTATTTCCCAAAGTATGGCAAGTATGAGAACATTTGTATATTTTGAATTCCTTCTGGTTTTCATTTTTATCTCAATGATATTTGTCTGCTGTATTCTTTGGTCTTTATACAACATTTCAGGAATTCTGAGTGGGGGATAATCTTATTGATCATTTTTGTTGTTGATTCGTTCCTTGTTTGCTCAGATCAGGGAAAGATGTCTTTTGCAGATTTGAAGGTGGTTGTAGAAACCAATCAGTGGGGTGCAGACCTTTCCGCACTTGACAAAGGAAACCATTGGCTGGTGGTGTGTTAAGGGCAAACTGATACTTTCCCTTTTGTCCCCAGCAACAGCGACTGATCAACGAGCTTCAAATTTGATGCTGTTGATTCTGTGATGTCATCCTTTCATATCATTTGCCTCTTGAAATAAATGATACTTTGACCATTATTCTGACAAAGCCGTTATGACTGAGCAGGTTTGGCATCAGTAGTCTACTGCTACTGCCCCTTTCTTCCGATTCTCTTCCTCGCAGTATTGTTGATTTATTTCTGGGGATAGTTCCTTGGATCTTTCATTTATGCTCCAACCATTAGATTGCACCAACAAAAGAAATAATGAAAAGCAAAATCAAAACCAAATTTCCATACAATATTGACCATTGATACATAATTCATTTTCCTTGTTCAATTTGAAACCATCAAAGTATCATGTTTAGGTATGTATGTAAATTACCAATAATGTTGGCATTTTGACAAGCAAAACATCTATATATTCTCGCTTCTAGGCCTTTCCATACGGACGGTTGAGTCTAGCAAATATAATCAAAGGAAAGCAGAAACATTTGCGAGGTCTGTCCGGAAAGTATCCAGCCATTTTGCATATCCCGAGAACCGGTCTTGTGGTCTTGATGTAACTTGGCAACCAATCGGGAGGGATCTTACTGCGCATGTGTGAACAGACACTAACCTATCAGATCATTCAGTCGCACTGAGACGTCACTGAGTTGGCTTGTGTACCGAGTGACCGTTGTATTCACAATGACGTAGCTAGTCAGTCTTCGTGTCCTATACAGGATTATCAGACAAAAGATTGCATCACCCACATCCGTTAAACAGCCTGCAGTCCAGGTTTGGCGCCCCCTGCAATGTCTGGCCGCCAACAAAGAAATTTCAGTCGGTGGGTGGGATTAAGGGAACGGCGATGTGGCAGCTGCTGGTGATTCCAAAGGAAAACTTTTCAGAATGTTTTAACAGGTAAAAATTTCGCTTGGATAAGTGATTAGGGTCCAATGGTTAGTACTTTGAAGGGCACTAAGGTACCATTGCCCTAAGTAGGCTATGTTTTCGTTAATACTAAATGGTGGCATACTTTCCAGCCAAACTTTGTATTGATCAAAATATGAATAGATGCAATATCGACGCACTTATCGTAGGATTTACACACACTGCATTAAAGACTAACTTTATGAAAATAACCAGTTTTTGATGGTTTGTAATTTCTTTACAAACTTATTCAGCTAGAATTTTTCCTGAAAGTATAGCGGCTTATCTGATCTGAAATAAAAAGGAGGAGTTTTCGGTTACCGTCATTTAAAACATGTGGACGTTATCGGTCAGGGTCATATTCATCACCATACATAATTAATACAGTGAAAGTAACTGGATTATGTTTGAAATCCCTTTTGAAAAAGCCGTAAGAAAAATTGGCGTACTTTCCACTCATGGTTGTATTTGCAATTTGTAAATAATTAATGCAGGTTACCGAAGAAAAAAAAAACCAATGTACGGCACTACATGCTAGTCCTAAAACTGATATCGTAACAACACTGTACAGGCACTCCAATGCTGGTGCCCCCCCCCCTCTGTGTTGTCATTGATGTTTCATATAATTCCGTGGAGAAAACGATCGAAGCTGAAATTCCAGACTTTTGCAGAATTCTAAAAAACTCTTTCAGTTGAAGATTTGATGACCTAAATGGAAGACATGTTCGAAAAAAAATGCAGATGTATTGTGAGCCTAAGTGTAAAGGCAGAAGTTTTTGCTTCATCAGATTTGAGAATGAAATGATTTCCCTTTTAGCTGAAATTTCGTCGGCAATGTTTATTATTTAACAAAAACTTTCCTTTCTTCGATTAAAAGAGAAAAAGTCTATTGTATGATGATTCAATCTTTGCGGTCGAGTGTTTCCTGTTGTTAACTACGCAAAATTTCAGTTTTTATTTACAAACACACAAAAACCAAGTTCGTAAAAGACGAAAACGATTCGCTCGTGTTTATATACACAAAGGCTTTTTTCTCTGAAAAAGATTTTCTCCCTTTTCCCACCACACCCAGCTGAATTTTCTTTTTATCGATCGTCGCATTACAAAGTCAAAAGGCTGTAGCCAGGACAAATAGGTATTTAAAGCAACAGCGAAGAATTAAAAAAAAAAAGAAAAGAAAATATTTGAAAGAATAATCAACCAGCCGGCAGGAAATAAATCCTTCAAAACGAAATAACCAGTCTTACAAAATAAACTGCAACACGTACGCAAATCCCCATACTATGAATGTATGTACAACACACCCACACACCCACGCAGAGGGACCCAATCCAAACTTGCAGAACGTACGTAAATACAGCTGCTTGAACCCAGACCATCGGCGCTAGTGGGGAATGACCAGCAATTTTAGGTCTAGTCATCCAGAATAGGAATCCTGACTATGTGGGAGCATGGCCTTCATTTTTGTAGTACGTTTTTAAACACGCCGTGGTTGATGTATGTTTCTGTTTTCCTTCATTGTCTGAAGTTCTTAAACAAAAGTATTTCATTATCTCATGTTTTCAATCAATAGTCTTCATCTTTGAATTTTTTAACAAAACGTTCGGGCCACAACATCTGTTCCAGCAAAATAAACCAGGAAATTACTCTCAAACGAAATGAATAGGAAATATGACAAAAATGAAAGGACATCTGAAAATTTTAACTCTGAGTATGGAATTAAAACAAAGAGACTGCCTTGATTTATCTATATTTATTCTTTTATTTACAAAATCCTCAGAACAGTATGAGCATTTGTCCAAGTCCAATTTTAGTCCAAATGCCCACAGTTTGTAACATTCTTGAGTGCAGGGTACACAAACTATTGCACGCAGTGATTACTGAATTCTATCTTTAAAACAAAATTTGAAACTAGCTGTTTATGAAATCCATGTTATCATGAGTAGGATTTTTTAAAATATGCGAAAATTTACATTCACCCAAATGATATCACATGATGACATGCTTAATTCTGGTAGTTGTGAGAAAATGAAACAATAGTCATGATTTTATTTCAATGCAGACAGTATTTTAACTTGATATGAATGGGCAAAAGTTTTGGTTGGGTTTATCTCTGTTGACTGATTTTAGAGCTACTCAATGATTCTCAGTTTACCTTTTTGGTGTTTAGACTAAATATTTCTGTCGGCAGATGAGGATATTTACTAATTGAACATAGAATTCTGCAATTTTGACCTTGTTTTAGTAATTTTTGGCACACATTCTGTATGTTGTGCATACATACGGTAAAATGAAATTGTCAGTGGTCGGGAATTAAGTCGTTATCAACAGAAAAGAGCTATTATATGTGCAATGTATTTGCATAGCTAAAGATGTGGCTATATAGTCTTTGTTGATAATGTTACTTTACAAATGCATTACAAATGACAAAGATTGTCAGTGGGCAGGAATCAACGCACCCATTACTGTCGCAATAGGGCTGTTGTATGTATAACATGTGTACTAGATGTGTAAATGCAATACCAATGAGAATACCTTATAGAAATGCATTTTAAATGATTTTACTATAGAAATGCATTGAAAATGGTTCTTGGTCAGGAATCAAGATATGCGTCATTGACAGAATGGGGTTATTATACGTATAATTAAAGTTGACTGTGGCCTCGTCTTACCTTGGAATCGAACACGGGGTAATTTTTTCCCTAATACAACCATTTAATTATTTCTACACGTTGAGCGAGAAAGATAGAAACCAGACAATCCGAGAACTATAAAGCTTCGTCTAAATGAAATTACGTTAGAGAGAGAAAGAAGAAGAGAGATTAGTACGTAAGATCCAATGTCGGTCCTGCTGACAATCAAAGGCAACCGGAACATATTGCCCTTGTCAAAAGCCCCTCCCGCATTGGGCCACACTGAACATGCAACGTCTGTTCACTGTCCACTCCCCCTCATCCCACACAGTTATTTGCCTGACTCATCTTGAAGGGGCTGAATGCGAGAAGTCTCGCCAAGTCACGTCAAACTACATGCAATGTTTGCTGACTTCATCAATCGGACCAATCGTTCTTCCAAAAGGTCCGTCACGCACACCAACACCCCCGCACCAAACCCCAGCTTCTTCTCAGCCCTTTTTTGCCGACCACCTCAACTTGGAAGTGGTAATCCGAAATTAATGGCTGAACTTCACAAAAGAAATCACTTTCATCTTTGCAATGGGGGTCCAAAAGCAAAATCCTCTCTCGTCTCCTGGTTATCCTACATAATTCTACGTTGGCGTTAACGAATTAGACTCGGAGAGAAGAATATGAACTGCTTGGATATAGACAATGATTTCCTCTCCTTAAGAATCAATGTTTCGATCGTTTTACTAATCTGAGTCTGACACAAGGCACTCACTTAGGACCGAATTCACTTTCAAGACGCTAAACATTGTACTGGGGCAATATTTACTACGGTTAGCCCAGTATGGCACAAGGCCACAATAGTGAAGAGAGAGACAACCTGTGAGGATTGAACTTACTTCATGGTAACTGGTCTTCCAGACAATCTTGTTGAACATTACACAATTGATGGATATTCAGCGGTGCTAATTTATTTGACTTAATTAGAAGCCAATTCAGTCGGTGCGATCCGGTCACTTTGTCCTTAAGTATTTTGTAGATGCACCGGTCAAAGTTGTTCGACAAGGAAAGCTTTCTAATTTGCCTATCAATGAAGATATCATTCATTAGAAATAATCTTCAAATTCGAAAGATAGAGACTTCAGCTCTTCAATACCCACCCAAATAAAGCTATTCTTACAATTGATAAAGGAGTATGCTAAGTATTTTTGTTCATTCATTGTCGCTATTGGAAGAACCATTGGACGAAATGATTAAATAACATTCACATGAAATAGGACATGATATCGAAATGAAAACCTTGGGCCGAACCGAAGGGTTCGAAACAATTTTGTTTATTTAAACGCATCGCAAACTTTGAAAGAATCAAACCCATCTAAAATATAACTTGATATTGATACCACAAACTGGGATCAAACAGAGAGACATTTACCTTTTAAGTCTAAAGCTCTCAACAATTTCATTAAATGCAGAAGATGGCAAGATGGAAGCTCTTGTCCATTGCAAGATAGTCCATTGCAAGTAATCCCTTGCATTTTAAAATCCCTGACTCAAAAATAAAACTGAATTTCCATCAATCATAATAAATAGCTAGCCAGAGAGCAGCGACTATAGAAATTAGTGTCATTCGTGGTGAATGGGTTAATACACTACTACATTTTCAATGGTGGTAAATAGGTATTTTCTGTGTGAGAAACAAGAGAGAGATGGGAGCGCATAGCACGTGAAAAGCTTGGAGATTGAAGATTTAAAGTAAGAAAAAAAGAAGGTTCTGAAACAAAATCTTTGTCTATCGTGTACATCGAAAACCCGTTTCTTGCTCTAACCAAGGAGCCGAAGCGTCAAGTACTTCTCCCCAAGATCCTTTGAACAGAAATCCTGTGCTTAACTTTTACAAATTGCACTTGAAGTGTAGCCTTGTCAGTTTCAGTTTTGGGGTTTGTTGGCTTAACTAGAGCTGAATCAGCATTGCAAGAGAGGCTCCAATCACATTTACTGACAGTCCCACTTTGCTCCTAACGACGTGAAAGAGAGTTCCATTAAGGGTAAGCTTACTCATTCGACACCTTCTCGTAACGAGAGCAATCCTTCCATTTGACTTTCATGGAATAATTTTTATATTGCTCCTAAAAACAGCTTAAGCATGCTTTATATCAATGTGGCAAATTTCGAATGTCCTAAGCGTGGACCAGAGTGTCCGCTGATGGGGTATGGGGTTTTAAACATTTGACCCCCACCCAGGATCAGACCTTCTCACCTAGGATGAGGGTGTTCGAAAGTTGAAACCTTCTAGTCGAAGTAAAATAATAGTGCTCGGATGGTATCGTCCGCTCGGATGGTATCGTCCGCTCGGATGGTGTAATGGTTAGCACGTCTACCTCAATCACGTAAAGTAACAGTCTCTGTGCAAGTTGTGTGACTGGGTTGGAATGCATCTATCGACTATCTTACACCCTCGGAAAGCGAATAAGCCATCATACAAAATCGTGGTCCTGGCTGGGGTTAGTCATTGGGGGCAGCTTCCCCACAATTTTAAAAAATCATAGCCAAGTTGTTCACATGGACAGCCAAATCCACAATGATAATAACCTGGTAAAGTAAAGTAAGTAATGGTGCAGTGTAATTGTTTTAGGTAACCTCAACTCAATATACTCAATATAAAAAAGATGGCAGTATTCTTCACAGATAACAGGGTTGCCGCTAAGATATCTTCCGAATATATCCTTTTGTCCCCAACTCTTAGAGATCTATCCTTTTGTACACACACACACACGCACACACACACTCCGTTGGAAAAGTGATAGCGGATACAGGACTTTGTGGCGCAAAGAAATATTCTCAATTGAAATTTGGTTAGGCTAATCGTTATAAGTTGCCCAACGTAAGCCAATCGAATCAATTCTTAAAGATGGATGTCTCTGCACTGGCTTAGCTTTACTTACGTTAAAAGGCTATATGATTCATGACTAATCTCGAGGCGTGTAGAGGATAATACTCCGTCAAAAACGAATATATTGGCTGAATTTGGAACTGGGGGTGCCAACTAACGCAGTCTATAATGACACAGAAAAGGATAAACAGAACGAAATCCATTCTCGTGATTCTCTCTCCTTCTCTCTCTCTCTCTCTCTCTCTCTCTCTCTCTCTCTCTCCAAAATTGAGTGCAAAGTTCCTTGTGATATTTTCTTAACACAAGAGATTTAATATACAATTGAAACCGATTTTTCACCAAATTTTTTAGTGGAGGTTTTCTGGCTGAAATTCTGAGAAACCTATCGTCACTATTTTATGTATTTCGTACGAATAACGTCCTCTGTACGATTTTGGTCACCAGGTTTTGACCGATGTGTTCTCCGGTCTTCCTATAATTGTCTACTGTTCTGGAAAAGATTGTTGTCATAATTTGGAATTACTCCAACTTATGTTCTTTTATTGGTTTTATCACGACTATCGGTTTTCATCACTGATCTCATCATTAAGCTCTCCCCTCTCTCATTAACCCATTCATTTTCAGAGAAGAGTGACTTTCCCCTACTTTGAGGCATAATCCATCGTTTGATGTCTAAGCAATGACTTATTGATCAATTCCAGCCAACCAATCGCCTTGAGCTTTCTGCACAAGTAGACAAGTTCTTGTTCAATTATCAAACAACAGAATGCAGTTATTGATAAACATTAAAAGGGATCCTGGTAAAATAATAAATACCTTCTAATTATCAAATTATTACCTATATACGTATGTATACGAGCTAATACCTATATACTAATATATACGCGAAGTTGTAGATTATTTTAATTGGTGAGTTCACAATTACTCGATTAAAAGAGTGGCCGACACTAAAAGATTATCAAATGGACACATGATGAAGCCTAGAGAAGATATCGGCTGAATTGTTGTGCTAAGAAACAGCGAATACTTGAATTCTCAACTGTATGATAAATGGGATGAGTATACTTCAGTAGCTGACCCCGTGAATAACAAAGCATTTTCTTTCATTTAGCGGGTTTAGAATTGAGGAGAAACGTTTTTTCGTATTTGAGCAGGGTCTATTTTCCCTTACTGGGGTCAAAATTAGGGGGGGACATTTCCTTTCAATTTTGACCTCCGGAAAGGAAAGATGAACTTCAAAATCAGAAAATTTAAATTCAAATCATCCAGACAATAATCTTAAATATTATCTAAACCTATATCACATCTCCATCAAAGTACGTAATTTATCAAATCCCTAGAGAAAAAAGATGAATTAATCACAGAAATGCAGTCTATTTAAGGCCTTTTGGAACCATTTCAGGTACTGAGTAATGTCATAAAAGAAAAAAGAAGTGGTTTCAGCGAAAATCAACCATTGTAAAATGATATAATCTTGGACGAAGTAGCAAGTCCGAGCGAATCAATGTATGATATTAACAGGATCTCGTCTCAGAAAGAATAAAAACGAGAAAACTGGTCCGAATTAATCAATGTATTAGCGGTGCCTCTTCTCATAAATTCAGACCGAAAGAATGTACAGTGGCAGCAACGCTGTAATAAAGACAATAAAGTCAAGGAGATTGGCCTGAATGAATCAAGGCATGATAGTAACAACGTTCTTACTCAGAATTCTGGTTTGTGATAAAGACAATGAAGATGAGGGAACAGGTCCGTAAGAAGCAATTTATGGTTCACGTCACTTCGTTCCAGAGATTGTGAGAAATGTTCGTCTTTGGACTTTGCACAATTAGAAATAAACCAGAGAGTGCCACGGCTGAAGTGTAAAAGTCTATGCAACTATTTCATGAAAAAATAATTCATCTCAGAAATCATACAACTCTGAGAAGGACGGAGAATCCTCAAGCAGAAACGTGATAGTTGAAACATCAAAAGAATATAAAAATTGACAGATACGCGGACAATGGAATTGGTAGCCCGAGTTGAAATTCCGGTTGGAACTGGTTCACTTAAACTATGTTAACGTCACACAAAAGCCCTTGGGAAAGGCATGAATCAGTGTCTTCTCTCACAGCTATGTCTAAAATAGCAGGGCAGATTGAGCCCTCTAGCTTCGAGGAGGCAAACAGACTAAGAGAAATATAACTCTGATTCTGAAACAGAGGAGTGGAGCCCCGTTCAGGCAGTTTGATGTCCTCCCGGCAGCTCCTGCAGCTAAACAGATACCTGACATATCGCTCTTTGCTTTCCCCGGGACTACATAAGCAAGGTCGAAGGGGGGGGGTTCTGACTACTGGGTCCCCAAAGATTTCAATACGTTTCTTCCGGGCATACAACCCAGGGGATTCCCCTTTTTTTGCAGAGACAAAACGGAGATTATTTATATCATTATTCAACCATAGATAAAGAGAAAAAAAACTGATTGATAATGACGATGCTCCCTCGAAAAATGAGGAAATTTGGCTATTCTCATTCTGTTTTAAATACTGAACTGTGGTACTTTTTAGATACGTTTTCATTCTTCTTGAAGCATGATTCTATTCCTAATAAGTATCAAACAGTTGTAATGGTCAATGGAGAGACCAGATACCCTTGTTAACAATACTGGCAAGAGAGTTGCGTGTACCCTGGCAACCCCTGCAACATTCTGAAATATCATTGCTATTCCTGAAGACTTTTCGTAGTCATACCATGCATAAAGTATGATGCTTCAAAAAACGTGGATGAAATCTTTCTTTTTAGTATTACAAATGATTCGTTCGTTCTTTCTTAGGGAGAAACTATGATAAGACGGTTTGGCACACAGACATTACAGATTTTATACCAGTCGTTGATTATAAGTTCTAACCACTACACTACACTCAAAGAGATGTTTTCTTCAGAAAATACATTGTGTTGTTAATTTGAAGGAACCAATGTTGTGTAAAATAATCTTTGTCGCGAGTTTAATTACGAAACAGATAATTAGATATACGATATGAATGTGTTTTATTCAATCGTTGAACTAACATTAATCATTAATTGATAATGCATATATATGTATATAAACAAGTGAGTACGTATGTACATACATGAATATATGTACCAAGTTTTAAGTGTAAAATGAATCTTTTTTTTTCTTCATTATGCTTCGAAATCATCTCAATACCCACGTATAAACGGGGCTCGAGCGTATGGTAAATTTCCATTTGGATCGCAACAAAAAGGCTTGAATTACTCGAAGATTAACATGGTTTTGTCCGAATTACATTGGTCAGCCAGAAATTCATTTGGCCCAATTTTGGACACTTATCCCCAGTCCACTGGCTCGCACGTCTATGTGCATAAGGATTGCGTATAGTCTTACATGACTATACCAAATGCAGAAATACAAATACTGAAATAACTTCCTTTGGGATATACAAATATTTTTCATGTTTATATAGAATTAATATCTGTCCATATCAATAATGAAAAATATAATTGTATTATTATATTGTATTTGTGTAATGGCGCAGAAAGATTTATTTAAGCAAATCGAGATCGACTGATAGATATGAACAGACTTAGCTCCATAGACATAAAGAGATTGATAGATATTTATTTTTGAGCTGACCGACACGGATACGAGTAACTGGACAAACAAGAGCAGATTGATATTGGAACAATCAGAGATAAATAGATTGATATATCAATACATATGTAGATATGGACGGTCTTGCGTACATAACTAGACAAGGCAATGGATAGGTAAAATATAGGGTGGATGGATGGATGTATTCTCTCTCTTTCTATCTCTCTGTCTCTCTCTCTCTCTATATATATATACATATATTTATATATATATATATATATATATATATCGAGAGAGAGAGAGAGAGAGAGAGAGAGAGAGAGAGAGAGAGAGAGAGAGGGGGATGGGGCCAAACAAGGCAGAAACATAAATGTATTTGTAGAACGAATCCCCATTCTACTATATTTCCAGGCTCTGCTCTAAACTAACTTCACATTCAAAGTTGAATGTATCGAGCACTCTATGAAATGAACCCACTATACATTGGAAATCGCATTATATCGTTTTACTGCATTCCTGATTTGTACTATATATATATATATATATATATATATATATATATATATATATATGGAGAGAGAGAGAGAGAGACAGACAGACAGACAGACAGACGGACAAAGATAGAGACAGAGAAAGATAACAAGATAACACTTTAAGAGAAAGACAGATATGTAAGGAAATGACATATACATGGTTGGAAATTAGATAGATAGATAGATAGATAGATAGTTAGATAGATAGATGGGTGGATGGATGGATGGATAGATAGATAGATAGATAGATAGATAGATAGATAGATAGATAGATAGATAAATAGCCTGACAGACATTCATTCTGATTAATAATCTACAGAATGACATATAAGATAGTGGAATATACAGAGACGTATAAACATACAAAGATATTTACTGATATTCATGAAAAGAATGCGCTATATATATATATATATATATATATATATATATATATATATATATATATATATATATATACACACACACATACACACACACATATATATATATATATATATATATATATATATATATATATATTGATAGATAGATAGATAGATAATGAATAGACTTACTCTGATGTATAAACAGTTATTAACATACTTGGATAGATTGATAGATAGATTAATAACGATAGCCTTGGATAGATAGATCGAAAGGAGCACATGCATAAACATATTTAATGTATTCTTTTTTCAAAGCAGTCGCCCTACGTCTAAAATGCGTGTATATAAAATACATACGATGGTATGTAATTAGACTGGGTCTGGAGTCCACTGTAGAGTGTGTATTTGTGCGTATTGAAAATTGGAAAGATTAATCATTGGCTTATTGATCGCGGCAATCTAATAACTGGTATAATTGGATTAATCTCTGCAGCAATAGAAAGTAGTCTTTGAAATCGCGTCGCTCTTTGAAGTGGGTCTCTCCGTGGATTAAGTGCGTGGTTGTCCCTGGAGGCGAACAGTCGCTCTTTCCTCAATCGCCATTGAAACTGAATTTACTTTTGTTTTCGGTAAACGGCTTCGTTAATGGTACGGTGGGGGTGTGCGTGCAGAGAATTCAGGCATCGGCAGAGGCAAGAGAAATGGTAGGATTCGGGGATGGGATTGTGGAACCAGGGTAAGATACTTGGAATAATCTATAAGTCGTGCGATGAGGCCACGATTTCTTTAGTTCAGTCTGAAAGGTAGACCCATATGAACTCACTGCAATAGACAGATAGATAGATAGATGTCAACAGACGAGAATAGAGAGGCAGAGACTGCGATGTAAAAGATATTAATACATACTTGCATGTCGCTGGAGCGGAAAGATAAATAGATAGATGAGTATAGATGGACGTATGAACAGATTGAGGAAGATGAATAGAAAGACAGATATATACATACATACCCATATGAGTGGTAGAACACTGTAATAGACTTAGCCATTTTGGATACATTAGTCGTCTATTTTTTAGCTGAAGGGGAAACCAAAGCTAGTCGACCCCTCTCTGCACTCATAACAGTGTGGGAAAATATTTTGTTTGGGTTAGAAGAATCAGTCACAGTTTCAACCAAGTTGCAATAATTTGACTAAATTTGTGATATCAATAAATAAGTCACGGTTTGGTTCATAGCCGACGGAGTTACCCGGGGACCAACTTGCCCACTGTCGGGGCAATCCGATCCCCCCATTTTCAACTTAGAACATTGAGTCGAGCAGGTTTTGTATCTTTTTAAGCTCTACTCCACCCACAGAATCCAGAGTGTAAAAACAAAAAAAACAAAAACAAAAACAAAACAAAACAAAAACAACAAAAAACATTGAGGTTTCTAAAATTGAAATTGCTGAAATTTCAATTAAAAAATCTGATCCGAACAAATCTTCAACAAGTTTACTTTTAATGACAAAATCAGGTTTTAGCACTTACTTCACCAGTATGCAATACGTACGCGCCGATGCAAGAGGGACGGAGATCATATGACAGTATATATGTGTATATATATATATATATATATATATATATATATATATATATATATATATATATATATATATATATATATATATATGTGTGTGTGTAGATAGATAGAGAGAGAGAGAGAAGGGGGAGAGGAAGATATTTGCACGGAGCAAATTGAAATGATGATTTTTATACATTCTCACATAATTCAAACGTTTTCCTTTAATTTTTTTCTATAATCTGGATCGAAAAACACGAATCGGTACATGTTTCTTCAAAGTGGTCTATTATATATTGACATCCCATATAACTAGTTCTTTGTATATTTTTTAAGGGGGGAGTGTCACTATTTAGCCCACATATTACAGTTACAATTTTTACGTGAAAACAGACAGGGGCATTCATTTTCCAAAATCTGATTTTGCCAACGGCTGATTCGCTGCACTTCCATTGGCTGACTTATCATTTTCATTATTAATCACATTGCAGATTGCCCGAAAAACACTGGGAGTCAATTCGAGGGCTTTTTTCAAGGCTCTCTTCTATTTCGAAAAAACATTGGTTGACCTTTTATTTTTTATAATTGCACTGGGATTATTTTTACAGGACACTATTTTTACAATTTATGAAAAAAAGCATCCATGGTAAAAATTTTACTATACATTCTTTTTATGTACTATAATAGTTAGTACTTAATATTAATATACATATATATACATCGTGTATAAGATTCATCAAGGAAAAATACACGTGCGATCGTTTGTCAAAGTTGGCGGTATTTTCCATGAATCATAGCAATACAATTTACATATCTACTTGATGTTTTTCTTTAATGATTTCTCTTATTTCTTTCTATTTGATTTTATTATGATTGTATATGTACAGACATATACGATACGGTGAAGCCGCTAAAAATATGCGAAAATTTATGAGGCGAAGTAGTAACGGTACAAATTTTATATTTACGTGTTCTTCTTTGAGTAATTCTCTTTTTTATTCATATTTTTTTAATTCTGAAAAAATTTCTGCCATCTGTAACCTTGTTGGAAAAAAGCACGAAATTATTATTTATTTTTTAAATTTTAAAACATCTTGAAACATCTAGAATCTATGGGCAGTTTAGAGTCCCAGATTATGGCGCTTATAGGAACAATTCAATCACAAATGAAGAATATAATTCTTCATCTGTATGCATGTTGTAATATAGATTGTAATCCTCATTTTTTTTCTTCACAGTTAGTCATCATCATCAGTCTTTTAGGGTCCGTCGTTGGACATAGACCTTCCCCAGGATATGCCACACTTCCCTATCATGGGCGTCACGGAGCCAGGACTTCCTGAACTTGTCTAGCTTGTCTCTCCATCAAACATTTTGCCGGCCTCGGTTGCGCATGTGGTCTCAGGGGATCCATGTTGTGAGTCGTGATGTCCATCGATTGTCTGCCATTCTTGCAACATGGCCAGCCCACCGCCATTTGAGATGTTTAATGGATTCTATGATGTCCTCAACTCTTGTCTTTTCTCGGATATACTGTGCTGTTTTGTGGTCTCTCCATGTGAGGCCCAGAGTTAATTCGGATTTTTAATTTTCATTTTAAAATGTTTATTTGGATTTTGATTAACACTAAATATTCTTGTGATAATCCTTGAGAACGGAAAAGATATTTAAGTTTTCACATTGATTCTCTCTTCAAATGGATGCATTCATATAAGAAATGAAGAACGAAAGTTTTCATAAATTGCAAATTGGTATAAATTCCAAATAATCTATAATCATTTTGGCATCATTACTTTGGTATGATTTAGTGTTTTTATCGTAATAATTTGATTCTTGTAGGACACTCAAATTGAACAGGAACGCATGAGCAAAATACGATTTAGCCATTTGAGATGTTTTTAGTTTCATAATCATAAATTTCGAAGTTGTTTTAAAAATGAAAAATGAACTTTTGACCCTATCAATCAGCATGTTTTAAAGGTACATTTCGATATTAACAATCGTGTGTTGACAGATTAGTTTCAACAGTATGGGCGGACAATTGGGAAATAATTCAGTAAAAATGTATCTAAGTAGGGAAAATAAACATGATTGAAATTCACTCACAGCTGTGAAATGCTTAGAACGTACCGTCCTCTACAACCTGCATCAATGATTTACAGCGACCATAATTTAAAATACCAGTTAATTTACATGTAAGAAAGTAAGAAAGTTCATTTGTCAAAATTTGCCATTTAGCTAAAAAATATCCCATCATAAAGATCGATAGCTACTTTAGAAACGTGCTGATTGATCATGTTAAAGTCATTTTTTACTCTTTTTAAATACAAAATATTAGACATTTTAGCGCTTTTCAGTTGACAATTGATAAAACTAAGTATTTTCACTAAAAGTATCTGAATTGGACACGAGATTTTTTGGTAGATTTTCAACTACAGAATATTAAATTTCTAAAAAAATGTCACTGTCATCGATAATGACGTCATTATTGATCTTCTGCTGAATATACGAAATACTGGATTTAGAACAGTCAAAATCTACGTTATAATTAATGATGATATTTTTTTCTTCTTGCTTAAGTAAAAGTTAGGGCTAATTTATAATTAGAAAAGTATCTTAAAAAGTGAGAATTGAGATTTTATAATCTTGATTACGTTTTTAAAATCAGGTGGCGATTTCAAGCTGAATAGTTTTGTTTACAATTGTTCATACCCAGTATATTGGGATATAGTTTAATTCATTTGTGAATGATATATCTATCTACTCGTTTTTTTCATCATTAATTTTCTTATCTATTTAAATTTTCTATTGATAAAGATTTGGTTTTATTTCCATGGATAAGTTGTCTGTTAAATAGTTTTGCTTCGCTTATTACTTTTCATTTATTATTCAGAATTCCATTGGGACCACCTTCAAAAAGTTGTGCCAAAAGTTTTCAATAAAAGCTCATACATTTTATTAGACTGTTATGTGAAAAAAAATTAGCCGTGAAAGATTCTTAAAATATTATAAAACCCTAATCAACAAATACGAATTAAATTGAGTGCACACAATATTGAATTAATATATCATGATTTTATTTCATTTTAAATTCCATCTAGTTTTTCATTTCGCCTTTAAAGAAATATCCCGGTGTAATTGTACTCCTATTCATCAGGAGATTTTTAAAAAATACATTTAATAAATCTGGTGATTTCTTAAAATGAAATTAATAACACTTTTTTTTAATGATTTATTAATTGATTATACTAAATTGATTTGAAATTAATTCACTCCATAATTTTCTCATTTTACTAAAAAAAATTAAATCAAAAAAATTAAATTAAAAAAAAGATTAAATTAAAAAAAAATTAATTTAAAAAATATTGCTGCTTTCATCATTAAGGATATTGATGGCGAAAAAGAAACGAATGAGAGAATTCCTCGAAGAAAAACAAGTAAATATACAACTCGGATTGTTACGACTTTATTTCATAATTTTCGCCGATTTGAACAGCTAAACAGTATTGTGTACGTCTATAAACATATGATCATAAATGAAAATCAAATAGGAAGAAAAAAGAGAATTCTTCAGTAAATATATAAATTGTATCCTTACTGATTCACCAAAATTTTCGCCAACTTTAGCAATCGAATCTACGTATCATTTTCTTCTTCATAAATCTTATAAACGATATGCATTTCAAACACTAAATCTGACAGTGCATTAATAGAACACAACATAAATTTTACCATGCCTTTTTCCATGAATTGTAAGAAAGACCCCGTAAAAAATAATTAATCTATGGGGATCCATGTTGTGAGTCGTGATGTTCATTGGTCGTCTGCCATTCTTACAACATGACCTGCCCATTGCCATTTAGGTTTTCAAATAGATTCTATGATGTCGTGGACTCCCATTTTCTTTCTGATATACTGTGCTGTCTTGTGATCTCTCCAGATGAGGTTGAGCATGATTCTCTCATGTGCATGTTTCATGCTTCTCAGTTTGCAGGTTTGTTTCTTGGTTAGGTTCCATGTTTCAGCTCCATAAGTGACGATTGGGAGGCTGCATTGGTTATATACTCTTCTTTTAGATTAATTGGGGTCGTTTTGTTTTTGAAGGTTGAGCTTGCTCTGCCGAAGGCTTGCCATCCTAGGGTAATTATTTGCTTTTTTCTTCTTCTCTTGTGGGTTTCATAGAGATTCATTGTCCTAGATAGATGTAGTGGTCTATCTTCTCTTCGATTTTGACAGTTATGTTCTTATTCTCGATGTGATTGTTGCATATGACTTTCGTTTTACTGAAGTTCATGTGTAGGTCAACTCTATTGCTTTCTCCGTTTAGTTCATCTAGCATTAGTTGGAGGTCGTGTAGGGTTCCGTGCAAAAAGCACGATGTTGTCTGCAAATCTGAGGTTGCTCAGATATTCATCGTCTATTTTGATTCTTCTATTCTCCCATTCCAGGTTTTGGAAGATCATCTCGAGGCACGCTGTGAAGATTTTTGGTGAACTGGTATCATCTTGCCTTACTCTTTTTTGGTGCTGAAAGGGTTCAGAGTTTTTATGTAGTCTGATAAAGGAGTTGCTGTGATTGTATATATTTTGCAGTACTCTGGGGTATAAAGGGTGTACACTGTGTACAGTGATGGCCTTCATCATTCCACTGAGTCAAATGCTTTCTTGAAGTCTATAAATGCTGTGGCATTTTGTATTCCGCTGCTTTCTCTTTCAGCTGATTTGTTGAATAGAGATGGTCCATGGTCGAGCTTCTTTTAAAGCCAGCCTGTTCCCGTGGTTGTTTTTCATTTAATGTTTTAGTAATCCGGTTGGTGATGGTGAAAAGTTTGTAGATTTAGTTGAGTAGGCTCATTGGCCTGTAGTTGTTGAGGTCTTTAGGGTTCCTTTTTTATGTAGAAGCATTATGATTGCCGTGTTCCAGTCTTTCGGGACTCTGTTTCAGACATAAGTTGAATAGAATAGCTACTTTTTTTCTCTTGGAAATACAATAGTGCATTAAAGAAAGTCCTCAAAAAGACTCCCTGTGTTTTCACTGCACGAGAATAAATTAGTGTGATAAATTCCAAAGCTGTTTGGCAAAAAGGGAAAAAAGACAAACCTTAATTCACTAAGTCCATCCTGAAAAAGACAATTAGTCGTCTTATTAGAAGAAGTTACTTAAAAATAGGTAGCAATTTACCCCTACAAACAATCGAAATCCCTATGGGGATCAACCTTCCGCCCTTCTAGGCTAATTTATACTTACTTAGACACGAATATGAATTTATCTCGTCATTGATACAAAATGATATTAGGAGGGCACAAAAATTCTACAGATGTGACCTTTACATAGAGGTATAGCTTATATGATAGTTGTGAATTGGAGAAAAAACTCCTATAGACATATATATCCAACAGATCTCGATCTTGAACTGGAGCACATTGGAACACGGGTAATATTTCTCGATGTAGATATAAAGATCAGAAATGAATTATCTATGAATAATTGACAAAGTATACATTCCAATTTCCTATAGTATGCATGCCATGGAATAGTGGCGAAATACCATTATATATAATATATGGAACTATATAATCAGAATATTCTAGATAGCGCAAGCAAGACTAGAAATTCAGGATTTGGTAGAGAATACCGCAGATCTAGTAATCAAAATGGTTGAACAAGGTGGAAATCCACATCAAATACTTATATAATTTACAATTTTAAATAATACTAGATTGAACTGGATGAAATATATGGAAAATCAACGAGCGACGAACTGAGAAAGTTCAAATGAAAAGATGACCTCTTCAAAGTTAATGCTTTCTACTTGAAATAAGATCCACCCCATAACCATTAATGTCAGAATCACCGATTCTGTTCTTAGATAAAATTCTAAACTTATCTAGTCTGCTTTAGTCGGTTCCAGCTCCTGAAATACCAAGAATCGTAGCTTCTGGTCAGTCTATTTTGAACACTCAGTAATACGCCAGGATTTTTTCCCAAAGGCTAAAATAACCTAGAGAAAAATGACAAAATAATTATTATTTATTAAATTTTATTCATTTATTTATTCATATTTTCCCGTATAAATTACAGATTGTCCATTTAAATTTAACTGTAGACTCATAAAATTTAATCCATGATATCCAATCCACATAATAAAAACAGCGCCCATTTGGTATATGATATAAAAATACACTTGATCTAAATAGTAAAATGAAATAATATACTAATCTAAATAACAAAAGATGTGAAAAAAATAGATAAAAGAAAATCTTTGCGTCACAAATTATAAGTAAATTGAAAACGTGCCCTAACATGCGGATCAAATTGCCGTCCAGAAATACAAAGATAGATGGATTGAAATCCGACAGCGTTTTATTGAATTTCTTTTGAATTTCTTTTTAATACCACTTTTTCTCTACTCTGTTAGAAAAATAAAGGGAGACTGAGGTTGACAAAGTACAGGCTAATGTAAAAATGGGGGTTGGGCCAATGTAAAAAAAGGGTTGATATTGAATTAGAGAAAGTTGTCTATTGTTAAAGAGCGGGTATGTCAAAAAACGGGTCTAATGATTGAAAATAAGGAAAATGGTAAAAAAAAATTACCGTTTCGAGGATTAATGTTAATGAAAGTGGAGCTAATGTCAAAAAAAGGCAGGCAATGTAAAGAAAATGTGACTTATGTCAAAAGTGGAGGGATTGACCAATAAGAGAAAATAAAGTTCACCCTTTGATGCTGACCCTAGAAAAAAAAATTCCCTCAATTTTGACCACATGGAATGAATGTTTCACTCTCATTTTTGACCTTGATAGTGGAAAAAAGATTGCTCTCGATTTTTACCCTTAAATGTGAAAAAAAAATCTTTTTGATTGTGATCCTTGAAAAGGTCCACTTCATTTTGACCTCTAAAAGATGAAAGTTCCCTTTCAATTTTGTCCCCAAAACTTGAAAAAAAAAATTCTTTTGGACACCGAAAAGTGGGGAAAAAATTCTAAATCTAACCACACTAAAAATATCGGGGAGACGTGTAATTCAAAAACTAATTTGCTAAAAACATTACCCTGGGATAAAATCTGTCCCCACTGAAAATTTAATCAACTTTTATTGAATGTTTTTTTTTTTTTTTGTGGAAGGTTGTCACATACGGAGTGACTGACGGACAGACATTTCATCATCATCATCATCATCCCCAGTCTCTAATCGTCCGTCGTTGGACATAGACCTTCCTCGGGATTCGCCAGACCTCTCTATCATGGGTGTCACGGAGCCAATAGTTTCTGGACTTGTCTAGTTAGTCTCTATCAGCCTCATTCACGCACGTGATCTCTGCAAATCCATGTTGTAAGTCATGGTGTCCATCAGTCGTCTGTCATTCTTGCAACATATCCAGATCATTGCCATTTGAGTTTTCTGTAGGATTCTATGATGTTTCAGACTCCTGCTTCTCCCCTGCTGTTTTGTGATACCTCGATGTCATGACTCTTTCATGTGCACGTTGCATGCTTCTCATTTGGTTAGTCTCTTTGGTTAGGTTCCATGTTTCAGCCCCATGGGATGAATTGGTAGTATACTCTTCTTTCGAGGACTAATAGGACTTTTTTGTTTTTGAAAGTTGAGCTTGCTCAGCCAAAGGTTAGCCATCATAGAGTGACTCTGATGAACGAGTTGCTGTAACTGTACATATGTTATATATATATGTGATCCACACATAGAGTGATAGCCTCAATGACCATGGGAATTTCCACCGAGTCAAAAGCCTTCTTGAAGACGATAAATGTTAAAGCGACTGGCATTTTGTATTCAACTGCTTTCTCTTTTAGTATATTTATCGAATGGGGATGGTCCGTGGTCCGGTAGCTTTTTTTGAAACCAGTTTGTCCTTTTTTTTTTCATAAAAAAAACATGATTTCAGTGTTCTAATCTTTCGGGACTTCACTTTGTTCAAGGCAAAAGTTGTATAGAACAGCTACTTTCCCAATGATGACCTTACCAGCTTTTTTGAGTAGGTCGATGATAATGTTGTCTGGTCAAGGGGCCTTTCATTTCGTTGTTTGTTTGATGGCTTGTTTTACCCCCAATCGTTTAATTTCTGGGGAAATCCACGAACTGATTGTTCGCGTCTTGGGTATCCTGTTCGTTGTTTTGTAATCCTTGTTTGGAGGATTAAAGTTTTTGGTAGAATTCTTGGCCACGTTTGACAATCCTGTCTCTGCTGTTTAGTTTCCGTTTTCCTTGAGTATACAGGTTATGTGTCTGTTCTGTACTTTGTTTATTGCTTTAAAGCCCCGACCTTTTTTGAAAAATGCTCCGGTGATTGCTGTCGTGTATCTTCTTTTATTTTCTCATCGTTTCTTTTGAATTGTTCAATTCACTTCGAACGCATCAATTTTCTCTCTTGTTGTCGGTGGCTTGAGATTTCTGCATTTTCCCACAAGATTCTTGTTTTCACCAGAGATTTTACTAATAGTTTCTGTACTCCTTGGTTTAAATTTAATGGTGACTTTAATTAGAGAGGCTATTATTTAGATGTTGAACTTGTTGATCTCGGTGTCGTTCTCTTCTAGTTTGGTAAGAATATCATTTCTGTTTTTCAGTTTAAGCTTGAAGCATTGAGTGAGCTTTTTCGGTATGTTTAATAGTTGTGATCTTGTGTGGAGCATTTTTCTGTGTTTTTTGTTGGGGTTGATTTGCATTTTACATCTTACCATTCTGTGGTCACTCTCTACTTTGACTTGATTTACATTAGGTGATTTACAATGAGATAACATTGATCTAAGAGTATCATACATGTGGGGAGGTTGTGTCTAATCAGCATAGCGAGGGGATACTATGATGAAATACCAAGACTATTTTGAACATCCCCGAATCAGGTCCATGGTCCCCAAAATAAACTTGAGCTTATAATATAATGATACAAATTTGAATAATTGTAATACAATAAAATTCTGTATACAACACAAAATGTTTGAAGCGCAGTATATTAAAAGCGATCTACAAATAACTGACTTCCATAACATAATTTCATAATATAATTTTGGGCGGTATTAAACTTATGAAATTTCTAAAAGTAAAATTCCTTTTCAGCAGAAACCAGCAAACTTTCATAGAATCTACGTCCATCCTAAAAGATACTGCAGATTTCGATTTCCTCTTTTTATCAGCTTTAAAGCTCATTAATTTTTCAAAGGGCAACGGTTCGTAAGCATTTTTAGCAACATGAAATATACACACACAATCAACTTATCAAGTAACCTTCAGAAGATCATGCCTATAGTAGTAACGGGTGAAATCAAATTAGCGACAAAAACGTTGATTGTGAGAACTTGTCAACTGTACGAATTCAAACTGTGAACAGAGGGGCAGATGAAACCCGTAAGATGTATAACGATTGGTGTAAATGAAGTCAGTGCTCCAAAGTGATTCAGGTGTTTCCAATTGTAAATGAGTCACTTGAAGATGCACCTCGTAAATGACGGCTGGTAAACATTGATGATGACGAACCTGAGACCTTTATCGAATCTATTCTGCTTCAAACATATCAAATAACTTGCACTAAGTTTCAACACAAGGGATGAAGCGACATAACTGCACCTGCACAGCATCAGAAAAAGATAGATATTACGGAAATTGGTAACAGATGAATTCGGTGAAGACAGAAAAACAACACCTACTATTTGGGTTACCGAATTTATATATACATAAATACATATATACATAAATGCACACACACACACACACACATATATATATATATATATATATATATATATATACTGCTTAGGTTACTTCGGCATTACGTCAAACGTTTTTGAGTAGTGCAGTAGTGCTCCCCTATCCTGAAAGTCAAAACCCAACTTTTAAAACCTAAAGGATATAACACACAAAGTAGATTATATATATATATATATATATATATATATATATATATATATATATATATATATATATATACATGGGTATATTTAAATATATGTGTGTATGTTATAGATTTTGAATGGTTTACCACATCTTTAGCTGCCCCCCCCCTCCCCGGAACCAGGTAACCAGCCAAGCCTATGTGGTATATGCAGATCTTACCTAAGCGGTTACAGGAGAAAGCCTGGCTGTTTGAAGTAGCTTCCGCCTTGCAGCGTTGCCTCTTCCTTTCTGTTTTTACTTTACGGTTGGTTTTTGGCACGGGCGGTTGCTTCGTCATGCATTCCTGTAACTTGCACGCTCAAGTCTTACATATGTATTAGTAGTAAGCTAAACCTTTGGCCACTTTAGACTAATGGACATTTTGGGGGTCGTCTCACATCTCTCGTTCTGATTTTAAAAGCTTGTTGTATAGCAAGATAATTTGGTATGAAATTGACTAAAGAAGGGACAATATTCAACACTGCCGTTCATGAAGCAACGATTACTAGAAATTCAAACGTTATTTCACCGAAGACTTATGCAATTCAAGACAAGTGAATAGAAATTATACTATTTTTTGGCAATAATAGAGGGGCTGCGATTGGCGACCATGCAATTGGCGATCCAGTCAAGGCTGTTTATGCTTTCTTCATACTAATGCCCTTGGGAAATGCATAAATCCCTCCCCCAAGCTATGAGTAAAATAGCTGGGCAGATTGGACTTTCTAGCTTTGGGAAGGTAACGTGACTAGAAGGACATCTCTGATTCCAAAGAAAGGAGTGGAGCCTCTTTAAAGCAAATTAACGCCCAATTTGACACCCTATTAGTTCGTGCTGCCAAGCTAATACCAAACGCATTGTTATCTGCTTTTCTATAGACTACATAAGCAGAGCTGAGAAGAGGGCTCTGACTACAGGGCATCCTAGGATCTCCATTAGCTTCGCCCAGGCGTGCGCCCAGGAGAGGACGTACAATTGTCTTCAGAAACAGAACGAAGACTATTCAAAGGAGCAGCTGGTTATATCTAACATCTTTTATAAGGACTGGAATATTTTAAATCAGTTATCAGGGTTCAAATTCTTGTCACTGTCATTGATTCCACTATGGAATATGACTTTCTCCTTCCACTGCCAGTCATTTTAACGGAATGAAGCCATTGTTATAAAAGTTGTTATAAAACAAAACACGTCAGAATAATATGCAATTATTTTAAGTATGCTTTCAGTGTTTATTCTCGACAATTGTTTTGCAAGCTCAAGGTCTCTGCATTGTTTTACAGCACTAGGTGCCCGTACTGCATTCTCCCGTACTTACAGATGAATGTGAAAACTAACATCACCCAACCTCGCCTGGTGATATGATTCTCCATTCGGAGAACAGCAGCACTTCAAAGAATACTGTACCGGGGGCCAAGTTTTAGGTGATGCGTCTAAAAGCATTTATGCATCTGGCATACCTCACATGCCTCCTTGAAATGTATCGGGTTAAAAATGTTAGTAATCATGAAAATGATGATGTTCTTTCATCTACGCGTATGTGTCTGCACATGCGCACTTACTAGAAAACACAATCATATGTATAGCATGATAGAACACGTAGCTTTTGCAGTTATTCCATAGACGCCTACCCTTTTGAAGAAACACAGAAATGTCGTTGTTGCATTAGTGTATGTGCGCGCATATCTCGAAAATGTACCGAGGAATATAAGCATTTTTGTGTCTGTACGTGCGCATTTCAAAATGACATACACACCAACACAAACACAAACACACATATTTATATACATACGTAGATACACACATTCTATCAGTAAAATTGTTACATTGAGTCTATTGTTAAAGACGGAGAAACAGAAAAAGTCACACTTCATGATATAAGAAGTAAAATGTGTGGTGTGCGGGGATTTCATCACTGCCATCAGCAGCAGCTTTTTAGCGTCCGTCGTTGGACAAATTTTTCCCAAGATTCACCAGACCTTTCGATCGTGGGCGTCACGGGGCCAGCACTCTCTGAACTTATTTACTTTGTCACGCCATCTTATATTTTGACGGTCCCAGTTTCGCATGTAATCTCTGGAGGTTCTCTTTGTGGGTGGTATTGAAGAGAGAATTGTGCTCGATCTCACATAGAGATATCACAACACAGCACAGTATATCAGAGAAAAAACAAGAATCCGAGATATCATAGAAACCATGAGAAAACTTAAATGGCAATGGGTTGGACATGTTGCCAGAATGTCAGACAGTCGATGGGGATATTCATTTATACGATATTATTCATAATCATTATATAAAGCATTTATTTCATGCGAAAAGTCTATTATGTAACACAAATTTCCTTTTTTGTCGGTCTATTTAATCAATTATCTCTTCATTAATCTCATTGATCGATCCTTATACACTTCAAAATTCAGATGATAACTGTGTCAGGCTCCGGACGTATCTATTATTTACACTTCTTTCTAAACCCAGCCTAATCACCAGGTATCTCGACAAAGTGGTTTGATGAAGACATCCGGTGAGTAAACGCACATATGTGTATGTGCTTGTGTGTAAGTGATTCCATAAGCTTCTGTGTCCGTAAGAATCTGAACGAAACTTGTCAAACCATTGTAGATGATAGTTAAGATGCAGTTTCTGAACTAATTCTCAAACTGTGTCAGCACTCGTTCAGTCGATTTCAGATCAACTAATCAGGATGACCTGTTCGTGATGCATCATTCGAGCCTTTCAAACCATCATGCAACGTCTATCCCATAACACAATGAATATTTTTAGTTGCCTCTAAACCATTATTGCTCTTATAAATAATATATATGTGTGTGTGTGTGTGTGTGTGTAATCATGCAATTGTTGGTGCTCTTACTTGTTTACGTGTGTGAGTACTTGGGGATGTGCACGTGCGCGTGTGTGTGTAAGCATGCGAATGCGTGTATACCCTTTTGCTACATGAGTGTATTTGGCAATGTCAGGTAATAAAACAGTCGTATGCTCGTGTAATCTTGTAAGCACTTCAGGACTTTCGAATAACTTTTGATGTTTTTAGAATCTAATATTTCTTAATTTTCTTTTTTTTTCTTCTTCCCCGTCTTTCTTCGGACACTGTACTGATTTCTTTTACTGTTATTATTCACTTGTAATCTACTTTCTATGAAAAGACACAGACAAATCCTGCAGCCAATTGTTCGAAGATCAAAAACGAGTAGCCGATGAGAACGAGTCAACTCAAAAAATAACGAGGAAAGAAATGAAGCATCGACACAGTCAAAAAGATTAATGTGTCGATACCAGTTGGTTACAGCATTGGGAGATTCTGGTCTGCCATTTTACGCCATTTTGAAACTCATAGGTGCTCTTATTCAAAACATAAGTTGTACTTGAATTCCAAAAGTATGATTTTTTAAAATTCAAAATAAACATTGCTTGATTTAAGACGTAAGTACTTTTATTATGAGTGATTTTTTTATTCAAAATTAATGTAGCTTTTATTCAAATCATCAGTAGGTTAAAGTCTTTAAAACATATGAACCGTTCTTTAAATTGAATGGATCTTTATTTTCTGTGGATATCAGTGGCTATGAGTATATTTTTAAAGTGTAGTGCTTCCTTCAAAATATACATATCTTTGTTTAAAATATGCATTCTCGTGTTCAAAACGTAAGTGCCGATACCGAAATGCATGAACTTTACTGAAAGCATGAATGTCTTTATTCAAAACACATATAAAAAATGTATATGTATTCAAAATATATGAAACTTTATTCAAGACATCATTAATTTTATTCAAAATGTACGCATTTTCTTACTTAAATTTGTTAGGATCTTTAAGGAAATAAAAATCAACAAATGTCAGAGTAAAGAAACATTCAATAGTTTAGTATATTATCCCATATTTTGAAAATGTTTTGTTTTATGTACTTTTCTTCATCACTTTGGCAGACATCAGCTCACCAGCACGCTGTGAATGAGAATTGAACTCCTATGAAATGCTGCAAATAGCAAAACAAATGGTTTATGGGAAGGAAAATGAAGGGAAAATACAGCAAATACAGTGATACCTTGAATGTTGTCATTAATTTGATCCCAAATTTGTCTGCATTATCCAAAACTGCACTGTTCAAAGTCATTCTAATTATAACGATTTTTTTCAGCTTGTAATTAATTCAATTTATTTGTACAGCAATAACTCGACCGTACTACTTAAAAACCCGACCAAATCAAAACCGCGCTGTTCAAGGTATTGTTATACTGATCTTTTCCAAAACAGAATGCTATTTTTCAGTTAATTCCAGTGCAAAAGCTAATCTTGAAATTGAAGAAGCTATTCAAAGGATGCTTGAGAATTTCAATCCAGATATAAATGGGTATTTCCGTGTAACGAGACAGTGGATAAAACGGGGCATGCATAGAAATGTTTCTCTTGAATAAATTGTTCACTTTTTGTAAATCATAGATTAGTTGCATTCGTTAAGCCATTTCTCCAAGCATTACGTCTATTTCTCTCTTCATTTATTTATCATTCTCTTTAATATTTAACATCTAAAGAAGAAAAAAAGAAGCTAATTATGCCTTGAATAGAGGTTATCATGGATTTGGATAAAAGTACGTAGGCTTTGATTAAAAAAAAAGTGAGGAGTGACTGCTAAGGAGATGGATCTTGAAGAACCAGGTAACTCGTAAAAAAACGAAGATCTCTTTCTCTCTTTGTCCGTCTGTCTGTCTGTCTGTCTGTCTCTCTCTGTCTAAGTATATATATATACACACACATATATATATATATATATATATATATATATATATATATATATATATATATATATATATATATATATATATATATATATATATATAGTATCTTTGTTTTCATATTCCTATCTATCTATCTATCTATCGATCTATATTCCACCAAAGCATTGTGCTTCTCTGATGTGTTTATGTTTTGATTCATTTCAGTTATAAATATTATTTTCTCCTGTATACAAAGTTTCTCTGATCTTATTCAATTTTAAGAAAGTCGTTTTCGAAAAATTTCACTAGTGATTTCTCACACAACCACAAAAGAAAATGTTCATGAAAACAGACAAACCTTCCATTAATATATTTGCATTTTCTTTGTTTTTGTATTTTTCTTGTAAAGGAAGCAGCTTTTGTTAGTGTTGGATTAGAAGAAAAATAGAGAAAGCTTTTTAGGAATAATGCCCGTACTTTTTCGCAAGTTTCTTTCTTCGTTGTCGTCTTTTGTGATCGCATATTACGCGCATGCGCTGGCTTTTGATGTTTTCACGATTGATCAAGATTTCAATTTTAAAAGACAAAATAAATGGAAGAGTAGAGGGAAAAAAGAAACGAAAGAAAACGTTTCTTGATCCTTGTGCAAAGATGGAAATTTTTATTCCCGATTCTAGTTGGGAAAGCTTGCCATGAAACAGGAAATATTGCAGAATATTTTAGAATTCTAATGCATCTTTTTTCCTTTTCAAAATATATGATATCCTACACATAACAACAAATTACATGTATGACATAAGCTATATATCAAAATCGTGGCTGAAATGGGGGATGTTTGATCAACACTGCAGGGGTGCCATGCTAATATAAATGTTTTGTTTTTAAAAACCCCGAAATGGTTACATGGTGAACAACTGATGATCCCAATAAAAGGAAAACTACACGTTGAACCATAATAACAAAGTATATGTAAAACATAAAAGAAATCACAGAAAAGAATTACAAAAATTGCATTGATAGATATTGGAAAATAATTGACACAAAAAAAAAACATTGGCATTTTTTTAAATATTTAATGTTCAAATCTGTAAAAGTTTTAATTTCTTGGCTGAAATTCGTTCATCTTACATATTGTGATTACTAAAAAAGACCGATTTTTCTGCTGGACACAAACTAAAGGGTCAATTTACTTGCGTCAAAGGAAGCCAATTGATCACTGACGGATAGATTTGTGAATTATTCAAAACAGCACCGGTACAAGAAAGAAGTTGTTGGTTGGTTTGTTTGTCTTTCCAACGGAATAAAAACCCTTGAGCGGTTACAAAATGTTGAAATCAGTTGTGAACTAAGGCGTCCGTATGTTTAAAAGTTTTCTTTTTTTTTTTTTTCACAAAAAATTATCGTGCATGGACAAGCCCCCACATCCAGTCACTTTTTCTCAACCCCTCATCCACAAATTTTATTGAAATTTATCAAAAGAATTAGGAGATATTGTGTAGACAGGCAGAAAGACGAACGGATGGACAGATAGACGGATGGATGTAAAGACAGACGGATGTAAAGACAGACGGAAAAACAGACAGATATATGGGGTGTATGCAAACATATTAGTTCAACAAACACACATATGTATATATATAATCAGGGATGCAATATGATATAATATAATGCGATATTCGATGTATGATGGGTTTATTTCAAACAGTGCTCGATACAGAGCTGGAGATATAGCAGAATATATATATATATATATATATATATATATATATATATATATATATATATATTAGAGTCATCCTGTTGTGTGGGACTTCGTTCAGTCTGTGATGAAGTCTGAGGTATTAGCAGCTGTAGTAGGTCTTGGAGAGGACATAGGGTGTCAGGATAGAAGTGAAGTGGTTTAGTGTTGGATTGTGTGGATAGGTTAGGGACAGTGTAAATGGAAGGGTAATGAAATTATGGAACTTTATATCAACCTTACAGTTCATTGAAAGTATGTTGGCTCTGATTTGTGCAGGCGGAATACCATACAAAGGTTTTAGTTTTTATGGGTCTGAGTGACTGTGAAGTTCCTAATATTAGATATACCCAAGAGAGGGTAGAGTGTGGATGTTAAGTTGTTATTAATGGAAGGATTACGATTTAGAAGTCTGTGTAGTTAAGATTGTTGAGTCCATTGGGGAAGAGAGTTTTGAGTTTGTTGATCCACATATCTTCATGTCTTTCTAGAATTTTAGTCATGTTAGTTGGAGTATTTTTTTCTATTTTTTCAATGATTGTGAAGCTACTGTCTGTTGCAAAATTGTGTACAAAAGTGTAGTTCTACGGGAAGTGAACAGGGATGGTTTTGTGATTTAATTCAGTGTCTGTAGTTGTTAAGTCTAATGTTGAATTGCCATGAATTGTAAATTGCATCTATTACATTTTAGGAGGTATATAATGTTTTTGCTACGACAGTCAGTGCTGTGGTATATGTAGAAACTCTCTTTAGTGGTAGAACTAGTGAAAGTCTTATTGTACTTAAGGTGGTTGCAACATAGATTATTTCTTTTATCGCATGGTTTACAGAATTTAGTGGTTTTAGGGATGTTGTTGTATGAGACTTTATTGTTTATTACATTGTTGCTGTTATTTATGTCTTTGATATTTTGGGGTCTGTGGTAAGCGATGATACACGATGACAAGGATGACGATGTTTCATTTCATATTGATAATGTGTGTTAAGGATGGGAGTGTGTTGTTGAAGGTGGTTATAGGTGGTATGCGGTCAAGTTTATTATTGTTAGAGAGCGTAAGGATTCCATCACTGGGTATTGTGGTTGCCTTTTTATTTGGTTATTTGTACCATTTAGTGAGTATCCTCCTTTAGTAAAATGTTGTAATAAGTTATGGTTGTGTCTGTTGAGTTCACTATCTGTAGACAAATTCTTCTAATTCTGAGAGCTGGTGAAAATGGTAGGTTTCTTTTTAGGCGTTGGTATGGGCTCATTTAGAGTGGAGGTAATTGTGAATGTCTATGGGCTCAGCGCATAGGGTAGTTTGGAGGTTTCTATTACTATATATGTATATGCAGGTGTCCAGGAAGGCTACGGATTCAGTGGATGTCACAAAATCAAACTAAATAGAATCGTGTGCAGAGTTTATATATGTGCAAAGAAATTCTCTTGTTGGGCTTCATCTCCAGTATATATAAAAAATGTTTATATATCCAACATAGAAGATGCAATCATTGTAATTCTCTGGGTATATGTGAGTTTCTTCGAATTTGCCCACGAAAATGTTAGCATAGGACGGGGCTGCTACTGTGGCCATGGCGCGGCCTTTTACTTGGAGAAAGTGTCTATTTTTAAAGTTACAGCTATTAAGTGTTAAAATGTAATTGTTTCAGTACTAGTTCTTTAGTCGTTCTACTGTTAAGGTCTTCTTTAAGGCTAGAATGCCTTTGTAATATTTAATGTTGGAGTGTAGAGATTTTACTTCTATAATGACTGGAATTGCTTTGTCAGGAATTGTTGTGATGTGCTTGATTTTGTTCAAAAGGTCTGTAGTGTCTCGAAAGTAGGATTTAATTTGCATTGCTAAGGGTTGGATGAGGTGATCTACATATTTAGATACTTTGGTAGAGTAGCAGTTGGTGGAAGAGATGACTAATCAACCTGGGTTATTTGGTTTGTGGATTTTTGGGAAGTGGGTCGTATATATATAATCTTGAAGAAAATATGCTGTCAAATTTTATATATGTATATCAATATGTGCTTGTGTGTGTCACTACCATTATCATCATAACCAGCCTTTTATTGTCCGTCATCGGACAGAAATCATCCCTAAGAATTGCCAGACTTCTCTATCGTGGGTGTCACGGAACCAGCCCTTATCAAGTACATCAGCCTCCGTCGACCTCAGTTTTGCATGTGATTTCTGGGAATCCACGTTGTGAGTCACAATGTCCAGTGGTTGTCTACCATTCTAGCAACATGACCAGCCCATAACCATTTACGTTTTCTAATGGATTCTGTGATATCTCGGTGTCCTGGTTTTCCTCTAATATATTGTGCTGTCTTATGATCCCTCGACGTTATATTGAGCATGATTCTCCCTTGTGCACGTTGCATGATTCTCAGTTCAATGGTCAGTCTTCTGGTTGGGTTCCAGGTATCAGCTACATAGGTGACTATCAGGATGATGCATTTGTCAAATACCCTTCTTATATATATATATATATATATATATGTGTGTGTGTGTGTGTGTGTGTGTGTTGTGTGTGTGTGTGTTTATACGATTGATTTTTGCTTACAAAACAAATCCTTCTTTCTTCCATAAATCTATAATCATATTGAAAATATTTGTTGTTACTCGAATAGGACAAAACTTCCGATACCCATTGTATCGACGTGAACAAGATTCGCTGAAATCATCGATAAGGAATATTTTATCGTGGGATTGTTATATCAAGATATACATAGGTATGCTTCCCTAGTATGTCGATTTGTATAATATATACATGTGCAAAATAATTAGCTATACCGTAACTATTCGGGCTGATTGGAAGAAGATATATACATAGAGAGAGAGGGGGTAAATAAAAGTATGTACAATGTCGTATATATTTATCTGAAATATCTTTATTCGATTGATGCTCAATATCTTGATTAGAGACGAAGGTTAAACCATTGTTATGGATCGAATTTCCGCATCTAATATATATATATATATATATATATATATATATATATATATATATATATATATATATATAAGGTCTTGTATTATGTGAACTGTAAAGAGTGAGACAGACTCAGGAGTAAAGTGTTCAGAGGTAAGGTTCATTAATCTTTAGATGTTAATGGTCCAGACATGTTTCGGGATTTTTCCCATTTTCAGTGGTGTGTGATGTGTGAGTATGTGTTTTTAGGGTTTAAAGTTCCCATGTGGAACCAGAGCACTATCAGGAGCCATGCCTTGTAGGTAAAATTTGTTATAAGGGCCGCCGGAGGCTTCCAGCTGAGTAAGAGAAAGTCCAGCTAGTTATCAAGCCTTTGGTTAAGCTGCAGCAGTTTGTCTTTTAGAGGGCAAAGTGTGATAAGGTTGGAGGGAAGTGATGTGGAGTTAGCTTTTTGGGGTATGTTAGGGAAAGTGTAAATGGAGGGGTGGTGAGGTCAAGGAGCTACATAGGTATCAACCTTACAAGTTATCAAAAATGTGTTGGCTATGATTTGGACAAGTGGTATAACTGGCTGAGGTGAATTATTCCTATGGGTCTGGGTAACTTTGAAGCTTCCAGAATTGAATGTATCTAAGATGTGGGTGTGAGGATATTAATGGTAGGATTTTGTGTATTAGGGTTCTGTGTGATGAGGGTTGTTCAGTTTAGTCTATAATCCATTAGGATATAGGGTTTTGAGTTTGTTGATCCACATATCTTCGTGTTTCTCTAGAACTTTAGTTATGTCAATTGGAGTCGTGTTTTCTATTTTTTTTATGATGGTAAATCAAGCGTCAGTGGCAAAATTGTGGCCGGGTGTGCAAAAGTGTAGTTCTACGGGAAGTGGGCTGCGATTGTTTTGTGACTTAATCCTATGTCTATTATTGTTGAGTCTAATATTAAATTGCCTACGTATTGTAACTTACATCTATTGCACTCTAGAAGGTATATTATGTTCTTACTACGGCAGTTGGTGCTGTGATATATGTGGTACCTCTCTTTTGTGGTAGTGCTTGTGAATGTGTTTGTTTACTTGAGGTGGTTGCAACATAGACTATTTCTTATGTCGCAAGGTTTGCAGAATTTAGTGGGTCTAGGGATATATTTGTGTACAAATCTATTGTTAATGATATTATTACTGTTAATCATGTCTCTGATGTTTTGGGGCCTGCGGTAAGCGATGACACATGGGTCTGTGAATGTTACTCTTAGATCTGTTTTAATGGTGAGGACGTTCCATCTCCTATTGGTGGTCTTGTATTATATATTCTATGTGTTCATAGATATGTGTAAGTATAGATAATGTAATATTTTCAACAGCTTAGAATCTGACTAAAAAGGTATTGGTAGTGCACGTCAATGTAAAATGTCTGGCTTAAGCGTAGTGGAATGAAAGCAAAGCACATAATCAGGTCTTGAGATTTATAGGTGTGGTTAAAACCATGAGAACGCATAAAAAACAACCAGTAGACGAAGGTTGATTCAGATTTCTCTATACGTTTTGTATATTAGATCAGTTAAGAAACTGTTGCTCTTTTTATGTTTTTTTTAGAAAATTCATCTTCGTGCGGCTATAGCTGTCAAAATTCATTAGTTGGGGGGGGGGTTGAATAATGCATAAATCAAAAGCTGCAAAAATCCAAAGGTGATTCCTATTAAATATTCTATAGTCGTTTGATTAAAAAAAATATCTTTTTCGCTCTGTTCTGAGATTAAATAAATTCTTCGAAAATGAAAGTAGGCTAAAAAGATTCCATTTCAACATTCAGTCAAATATTTAGCACGGAAAATCCAGTCTCAAATCAAAATACCAGAGCCATAAATCTGTGTGGAATATATTCGACTAAAATGCTGTTTGCTGTGGCTATACAAAGCCAAATTTGTAACAGATTTCTCTCTGCATAGATATTTGTGAAGAGTTTTAATCTAATAACAAAAATAGCGTCAAAACTTGGCCTCGTTTCTAATTTGTTCCAGCCCCGACCAACCGCCAGCCGCTATTGTTAAAGCTAATGTCGCCTGTGTGTCCTGAATGCATTTATTGCAGAGGAACGTGATTTTAATGCATAAAATTTGTCCAGGAAAAATCCCTAGTGAGATGGAGAATGGGGAGAAAAACGAAGGATAAGTTGGTGAAGAATATGGCGATGTTTCAAAAGCTGGTCAGTCTCAGCATTCCAGCAAGAGGGGTAATGTCGATTGCTCGTCAGTCAACAGGTCAGTCGCCATATGTATAGTTTTGCGTTCACCAGGAAGTCTAAACTAAAGTGTAAAAATATATTTGGTTATTTGGGGTGATTTTTTTTTTCGTTTATTTTAGTATCCTTACACTGGCTACGGCTCCACATTGCTGTTTACTCTGCACTTTCGATGTGTGTAATAGACTTAGAAACCACATGCACCAGAAGTGGCGTCACTCACTCCATCATGTGCTATTTTATGCAAGGCTGGGTGGAGAGATAGTTTCATGCCTGCACCAAAGACACTAGAGCGAAGTGAGCACAAACAATCCAAGGACAGGTTTGAACTCGTTTCGTCGTGTCTATTCTCTTAGACGTTATACGCTCTGCCATCCCCGCACATATCTTTTCCTTTTATTAGGAATAACCCATCATATCTTCCGGTTTTTGAGACCCATGATTAGAAAATTATTCTTAATATAGAGCGTAATTCAGATCACTGACTATTCAAAGGCTGACTCTTCATCTAACCTCAACATTAGATAGAATGCATTGATAAACTTGATTTTTTTAATGTTTGCAATAGTGCATTCTATTGGTCAGAAAAAAAAGGCAAATTCTTTTTTTCTTTCGTTTGAATATTTTATTGAAAAAGAAAATACACGAAAATCTTTTTGGTTGATACACTCGTTGATTTTCTTCTGGTATACATTGTAATATCCGACGTTTGAAATTTTGTTGCTTATAAAATTTTAAAATATTTTATTTCTCTTTTATTCTTCCCTTTCTTCTCGATCGGAACAATACAGAATCGCGCCATTGAGTGTTAATGTCACGTCTAGGTCGTTCGAAGATTAAGTGTTTTTAATATTCTCATATTTTTCCAACAATTGCCTTCATCTTTGTTGCTTTCAACACAGTCTTCCAGCTAATACATATACTTCCTCGTACTTTCTGGAACTCCAAGATAAAGTATGTTTTTATAATTCACATACTTTCGGTCAATTGTCTTCATCTGTGCTGTCTTCAACACAATATTTTGGTTTACATATATTTAAACGTGCATTCTGCAGCTCTGAGATGAAGTACTTTATTATTTACATTTTTCTTACAGTTGTCGTCATCTTGATTTGACCGCAATGTTTCGCCGATGCATCTAAAAAAAGGATATCTTATTTAAATATATGTGTCTGATAATTTGCTTATATGTATCGTCTCTTTGGAAAAAGCCCAGCGACTGTATGTGAAGATAAAACTGTATTATATTGTTTTCATTTTTGTTGTTTTTAATATGGAGTTTTTGGCCAATATGTTCTTTAGCCTCCCTGTATTTTTGAAATTCTGACACAGAGTATTTTCATTATTCGCTGAATAATGGAAATATTTGATCTCATAATTACTTTTTGGACAGCGTTTCGGTCAATAGATTCTTCAGCCAACTTATAGTGGTAGAATCCGTCTCGTATTTTTTTTTCCTTCTCTCCCTCCACTCCTAAAAAAACACTGTCTCGCAGTATTTCCTTTTCCTTATCAACCCACCTTTTCATCTCCAAGAACATAAGCCCAACAAGATCACTCCAAATATATTGCATAATCACTTGGTATCTCTCCCTTTCCATTGGAATTAGAAGAGAGGCTGAGGATATTCCTTGATGTCTTAAACGGAGGAAGCTCAGGAAATCTTTGGAAAGCTCATAATAGATAAGCGATTTGGTGTCATGTTCCGGATCATGCCGGGTCACACATCCCCCTCTTAAAGGAACTGTTATTATATACCAAGTGGAAGGATCGAGACATTCAATCCTAGACGTAATTTGACCAAAGTAGCTTTGATAAATTTTGAAAACTTCATCTCAGATAAGTGACTAAGTGTTGTCTTCCGAATAACAGTTATATGCGTATTCCTCATATTAAAAAACATGATAAAATGAAAAAGGCAAAGAAATCTTCTGATCACAAGCACCAGTGGTATATTGTGGTAAATCCACATTTCTAAAAGAGACCAAGTCTTTAGATCTATGGAAGTAAGGTCCACAAAAGCGACCAAGTATCACATTTTAAATTTGTACCGATCAAAACCATTTAGTATCCAAGCATTACAGTTTAAGGGAAAGTCCGAGTTTATCTTTACTGTCTGCAACATCACAATTCTTAAAAAAAAAAAAAAAAAAAACTAAAAACAGTCGATGACCAGCTACATAAAATCGCCTGAATTTATTAAAAACACAAAAAAAATTCGATCTTTTATCGCATTTGGTTATTGTATGATTAAAAATAAATGATCTCAGCAACTTCTCAGTGCATTTAATGGGAATGATAAGGGAATCGCCTGAGTCATGCAGCTCCACCGATGTGCTTGGGCAACAGAAATTCGGCCAAGACTTTTATATATGAGTGACACAACAGCATCTTACTTACCCAGGGATGATACGGATTCTATATATCAAAATTTCTGATATTCTTTTTGGTCTTGTCTACATAAGATCGTAAATGGACACATCTCAACATCTGAGTAAAGAAACGAAACCATCATCAGAGTTAAGGGTCAGATTCGGGCATTCACAGTGTTTACAAGGTAAAATGATTTTCTTTTGTGACCAGCTTTTGGTATGCCCTCATATTTTTAACTGAGCAGCCATATTGAAATGAGAGCCACCTTGTTGAAGAGCAACCATTTGCAAGGAGAGCAAACACCATTTTGTTAAACGATAATACATCTACCAAAAGCATTTTGAAAAGCATAGACCAATAATACAATAGAAACCTTTCTGGAAAAGCCCCCCAAAATGAATTACGAGCTCCAGTTGATGGATCTATTTTGTTCATGAACGATTGTCTGTTTACATGCCTCAACTCACTCTGTTTATGTATATATGTATGTATATATACAACATAAATAGGGAATACAATATGATACGATACCCGATGTGTGATGGGTTTATTTCATGAAGTGCTTGATATATTGAACAGTAAACATTAAGTTGATTTCGAGTAGAGCTTGAAATATTATAAGGATTGGCTACAAATCATGCTTGTGTTTCTGCCCTGTTTGGGCTTCTTCAGGCGAATGATTTGGTTTATTTTAGATTCCTATTTAAGACATTTTAAGACTCCCCAACCCCCAAATGTCCCAAGTAGAAATCTAAAATAAACCGAATCATTTGCCTGAAGAAGCCTTAACAGGGCTGAAACATTAACGTGTTTGTGTCACAAATTCTTACTCCATTATATATATATATATATATATGTGTGTGTGTGTCCGTGTGTGTGTGTGTGAGAGAGAGATAGAGAGAGAGGGGGAGGTGAGAGAGAGGTACTTTTCTCTGACGCCATTTACGGCTATCAACTCAATGGTTTCCAGCAAAATTAGGGTTGAGACATGAAGAGAACTGTGTTTAATTTAAAACTCCTATCTCTGATCGCTGTTTTAAACAGGGAATTATTCACTTATTTCTGTATGCAGAGGCGAACTGAAGACTTAATTGGCTTTGCATCTGATATTCATTAGATCTCTACTCTTTTGACTTTTCTCATTGCCACTCTATTCATATCTCTGACTCTTCTATCTCGGGATTTGTCCCTCCTTTTGGGTTGTGGTGGAAGTTATGCTGAACGCTTGGGATATTTAACTTTCTGCGGCTGGCAAAGTGGATTATAACTGTTTTCGACCATTTTTTTTTTCTTACCCTGGCCCTTCCCTAAATTTGCCCGTTCCCTACCCTGTTGTCCCGGCCTCCACCCACATCAAATACTATTCTTGTCCGACCGCTTTCCACTTCGACACTGTCTAAACACAAGCTCCATTCATGACAACAAATAACGAGCCATACATCGAAAGGTTGTTTCTCACAAACAAAAGACATTACAGACCCACACCTAAATCCCATAAATATATCAATAGTTCATAATGTTTACCGGTATATGTACTTGTGAATCTCATTTGAAATCTTATATATATATATACATATATATATATATATATATATATATATATATATATATATATATATATATATGTGTGTGTGTGTGTGTGTGTGTGTGCGTGTGTGCGTGTATGCGTGTGTCTGTGTGTGTATGCGTGTGTCTGTGTCTGTGTTATGTGTATGAATAAATAGCTTGGCTTCTTGGACGGAAATACATTCATCGTATAAGAACGTGAAATCATTTTAAACAGTTTCAATATTGTAGAACGCAATTCATAATCATTCTGTCGGGTCATATATCCATTTCTTATCAACCCACCACACACACACACACACACACACACACACACACACACACATATATATATATATATATATATATATATATATATATATATATATATATGGTTAACTGGCAAAGATTACTCAGCCCAACCTAGAGCAAGAAAGCCCGATAAAATGAACTATGGAATTAAAACGATTCATAGACGTACAACTATTAGAATTGTTTTGAGTTGAATTATTTTGGAGAATTAATTTACTTTTTCGTAGTTCAATTCGAACAATAAAACTTTTTATTTGATTATTAATTCACACTGTGTTCAGTGGTTGTTTTCCTTTTCAAGTTGCTATCATCAACTCCGAAAGAAATCAATAAAAGTCGGAATAATAATTGGTCACCTCAAAGTTATAGACAGTTTATTTGATTATTGTTTAGTTTCTATTTGTTTTTTTAATTCGTTCTAGTTTTGGTTTATTTATCTGTTCGGTAAACTGTACTTCGCCGTATATAAATCTATAGTAATGTTTAAACAGTATGGAGGCCTCAAAACGTAATATGTTACAAAAAGAATAGGATTAAACAACATATTCCTCAGATATTAACGCAGTAAAGAAATCTAAAGCTAATCTCTCTTTCGATCTATAATGAAAACAGATGTCTTTTTTTTTTTTTCGCCCCTTGAGTTACAATATCTCATTTTTATTTTTTGATTAAATGAGAAGCGAAAATGGAAAAATTATCGAAAACAAGGATTCAAGAAAATCTTTACGTAATTAAAAAAAAAAATGAAGTTAACCGATTGTTAAATAAATAAATCAATTTTCAAAAAGCTATAGCTGATACGTACGTTTATATCTGGATGCAAGACAACATTCACCTATCTCGTTGAATTCGTTCAATGATTTTTTTATATATAGTTGCATAATGTATACTCATGGACACATAGCGTTGTAGTTACAGAATCAGACAAAATTACTGCAAATAATCTGATGGTTCTAGGTTCAATCCCAGTGTGAGACAATAATAATA
>OY735206.1:68490263-68512763 GCA_963457665.1 Thysanoteuthis rhombus
GGAACTTTTGCTTCAACTTGATTAAAGTCTGTATTCATCCGACGACAATAAGTGAAACTGATTATTTCATATACGTAAATCTGTCTTTAGATTGCAAATTTCCCGACGGTGTCAGAGGTCAGTCATTACGAGTGAATAGATCGCCCAAATTCTCACTCACTCACTGGTTTCTTTGTCAACCACTGTGTTATGCCAGCAAGGAGACATTTCTTTTTTTTTTTTTTTCAGTATGTCTGGCGATGGGACAACGTGCAGGATTAGGATTTATGCTTTTTTTCCAATGGCATTTATCCGAACTGAACACGAGCTTCGGTAGAAATTCATAAATGTTTCATCTTCGGTACATTTAGCTTAGTCAACCACAAAGCCATGATCACAAAGCATCCTAAAATATTAAACACACTTAGTAAACCATTGAGACTAGCTTGCAAACCATCGCTCTGTGGTGGGTGCCTCCTATTCACACTATTCAAGCAGTCAACGGAGGTATGATTGTGGAAGAAAACTCCAAAGATTTGGTTAATCTTATGCACGAACTGGGAACTTCTTGAAAGACAAGTCTTTTCTGAGATTGCGTTTGCCAAATAGGTACAATGTGTCTCGAAGAACAGGGACGTTCAAAACTTGTCAGAGTTTAATGTTCGACCCCCCCCCAAATCCAGGATTTCAAACGCTGACCTTTGCTAACTTTATATGAATGATTGGCGTTACACCATCTTACTACCTACTCTATTCACATTCAGCCTTGTACTGTGCTAAGCCTGACTTGGTTATACGTTTGTGGGCTACTTCGTCAATATATTATTTAAATTTCTGACATCAATAAGTGACAAAACAATTTTAACATGATTCATAGTTCTCATAGCTGACCTAGTGACACAGGGACTTACCTGTCCCGTGTCATGATGAGTTGGCCGACATAAATAGATATATATTTCACCGGTGTAAGAGATGGGTGTTCGAATCCTGGTAATTAGACGAAATTCGAAGGCTGATTTCATAGGCAGGATGATTGGCATAACACAATCCTCAACATCAGGCTTTATGATGTACTAAATTTAGATTAGTTGGCAACGCCCACGTAAAAAAATACATCCACATTGTACATTTTTTGATGTAGAAAACTTCTGTAATAAAATAGGTCTTGAATACTTAAGCTAGATAAAAACGTCTATTATACTGTTAAATATATATATATGTATGTTCACACACATACACACACAAACACACACACACACATATATGTGTGTGCGTGTATATATATATATATATATATATATATATATATATATATATATATATATATATATATATATATGTATAGCAGGGCTACGTCAGTTGGAGCTAATGTAAATATTGAATGAATAAAACAAGGCTGTAACAAATAATGGTTGTCACAGTTGATGGGCCGTAGCATCCATTTTAAGAGGTTCGTTCAGAAACAAGCCCCAATAAATACAATATCACTATTAATGAGCAGTAAGCAGAAAAAATCGCAAAATGAAAGATACGCAAATTCATGAATATTAAAGTAAAATAAGAAATATATAAATCTGCATATATGTGTTTGTGTGTGTGTGCGTGTGTGTGTATGTTTGTGGCTATGGGTGTGCATATGCGTGTTTTAACACTTTCAACGTAACTTGTGGCCATAGTTATAATGTCTTGTGAGGAAACTGGGTCACATAGTTTCATAGTCGCATATTGATACATCTGGGAAGAATAGGAAGTTATGTACTGCTAAAACAACGGAGACCTACTTACTTAGCAGCTATGAGCCAGGAATTACATCCACGAATATTGTCGTAAAAAGCCCTGAAAGTGTTCGTCTGGCGTAGCGTGAGACAGTTCTAACATATTCAGGGATCACCCAGTGAAAATTGAACCACAGTTTGATTCTGTTTGATTAAAATGTTATCTCTCACTCCACTTTAAAGGGTCAAATAAAATTATAATCAAAGTTTATTCAATGGATCAAGGCCACCAGTGTGGAGTTCCCAGTATGTAATGAACTGGCTGTTGTATCAATTATCGATTACACTTGCTTGCTAAACTTTGCTGGATTTCCCTACGATTGAGCAAAATCGACTGCAGAGAATTTTGCATCATACAATCAGAAGAGTTTGCTAATCATATGTATGTCTGATAGAAGAGAACAGGCAGACATCATCCTGAGAAGAACAAACTCACCAAAGTAATGTTGATTTACTTGATTAACTTGCTCGACATTGTTTAAATAAGTGTGACACAAGGTCACAGGCAAGTATCATCCAGTATATTTATTGAATCAGGTAAAAAACACTCTCTGATTTATCATATATATATATATATATATATATATATATATATATATATATATATATATATATATATATATATATATATATATATATATATATAAGTTAGATGAGGTCTACTGTACCAATGATTTTTTTTTATTTCGATGTTTCACCCAAGGAGGGTTTTGTCAAAAACTGAGGAGATAATACAACAAACTTTTACAAGTGGTCGGTGATTTGTGGTAGGTGAGGGTAGTGGATGCCCGTGTAGACTACGTGTTGGATGTTGTAGGAAAATATACACATTCAATCAAATGTGTCGATACAGAAATCAACACTCTGTAGAAACACCGAGTTTTACGCTGCTGCCATCTCCAGACGATTTGCCATAGCGGCAGCGTGAAATTCAGAGTTACCATCAAGTGTCTGTGTTTATACCGCCCTTATTTACTGTTGAGGCACATTCATACATTCACATACACACAATATACGCACTGAGGCACACATTTGTAGCCTTTTTGTCCCATTTTTTTTCTCTGTCGATTCCTAATTCTCTCACGCCTTATTGCGTATTTTCGTAAAAATAACACAGTGTCAGAAAAGAAAAGATAATAATGGTCACAGTTAATAATCATTGTAACATTTATTTTGTGTAAGAATTGATGGCCGAAACAAGAGGTGGTAATATTCCCAAGTCTTTGCACATTAATGTTTACATTCGACCAGGTTACTTCTATTAACCCTTGTTATCGACCATGGCACCAAGTCAAATATTGTCTTATATTCAATAGGACAGAACTCGCAAAATTATCTTGATCTAGTACTTTTCATGAATCTTGGTCTTTTCTCTGGCACGTTGCCATATTTTATGTCTATGACATATTTACCTCTGATCGTACTTTTTTGTAGACAGTATTTTTTTTTCCTTTCCTCGTTAGGTAAATGGAGTAGGTTTCACAGGATTTGGGATAGCCAGAAAAGATTTAGCAGAAGACTGTCTTTCACTATGTCATGTAGTTGATTGACTTCTTTTGGGGCCTATTAGCTTCAGTTCAGCAGTCTGTCGCTTTCCAAGGATTGTCTGTATATTTTCCGTCGCAATCATATATTTACTTGCTATACTGCGTCATAGTTTCGTTTCTCTGTAATGCTTTTATTATATCGTCTTATTGTCCCCCCCCTCTCTCTCTCTATCATTTATTTTACCGGTTTTCTCTAGCAATAAATCTGTTGACTACGTACTATTCTTCAGTATAATTAACGTGTTTATGCTGAGGGACGAGGTTTATACTAAAACCCCAAGATAGATCAGCGTCTATGATTTAACATGGAGATAAAGTAACCGTTTCAAAAATGCTATCTTAAGTTCTGAGATGCAGTATTTCCTCTTTCACGTGAAATATTAGAAATCGTAAAGCAAAACTGTCAACATAAACGTAGGTTACTTCAGATTTCAAATGGGTCTGGCTGTCTGTCTAGCTCTGTATATGTCATGCATACACACTGCACCAATGGAGCTAATAGGCTGAAACTTTTGAACATTTATTCCTTAGTATGTTTAGAAAAACGTTCTTTGGGAACTACCTCCTAGTTTTTCCTTTGTGGGTTCAATTTACAATGCAAGTGTATGCTAAATTGGCCTTTTAGATTCCTTTCAGTGGCGTTCACGCTTGCTGAAAAAGATTTCAGACTTTCTACGATCATGATCACTCAACGAGAGGCGATTGGAGAAATACATAAATTGATCACCCCTTTTTCCTATTTCTTAATAGTTCACACCTCCCCAGCACAACATGCTGCCAAAAAATATTGGGCATGTGAAAGTTTCTATTGAATGACTCACAAGACTAGTTAATCTTTTTTTTACCGTTTTCTTTTGTAATAAATCTGCTGGCAACATGCTGGCCCAGTATATTTAACGTGTTTATTCTGAAGGACTAGGTTTACACTAAAGGCCAAGATAGAGCAGTGTCTGTAATCGCATGATTTAAGATGAAGATAAAGGAAGTAATTCTTTGAAAATACTATCTAAAGTTCTGAGATTAAGCATATCCTCCTCTGCACGAAATATTTTGACTTGATTATGCATCCAAGAAATTAATCATACTAACAACTACACATTTGTTCTTCTAATCACATCGTTCCAGCAGATGTTTACATCGCATCCAGTTGGAATAATTCACAAGATCATGTGTCAATGTTCACACGGTCTTAAAATTCAAATATGTGAAGTGTGCCTTTAAAGAGAATAAAATATTTAATGTTATCTCTCAAGTTTTGGAATGGTTCAGCAGAAGATCCGGAAGTGAGACGTGACATAGCATTGTGGAAATTCTACATGTGTTGAAGGATTACTTGCTTTAAAAATCAGCATTTGAAATCCCTTTTTCAACAAGGCTCGAACAAGGGAAATTAGTGATAGTAAAAGATGCGTTCTTCCTGGGTTACGCAAAAGACCAAAACATTGAGTGATATTCGATTAATGCAATAATCATCAGAGGAAGGTCGTAGAAAAAAGCAGCTGGAATTAGTTATAAAAACAACAGATGACGATACAATCATGAAAAGTACTGGAATGATAACTCTTCCTGTGAGGATCGATTATTACTCTCAGATTGCGATTTGAAATAAAAATACTTAGATATGATTCCAATTTGTGTATGTACGCCCAAATTGATTTTGACTGACACAAGACTATAACAGTGCAGCACCAATAAAGCTTGGACATTTGTAAGTAATTAGTTTGGAAGTAAATAGAGGAGGGTAGGAATATTGTTTTACACTAATGAATTGTTACACCTACCTAGAAAACCACTCTTATCGTAATTCACTGCTGGTTGTCTCTGACCTTGAATCTAGATTCTTTTCTTCATTTTCATCTTCCTTTCTTGGTTGATACTCATGAGAAATAATTAATAATTTCTTGTGGTAGCGTAGTGGTTAGCAAGCTAGTCTTGCTATAACCGTAATGAGGAAGTGAGTTCGATCCTCACTGATGCACTGCATAAATGAAACTTTCTAGCTGACTAAAGCTTTTTGAATGGATATTTCTAATAATGCAGCGTTTGCAGGAAATGTATCGTGTGAAATTTGAAATTTGAATTCAGTGAGGAGTAAAAAGTTGAAAATCTTTTTTTTTTCTTGCTGAACATATTCTTTCACCACTCCTGCTTTAATTTACTGACCTGCTTCCTCTTGTTAAACTACAATTATCATTACGTCTTTTCATTTTCTTTTATCTTTTTGTATCCCTTGTATAAGCACAAAAATGAAGATTCCTCATTTTATACTTATTGTATTGTAATAAAATATTAGTTAAAATGTACATCATTTATGAACAATTTTAACCTACCAGGACGTTTTTATCTAACAACAATTGAAATATGTGTGCGTGCGCATGTGTGTGTGCACGCCAGCTGCGATAACTCGACAACTATCCATGGTACAAAATTGACTCTAAGCAGATATATTAGCACATAATGCAGTGGAATGCCGAGTTCAAGTTTTATTCAGTATATCCTTCTTTTTAGTTTCTTACAAAATAATCTCCCTGGGCTCCTTCTCATCTGAATTTAGATATAAAATATCTGAATTATCAACACTGAAGTGGAATAACCGATATACTTCGAAGTTGCTGTTTCGTGCGGCATGCGGAAGATTATTTTACATGACAATTATGGTAGGCTACTCCACACACCATAAGTTCGGCCCCTTCAAAACATACCCCTTTAGAACAGGTACTGTCCTAATATACATAATTCCCTAATAAAAAAATTGAATTGACTTGAAAAGGATAATTGAGCTTTGTGCCGATTATGAATGACTTTACAATTTGATTGTACATTTTTAGGAACGTATTATTTGTTCTCGCTTTTTATTATAAAATGAAACCCTTGCATCACCCTTAATTTACCAGAGAATAGCAATAATACCCTGATTGAAAATCACTGTTTTTTCTGATCTTGTCATTCCTCCTTCATTTTAATATTAACTTGATCACCCACTTCTTGTCACAGACTTACATTTCAGATTAGTCTTTTCATTCTGTACTGTTCCCTTTTATTTATTTACGAAGCAGTAAGATAATTCTAGTTCACTGCTGGGTTGTCAGATTTGGCCAGAAGGGAGATAATCCAAACTTGATCTCACGAACTTACACGATTCTGGTTCGGAATAGCATTCAGTTTGAATGTCAAGCGTATCAGACACCCAATTTTCAGTTATTCCAGTGCCTGCGTTGGGAAATTATACAAATGAGAAAGCTTGAATTATCTTCCCTCTAGTCAAATATGACTACACTGTTTCGTCAGGTGTGTGGGGGGGCGGGGGCAAGTGTGTGATATTTTCATTTTGATAATGGACATCCATCTTTCATTTCTTATTCTTTCTTTCCAATGGTCATATTTCTCACAACCCTTCTCAATCTCCCTGCCCGCCTTCTTTATTCTTCTCAAATGATTCTTCGGCAAAATTTACCAACTCAGCCGTAAAAAATGAATCACATTAGAAGGACTGAGTTTTGACTAATAGCTGCTAAAGGAGCTACCATTTAAAAAACATTTTTTTTTTACTTTCGTACTCAAGGTATTAGGGAGTGCCAGTGGTCGATCGATCAACGACACAGAAAATGGACTTGGCGAGCTGAGTTGAAACTCTGACTGAGACTGACACTAATACCTTGGGAAAGGTATGAATCCGACTCTTTGCTGTGCGTGAAATGGTGTCTTGTGAAGTGAGTGACGCCACTTAGAGTGCTGGTTACCCCTAAGTCTATTTTCACACGTCACAAGAACTTTGAAAAAACCGGAACTGGGAGGAAATTTGATGAGTGAAATCTGGTTAGAGACGGCAGTTGCCATGGCCAGCGTAAGGACACTTACTTCTCTCCTACAGTATTAATTTAATACTAAGGCCTGCACGGCATTGTTTTAGTGAAGAAAAACAAAAAAACAAAACGATTATTTAGCGGCAATCGGTCAAATCAGTCCGTATGAAGAGATCCGTTTTAAACAACACAGTCGTTAAACTTCACCAATTCTACTTCTTTCCTTACTTCTCACACTTTTGAACTTTCTTCTTGCTCTCCTTCTCTTTTTTTTCTTTCTTTTGTCTTCTCGGTTACCTCTATATTTTCTTCTTCCACTTTGACTTCTTCCCCTTTTTCATTCCTCTTCCTCGTGTCACTCCTTCTTTTGTTTTCTTTCACTCATATTTTACCATTACTCTTTGTTCCTATGCTCTTGTCTTACCCCTCTCCATTTCTCTCTCCTTGATTTCTTCTTTTTTATCTTGTTCCTCCTCCTCCTCTTCTTTTTTAAAAAAATCTCTTTCCTCTTCTAATTTTACTTCCTTACTTTTTTCTTCTCTCTCATCGATGAAGGCTGAATGACTTCAAGTCTCCTCAGCTCTCTAACATTCCTCTCGGAATCCTATCACAACAGCATCGTGATTTGTACCATATCTTTTGCCAGCTTCTTATACATGCCATCTTCATTCTAGTTTTAGGCAATTGCTGTCAATTGGAAGTCGTAAGTCTCATATCTCCAATACCCCATCAGTATTCGTGCAGTCCCCAGTAGTGCTGCGGTCTGCACTGTCTAAATCCTTCCTCTCATTTCCAGCTCCTCCTATAGTATTCAGTGTGTTCGGCACAGTCCCCAGGGCACCTACACTTTTTGCTACCACCAAGACCATCAGGTTCCTCACCTTTATAAGCTCCCTAGTCCTGGTATTTTCCTAGCTTTTCATTCTCATTCATATTCACTCTGAAATCCAACTCTATCAATAATTTGGCAGGTTCACTTTCTCTACCCCCTGACTACCCGGTCCAGTATTCTTCTTTGGGTGGGATGGTTGATTTGGACGTCGAAGTCCTAAAGTAATTGTGATTTCTTACCATTCGTCTACATGGTTTATTGCCAGTCATTTGCATAGTTCTCGGTGAATAACAGCTGCTACCATGTCGTGTCTGTTCCTGTACTTTGGGTGGGGTGGGGATAGTTTGCGACATCCACTGTTTATGTGGTTTACCATCCCTACTTTTTCTCCACAGTGGGGGGGGGGATTTGCTGTTTTCCTGGGTTTGGTCAATCTTCAGCTTGGCATAGTTTGTTCTAGTGCATTTATTTTGAGTTGCCATGATGTTGGGTTCTGTTCCTCTCTTCAGGTTCCCTTTGCGCAGTCATGTCCCTGATTGCTCGTCTGCAATATTATCTGACTTTTGAATTCCCTGTGTGTGTTTTTTTTTTCTGTTCCCATTTTCCTTCTTTATTGTCTTCTTTTCTATTCTCTCGTTTGTACTATCTTCTACGCTGATAAATCCTTTATCACTCTCGACCTGGAGTATTATCTGTTTTATTGAGTCACATTCGAGAACCCTTAGATCTTGTGTGGTTAATGCTCTAATTTTGTTTTTGCCCAGTCGCTGGATTCCTTATATTGCTATAAGCCTTCCCCTGTGCATTACAATTAATGCACATTATTCTTTGTCGAACCTTATCCCAATGCTATCACCACATTTTCTTACTTTGTCGAACAACATTTCGAGGTCTTCCTACTCCGTTACAAATGGCTCTATGTCGTCCATGTACATGAGATGGTCGACTTTTCCCTTTGTTTTCGAGAATCGGTATCCTCTGTTGTTTCTCAAGGTTCTGTATCCTCTGTTGTTTCTCAGGGTTCTGTATAGTGGTGTCATGGTTAGTCAGAATAATAACGTCTCCCTGAAGAATTCCTTTTTTTATACTTATCTCTGCTAAGTTTTCCTCAGCAGCTACGAAAACGACTTTGCAGTTTTTCATTGAAGTATTCAAGTATCTGGCTATGCAGGATCACTTTGTATACTTTTTTTAATCAATCCGTCTATTGCAACATTTCCTTTCTTTTCCTTCCCTTTAAAAAAAAAAAATCTTCCGGTTACTGTAGTGCAGGTCATTCACTCCTTTGCTGCATTCTTTCTGTCCATCTATTGTGAGTCCTCTTCTCTCCATTGAAATATATATCGTCTCTGCTGTCCAGACAGAAATTCCCATATTAGTGGCAGGCACGTGACTGGTCTATACTTACTTGCCTGATTCCATTTGCTAGTGTCCTTTTGGATGTGGGTCGTTCTGCCTCAGGTCATCCATTCAGGAACCTCGCCTCTATCCAGGCAACTTTGAAGCTGATAGATCCGTCTGTCGTGGAGTGTAGTGAATTTATTTAACCAATATCCATTAGATCCTGGTGCTTTCCAGCAGGCTATTTGGGGGTAGGTGGTGTGGGGGAGTGCTTATCAGTGTGGTTGTATTCAATACATTTCCCCTTCTCTATGTTTTGGAGGTCTTTTTTAAAATTTCATGATCGTTTTTTTTTCTCTATTTCCTCTCTCTGCTCCTTATTTCCATCTGATTATTCTTTTTGTTGTCACTCATTCTTCTTCTTCTTCTTCTTCTTCTTCTTCTTCTTCTTCTTCTTCTTCTTCTTCTTCTTCAGATATTTGTTGACAAACATGACCAACACCAAACCGCGCTCAGTGGTCGCAAACATTAATTTTTTTTCCCTAATCACAGCTAGGAAGGAGTGGCAATCACTGCAAAGAAAAGACAAGGTCTCGAGTGCCTGTTTTCGTCACTGTATCAACAACTTGACGCTAGAACCCCCCCTCTGCACAAGCCGCCGTCGGCCCGAACGAAGAAGCCTTCCGACCTACAGGGAATTTCTTTCTTTCGACCCGCCTGGAGGAAGTGGAATTCACGTTGGTCGAACAGGACGACAACGTTGGATTTCCGCTCCTTTTCGCTTGACAAACCGATAAGCAAAATAGGGCCCTGATAAGAACGGAACTTCAAGTAGTCTGACAAGCTGTATGTGTCTATCTATAGGATGAAGTGATAAAAAATAGGAAAAAAAGTCCAAACATATATATATATATATATATATATATATATACCGGTTAGTAGTGCACACAGTGGACGCGTGTTTATCTTCCTTGCGATGTAAAGAGATTAAGTTTATTGCCTCTTTTGCAAATCATAATGTACACGAAAGGGATAAAATCCTTATTCAAAATAAGGACATAAGTCTTAATGCAAATCAGTGAATAATTCTATTTTCAGGGCCGTCCATTAAGTGAGTTTTCGCCCATTTGTACAAAGGTACGAAGAGTACACTCCAAACGGGAATAGTCTATAGAAAATAATTGTGGGTGCAATTTTTGAGCATCGCCCAGGGCACGATACCCTCGCTTCGGCTATGCTAAAAAAAATGTTAGAACTTCAGTGTGAAGTCACGGGAAAACTAATGAGGTTTCAAAACAGGGTTGATCTGATGATTACGAATGTTGAGTCAGACATTGGTCATTTGAGTGATTTCTGATTCAGGGAAAGGATTGGTTGAATTTTAAATGAAAAAAAAAACTCCTTCTTGCCCAGTTTTATGCATTTTTCTATTAGACTTTATGCAATACGAGATGTAGGTTTAAGCCATATCTAAAGGTACATTTTGTTTACCAGATTGAAAGGACGAAATTCAAGACGATAAACTCTGACTTCTTGTATCTTTCTAATTTGTCTCCTTGGAAGTCCTCTGGTTTCCTGTTGGCACACTAACTCGTAAATGATACTGCTGTATTTTGATTACTTCCGTTGTGAAGAAAGAAATTCCAGGGAAACTTTTTCATTTTTAATTAAGTTCTGATAAACAGACACGGAGGTCTTATAGATTGAAAGCACACAAAAATTAATATGGTTTTCGGCTCTTACTGGTTTAACGGATCTTAAAAACAACTGAATAAGCTGAGTGTGAATAGAAATGAAAAATCAATTTGTACGTGTGTAATTCGTTAGAACATTGATCAGAAGAAATTCTGATATATATATATATATATATATATAATATATATATATATATACATTGTTTTTGCTATTTAGGAACGGAGATGAATAGAAATGACATCTCGTGACTTAGTGTGATTCCTGATGTCAATATCGTATAGCCTATGCCACGTTGATCTTTTGTGAGTCTTAATGCAAAATAATAGGCCAGTAGACCTTTTAGATTTAGCGTGAAAGGGGCATGGGCGAACAGAAGGCTCTGTATTCTACATTAGAATATGTATTTCTTACAATAAAATTAATCTTTAACAGGTTTGGGGCGTTTTTTCCTTGCATATTAACAGTGTAAGCAGTAGTAACAAACAGACGTTTTCAGATTATATGACCCCCTCCGTTCCCCTTCTTAAACGTACCAGCCGATTCGATTATTATTGGTTTAATGGGTTTTTTAAAAAAATTGCAGACTGTTGTTGATAAACAAAGACTTCAGACAAAATGCACAACAGCTAAATGCAAACAAATTAAAAGCATTGGACATTATGCGTACATTACATTCATTAAATTATGTTACCTTACATACAAACATTGATTTATCTATAAAAGATATTCTCACAATTTTATGTACAGGTTTATAACCTCTCTTTCTCTCTATGTACATAGAACCATTATTATTCATATTAACTACTATTTGCTCTCGATCTGAATTCATTCAGTATTTTTCCGATATTTTACATTCGGAAAAGGGTCAGCTTTGAAAAAAAAACGATTTGGGGTGGGGGTCCTATCAACAATGTAGCTATGATGCTGAACTGGTCCCTAACTTCCCACCCGATGTACGACCATTTGAAATCATTTTCAAATCTATTTGAACATAATTTCAAATGAAAAATCCATCACCCACCACGAAATATTTTTTTTCTAAATCCCAACAGAAGTGAATTAGGTACGCGAAAAGCCGTACTTTCGTACGACGAACGGTCATGTAACGGATAGAAAGTAAAGGTCCACTTCAACATTATTGTAACATCCTAAATACAAGCTATCCCTCCCCCTTCCAGAGGAAAAAAAAGGAAACAGAAAAATGTTTTCACATAGGTAACAAAGGTCTTATTGATGAGAAGTCCAAACATTTTATTCTGAAATATCAACAGAGTATCATTTGCTCTCATGTGTTGTCATATTCAGAGTTTTTATTTCCCGGATATAGCTTCTTTTTTTAAAAATCTAGCTTTTTACTGGTCCAGAACCACTCTTTCTTTAAATCTTATTTCATGTGTTGTCCAAACTAGTGTGTGTGTGTGTGTTTTAGTATAACTTGAAGTGAAGATGATACAGTATAAATTCCCGGGATATGTACTTATTCACGTTTGTGATCAGTACAGTTTACGGTAAAAAAAAACAAAAAAACTACTAGCGCGTCCATGTGATTTTTATTTTTGTAGTCCTGAGATAGACACTTTTGAAATTTATATATATATATATATATATATATATATATATATATATATATATAGATAGATAGATAGATAGATAGATAGATAGATAGATAGATCGATAGATAGATAGATATCAGTGTAGAGTGCTCGTGACGAGATAATCTTTTTACATATCTGGCAAATCGGACATTGCACAAAAAGATGTGGATTCATGCCTTTTCTAAGAACATTAATGCGTCTTGAACAGAAGCAACCAATATCGGATTTGGTTCCCTGCGTATACTTTACTATCAAACCCTTCCCGAAAAAATTCTTTCAATGGTCATTTTTTTAGTTCTTTTCTCCTTTTTTTCCTGTCTCTTTTTCATTCGTGAGAAAAATGTTCGGAAAACAGTCTTTCTCTCTCATTCTGTCCTTGTTTCTCTTCCCAACTTTTTTTCCTCTTTTCCTCTCTTTCTTCTTTCTTCCAAATTCATTTATCTTTCTATTTCTCTTTCTATCATTAAATTCCTCTTTTTCTTTCTCAAACTTTATCACTCACTTCCTCCTTTCCTGTCTTTCACCCACTCTCTCCCTCTGATTTCCTGACATTATCATCTCGTTCTTTTTCAATTATCTTTTTTGTTCTTTCTCTTTCTCACATATCAGCATTTCATTTTACTTTTCACTCTTTCTCTTTTTTTTTTCTTTCCCTCTCTTCATTATTCTTCCTCTTTTCTCTTTCCGTTTGCCTTTTTTTTCTTTGTTTTACACTCTCATCCCGTCTATTCAGCGTTGTTATTTTTCTCTCTCCGCCTCGTTGACTTAATGACAAGGTGTTTTGAAATATTCACCGCGGGTACAATTCAGTCCGGAGTCGGCTGTCGGATTTCTTGCTTTCATCTTGAACGGTTTGGCTTTGTCCGTCACCGCCACCGCCACAACCATCGCCTAGCCCTCTACCACCGCCTCCTCCACCCCTCCTTTTACAGCTTAAAAGAGGAAACGAAGAGGTCAAAGCAGTAACAAGGCCAAAAAACAAAAAACAAAAACAAAACAAAACAAAAAATAAAAATGTTGAGCTGTTCCTCGACTGGGACTAAATAAAACAATACTAAATGATCCAACCAAGGATAGACTGGATAGACGTTGCACCCCCAGTAAACATACAACCACCATCAACCAATCTGATCTTTCCCTCCCCCATACACAGATCGGTCAATCACCGCCTTCACAAGCAATAGAGAAATATACATTCAGTAATACCTTGCATAGTGCAGTTTTGATTAGTGCAGATTTTAACCAAGTAACGATAGGGTATTGCGGTACAAATTGAAGTAACTTCGTAAGAACCGAATAAAAAACATCAGATCATACTAAGACCTCGAACAGTGCGGTTGTGAATTGTACGGAAAATTAAAAAAACGAATTTATGGCACTAATCAAAGAATACTTGTATATGCCACGAAAACCGCGTGTGCTTCGTGGCTGAGTAAATGTGAGACAGCTGATAGTATATCTCTATTGTGCAGTGATTTCGATCCTTGCTACGTCACCTAGTTATAGCCTTGTGAAAGACTAACTGTAACTACCTACTGTGGTCTGATAGCAAGCTCATTTTGTAGATAAATTCGTTAGGAGAGTGTCAATTTCTCGCCAGATGCCCCATTAAGGTGGCCTTGTGCCACACTAAGCTGAGCTTAGCGAATGATTTGGCATTTCACAGTAATGAGTACACTTTCATTAGTGTGGAGTAAAAATGACAAACAATAGGTGATCTGCTCTTGTGTGTTTGCGCACACATTAATTTCCATTGTGCGCTGGTTGCAAAACGTGTGTATGCGCGCACGCATACAAAGCTTAGGGGGAACTATGAACAGAATTCTTATTTTCTATATAGCTTAATAAATCGGGGATGATTGACGTCGGAAGATCGCTAGTTATCTTGTCTCATTGCTAACGTATAATCCTTGGTTGTACGACGATTGGGGCCAGACCGAATACAGCTCAGTAAATAACAACTCAGTACACTATTACAGTGACTTTGAGCCAGACCGAGCTACAGTGTACATATATCCAAATCGTCCGTTGTAAAGCAACGAATGCGAAGATAGTCTGGTAGTACATTGAAAATGTAGTGAGCCCGATCCTTAATGTGCCAGTCATCCTTAATGAAACAAATAAGGCACTATTGTAAATCAATAGTTAGCCAGCTCGTCTCGCATAGGATTGCCATACCTAAATATTAAAAAAGAGGACGTTCCTAGTCACTTTCATTCAAAACAGAACCAGCCTCTGTTCAAAATCTGCGACGTTTTTTACACAATGTCAGAATAAGTTCTATTTTGACACCACTACCTTCACTTATGACGTCATGAAAATGGCTTAGAAATATGAATAATCTCACTCTCGTACTCTCTCTCTCTGCTGGAGGGTTTCAATCTTTTACAATTTTGGACAGGAAGAAAGTAAATTAACACCTTACAATGTTCATCAGAGGTAAAAAAAAATCCCATGTCACCGTCCTAGTTGTCAACACACGTAAATGATATAGCGACAGTTGTGAAGTGGGGGTTGAAAATTGCTAAAAATACTTTAAATCCTGAACAAGAAAAACAAATGCTACAGTGTGAAAAATCGATAAGAAAAATAGTAAATACATTCTACATTTCATTTATAGCAAGGACGAAAAAAAGCAGTACATTGCACTACATAATAGCCACTGATCGGTCAAGTTGACAGCATTGACTAGGCATCATCCTCTCTGTCTGTCTGTACGTCTCTCGCTCTCTCTCTCTAGATTTGATATTTTCTCCCATAAAGAAAATATTTGATGCTGAAATACAGACCTTTTGAAGAATCTTAAAAATCTCAGCGTTTTTAAACGTTTCAAACTTCGTCTTTTCTAAGGTCTTCAGACTTCCATTTTGTATCGTTACTCTATTTCGCCAGTATAGCTTAACCCAAAAATTGAACTAGTGATATCCAGGTGACGAGAACAACCCTTTGATCCCTTCTAATACACCCCGTCGTCGAATCTTGATATATGTATGTATAAAGTATATGAATAAAGCTACTTGTCAAAGGGTGGTAATCAAGCAAAACTCAGAGGACATTGCACGTGTGTTCCATACATCTAAGGAAGAACGGAGAACAGAATAGTCAAAAGGTAATCTCATATTTTTGAGCATTGTTATTCTTTGATTATTTGCAATAGATGTGACACTAACGACCTTCTATAGTCGGATGCTCTCAGGCTAGATAAATGTTAAAGAGAAATCTATACATTTTATTAGACTTGTCTTTAGAATCACTTTGAAGACGATGGCTAAGCGAATGGTTGAGAAACAACAATGAAAGTTAGCCAGAGCGAGCAAGAACGATCTATATCACTAAAACAATCATTAAGCCAAGTTGAGAGGTTTTGTGATGTGGCGCAGTGCACCGATGATGGGTATCGTCAAGTTGCCAGCCCACAGGTTAAAAGAGGTCTGACAATAGAGAAGACGTCATTCTTAGGGGAAAGGGAGAAACAAGGTTAATGGAAAATGGGGAAAGAATGGCGACAGGAATGAAGGCGGGGAAAACAGAGCGTGGAGAGTAGAGCGGAGAAAAAAATGACTGCCATTTTAGGTAGAAGAAAATGGCGCGGGTCTTTGAAAGGTCGGTTTTAAATGGCGGAGACGATGCGGATGGCTGCGACGGCCGAGGCGAGTTAAGAATGGAACGAAGCGTTTTGCATCATTGATGATAGAGAAGAAAGAAACGGAAAGTACAGCATACAACCATAACCGGACCGGCGGGTACACACACACACACGCACATACCTAACAGTATACACACACACACACACACACATATATATATATATATATATGTATATATATATATGTATATTTCTCTATAGTATATATGCACAGATATATATATCGAGTTATGATTATACATACATAAACATGAATAAGTTATGACTGTGTATAAGTTTATTACTAGTATACATACTGTTACCCTTATGTATGTATGTGTGTGAGTGAAATGACAACATCCGAAGGCCCATGTTATACAAATGATTTCCTTAATTTGAATGCTATAAAATGACGAATGTTTGGTTGTGTGTATATATCTTATAGACTCTGAAACGGCTGCATCCTGGGATGTAAATATTTGTCTATGATAGTTACTGGATCCAAGGATTAACATAGGATAAATTGTGCCAATCTCCGAGGTCACTGTAGAATTTTTTTTTACGATTCAGCTACAAAAAAGGACATCCTTTCATGTAACACGGCATGAAACGGTGTCATTTTCATTTGAAAAATATTATTTAAAATTAACTTATTTCTAAAATATACGAGAAAATTCAAATCAACTTCTTTTTTATATGCATTCAACCCATTAGACATAGGAACTTTCCAGAAATTTGTCAGTTGTGAGAGAAAAATTAGTTCACAGAGGGTGTTCCATCTACGATTATGGATAACTATAAGGCTGAACTAGACCCTTAGTTTCTGTTTGTCATCAGAAATCCGTGGATGTGAATTTGTCATTACTCCTAAGCCATAACATCTGGAAGGCACAAACATATTTTTACAGTTTGAAGTTGTCCAAATCTCGTAGGTGAAGCGTCATCATTATTCCATTCTGTCCAAGTTGGAGTCGACTTTGTTCTCCCCCCCCTCGCCTTTGTGACAGCAGCAACAACAATCCTCATCAAATTTAGCTGAGTAAACTCTTCACTGTATTTTCTGTCCCATAACGTTAAACAAAACCGACGTATACAATTAATATTCCCTTATTTGAAACCTCAACCATGTGAGTTGTAGCTGATTCTCACACAGACTAAACTAAACTGTCACGTCTTGAATATCAACGAAAATTCATCTCACTGATACGTAAGACCTTACTTGATTTTAATAGATTAATAAATTCATATTAAAAATGTGCATATATTCTTTTTTCATTAATCATCGCTCCCTATAACAGACTGGTTTAACCAAGTGTCCTGACATTAATATATATAGTATCTATGTGGAGTCCTTACCGTTCATAGTAGGAACATATTTTACACATACACTCCTCTCGATGGAGAATATAGAAAATGTGTATATTTTTTTTTAAATTCCTTCCTAAGTAGGTTTGTAGAGAAGGGATTATTTTGCAATGTAAGTTTATATTGAATTGGTCTACAGTTTTTTCCCGTTAGTTTCAGACCGTTAGAAGTCGAGAGAATCAACCTATCCATTGATCACCCTTTTTTAACTTCTTAATTGATCACCCCCAACACAGCCTATATGGGTGGTGGTGGTGATTCATAATTCCCTTCGGAATGTTGATAATCTTTAATTCATTATATATATATATATATATATATATATATATATATATATATATATATATATACATATATATATACATATATATATATACATATACATATATATATATACATATACATATATATATATATATATATATATATATATATATATATATATATATATATATATATACAATAGAAGAGTTACGGTAATCATCTTCAGTCAGAATTGAAGTAGAAGTGAAGTAGATCCTTTCTAGATAAGGTAATGTTTAATTAGCCCAATTGTTCACCGAAGGCTGAGTCTAAGACTTCATCTTTTTATAAAGAGAGCTAGGAATAGATGATTACTTTCAAGATAAGTCGTGGTATTCTTGAAATATATCCCCTGGACTAAATTAAGCAATAAGCCAGGCTGCTGCAGGGTTAAACTTCGCTCCTACTCCCATTCTGACGGTTTGTTGAATACACAGATCATGGAGAAGCAACTCCACACTAATTGCGTTTCCAGTGTTTTGATATCAAAAACGAAATCAGTGAAGAGTTGCCTCCCTTAAAATAAGCGTGGATTGATCTTGTTCTTTATTTTTTTTGTTGTTAAGGTGGAAGAATAAGAGTTAACTACAGCCTCTGACTTTGACGGGAGTATGTTGATACTTATACGCATTTCTTTCTATATAATGAAACTATCGTTTATGTAAAAAGTTTTGCTCATAAGTATTTCAATAAGCACAAAATTTGTTTCTTGCATCTGATTGCCTCACAGTTGAAAGCTATCTGGCCACTTTTCCAAAGAGTTATGTTAGCCTTCTCATCAATCGATAATAAACAAGATTTTGAAAGGATAGAAAATATTTGGTTTGATTCATTTAACAATTTAATCCTATTAACACAACCTTTTCCCAGAAATTCACCATTCAGAACCACAAAATATGCGTCGATTCATGCCTTGTCGTGTAGATTTCAATAAATTTGGTTCTTCTACCGTAATTTTTTTTCACTCTCAAAACCCAGCCATATTAGCAAAACTTGTTTGTTCAAATACTTATCAGCAGTACTATATGTACACGTGCGTGTGTGTGTGTAGATACATCTGTAATTCTGCAACTTAATGATAAAGAAAGCATTTATTTTACAACATAATGGCCTTCCTTGTCAATACACTTAATTTCAGGTTGAATAATAATCACATACATCAAACACTATACAGTGAAAATTTCAGCTAACAATTTCGCATGAAAATATGGACTTATTGTTTCACTCTCGTGTATGCAAAGAGAAAAAAAAAACAAAAAAAAACAAAAAAAACTAGCACTTGAGAAGGTGAACGTTAAACAGATGAAACCAGTTCTTCATTAGAGACCAACATAATTCTCTGTAGAGTCAGCATTATTTTCTCTTTCAGCATCAGTCCCATCCCAGCTGGAGGAGTATTTTAAGAAACCATCAACCGAAACTGTCATCAAAACTATCAACCCTGACTCTTGTCTTTTCTCGGATGTACTGTGCTGTCTTGTGGTCTCTCCATGTGAGGCCCAGCATAATTCTTTCGTGTGCACGTTGCATAGTTCTCAATTTACAGGTCTGTCTCTTGGTTAGGTTCCATGTTTCAGCTCCATAAGTGACTATTGGGTGGATGCATTGGTTATACACCCTTTTCTTTAGGATTAATGGGATCGTCATATTGAAGGTTGAGCTAGCTCTGTCAAATGCTTGCTATCTTGGTGTGATTCTTCGCTTGATTTCTTCTTCTTTTGAGGGTCTCATGGAGATTCGTTGTCCTAGGTAGATGTAGTTGTCTACCTCGTCCAGTTCTGTGTCCTCGATTTTGATCTTAGTGTTTTTATCCCCGATGTGGTTGTTGCACATGATCTTTGTCTTGCTGAAGTTCATGGGTAGGCCGACTTTCTTGCTCTGTTCATTTGGTTCATCTATCATTAGTTGGAGGTCGTGTAGGTTCTCTGCGAAAAGGGCAATGTCGTCTGCAAATCTGAGGTTGTTCAGATACTCGCCATCTATTTTGATTCCTTTACTCCCCCAGTCTAGTCTTCTGAAGATCATTTCGAGCCAGGCTGTGAAGAGTTTAGGCGAGCTGATATCACCTTGTCTTACTCCTTTCTAAAGCTGAAAGGGAGTTCGATTTTCAAAGTGAGTTTATAAATTTTGTCTGGCAGTAATCACGTTTGTTTGTTTGTTTGTTTTTGTTTTTTATATTATTCTGACCTTTTTTAAAAATCATCTTGCCTTCAAAAAAGCGAGACAAGTGATTTATTTATTGATCAACCTCTTTTTCATTTTTTTTAATTGATCACTCCTCACAGGGCATGCTCTCTAAATACTTTAGTCACGTGATGTTTTCTTTTAAGTGAACAACTAGACCATTATTTTAGGGGTAGAGGTTTTTTTTTCTTCAATTGCAGCAGCTAACAACTTGGGTTGAAAAGGGGGTGATGGTGTGTTTCCAGGAGAAACGACGATTAAAATGGGTAGAAATGACAGTAGGTCGATGACCTTTGACGTCATTTGAAATGGCCGAAAAAGATAAGGTACGGAAGAGGAAGCTGGACACTGATTGGTCAAGGAGAGAAAAGCGGCACCTGGTGAGAGGGAACCAGAAAGAGAAGAAAACTCTACATATGTAAAAAATGATGAGATGCATTGCACTTGTTCAACCAGGAATTAACAGACTTTGTTCATCCTTTGTTTATGCTTTACTTAGGGGGTATATTGTTGGTATAACAAGGACAGATTTGAATTAATGCCCGAGACGAGGTGTCCTCACTAAAGGCTTGCTCCGTTATAATGCCATCCGTTATTGTACATTTCATGCTATAACTCAGATCCATGATGGGCCCCAAGATAATTCTAGCTCCGTTTAGCTCCAAAATAGCCGGATTAGTTCCGAAATTGCTATATATTCTAGCTCAACTATATCGCTGTGGATTTTCTTGGACTTCAACCCCTGCGTTATAACGAATGACGTATCATATACAATGATTCTTTCGAGCCAGTCTCCCCATTTCCGCTGTAACGTTTCAAACACATATCCATCTGAACGTCCTTCTGTTTGAATATTTGAGATTAGGTGTAACTATTATATGATGGTTCTTTTTGACCAGTTTCCCAATCTCCGTTGCTTTTATCGCAATAATTTGGGAACTGAACCCTCTGGAGTATTGATACAATTATTCTTCCTTACTTTTATTGTTATTAAAACGTTTTGGATGGTTACTGTACCACACTGCCTTCTCCAGGTGCTTGCTGCATTTACTAACCAATATTTGATCCCTTGTTCTCATTTCTTTACCTGTCATGTCAGGTGACCTTAGAATGGAATTTCGGAATTGCATTCATCATCATGCCGATCTGTTTCTCCAGTGTAGACTTGTATACTATCTGACCTGAATAGAACACTCGACTTCCAGGAAACCAGATGAGCTTTATCAACTCTTTAATCCATAAGACCACGTCGCTCAAGACCGGCACCGGATATGATAATCATAGGAATGGTAATGATATTAAACAAAAAAAAAAACAAACCAAAAAAAAAAAAAAAAAAATCAAATAAAATCAAATATCTTCGAAGCTCCTGGAAAGCGTACCAAAATAGACACGCTCCCGAAGGAGGCCTGTGAGTACAACTACCAAAACATTCAGAAAAATACGAAGACAGGAAAAATAGTCTGAAAGAATCATTTTATGGGTACCTCGTCTCAGAAATTAAAATGAGGCTTACTACTTCTTATAGTGTCCACGATACCGAAGCAGCAAAACATTTTTGCTTGATTTTTGAGACGAGATGTAATTACAATTATGAAATAATTCTTACGAATCAATTTTCTAATCTTTGCTGTGTTTATTTATTTATTCATTTATTAATTTATTTTCCTTCACCACAACGTTGCAGTCTCTGTGTCCCCCGGTTTTCTTTTTCTCTGAATCTTTGAAAGGAAGTCATTGTCATTGTAATACTATGATACTTTTTTCAGCAACTTCATTGTTTTTATCGAAACTTCTGTTTTGGTGGCTAAGTTCATTATGTATTCCTGGCAGTCTCCACTGCTTCCGAACATAGAAAGAAAAGTGGGGAAAAAATCAAACATAAAGCAAGAAGCTTTCAGTTTTGTTTTCTTTCGCAATATTTTTAACTGATCTCTCCTTTGGTCGTCAAATTAAATTGATGAAATTTGGCACGAAAACAGAACTTCAGACGTACTTTGAAACCAGACATGAAGACTCTTGGTTTTACGCTAACGAATACCACTAAGCTCTCAATAAACATAATGCTAGTTCAAATCTCGTCTATGCTTTGTGCTTGTTCCGGACTCCTGAAGTTTAAGTAGTCGGTCGAAAAATCTTCTGCTGCAAACGTTGCAATAAAAAAGCAATAAAAAAAAAGCGGGGAGATTAAGGCAGTCGTCAAAACTAAAAATAAAGATATGTAGAATATTGAAAATACTTCGTCTGAAAACTTGAAAAAGGATTTAAAAGGAAATGTTATATGTTGGAGAAGAAGAGAGGAAGGTTGAGAATTATTTGGCGCCGTATATAATTGATATTTTTGTCAGCTTAGCAGTTGAGATGCAGTTGGGGTGAAGAACGGCTAATTAAAAGATGTTTCCCTCTTTGAAACTTCCTCACAAGTCCTCGTGACTGCTGTCTTTTTTATATTGGTT
>OY735206.1:68515263-68547763 GCA_963457665.1 Thysanoteuthis rhombus
ATAATCACAGAGTTTTAGATTTAAACAATGAGTGAGTCATAACAGAAATTGTTAGGAAAAAAATTAGTAATAATTCTAATATTCTTTTGGCTTTGTATTTGTGGCTTCAGGCAAAAGATTTAGGCAAAGCAGCGTTATCAGATAAAGCTTACAGTTAGATCAGTGTTGACCTTTTTGACTCGAAGAGAAGAACAAATACCGGATACGAAAATAAATAAAATAATTGTGGAGACGGATTACAGCGATGACGGAGCGAAAGAGGTACAAGAAAAGCGAATTGTGTGTTTGAAAGTTAGGAAATTAGCCATGAGACAGTGATAACGGTAAAGAGGGATTCAAAAAGGAAAGAAAAACTCGAGAGAAACCGAACAGAGACAAACTCAGAGTTAGAGATGGATTAAACACTGGAAAAAAGATAGAGAAATACTTTGATAAGAAAGAAAATTACAAAGAAAATGAAGGAATATAGCTTATTTGAAATGCATTTTCTCTGGATCTAAAACTGACGAAGGCTGATCAAATCAATCTGACCAAAGACATTTATTTTACCCAACAAATATTCATTTTTCAACATAATCCCTTACTTTGTGAATACACTTGATTCTGAAAAGATGAGAATTTTAATATACAATGAAAATTTCAGATCGAAATTCAGCTAATAACTAATTTTCCAGCTATGGATTGGTATATCTATGTTTGTATTGGAAATATATTTGTTTCGTAAGAAAAAAAGGGAGAGGGGCTTTTTTCTTTGTGCATGAAGCTTACATGACGTATTTTCTTCGTGTATGAAGATTATTGAAATGTATTCCTTTATATGAATCATTTTTCTTATTGTGTAAACCCTCATGAAAGTGGAGTGTATAAGTCAATCTTTGTGAGAAAAAAAAATAACTGTGAATTTTCCCCCATTGACTTATAATGAAGATAAAAACAATAAAAATCTTTTTGCTTAGGTATAAGAACTAATTACGTCAGATTCTAAATCGACATTTTTAACTTTTGAAAATTATATCAGTTTATTTATTCTCTCTGGGTTTGAGGGTCTCGCAAAAGTTTTGTTGTTTTGGCAAAAAATACAAATTTCAATTTTTTTAATTTTCAAATGTTCCTGTTCAGCACAGTAGCTTTGTCATCTATGATGGAGCAAGACACAAGATGAAGTACAAATGGAATCTTTCACTATTTTAAATGTACAACGTTTGTCTAGAGAGCAAGCAGCGAAATAATATCAACGGAAACATCACCTACCGAGATCAATAGAGCCCTTTAGTCCTTTTAAAGTCCTCCCTTTTGGGTCTCACGCACACATCCCAGCGTACCTTAAAATCTTCAAATCAGTCTGCATTTTTTCCTATCGGAATCGCCATTACCCTGTCGCGTTCTGCGTAATTCCGTCAACGGTCTGAATTCTCTTCTCTTTTAACAGCAAAACCCCCCGAAGTCGCAAGCTGCCAAAAAAAATTGCACAGGGTTGACATATATGGTAATGTGATGTTTTTCCAAAGAAACCCTCATCGAGATTCGAACAATGACTCACCTGGTCATTGTAAATGTGACTGCTAAACATTACACAAGATCACTCAGTAGTGTCTCACTATCGAAAAAGTAACCAAACGGTCTGCACACTACAGTAACGTCCCTTCTGATTGGCTGTCAATACCAAAGTCCACTCAGAAGGTTTTCGAGATGATCAAGATGGCTGGATACTTTCTGTACAAACTCCTAAATCTATAAGCGCCCAAACTGGAATACTTGCTTGTAGTTTTGGTGCTCTCACATACCCTCTTTTGCTCGTCTCAGAAATTCAGACAAAAATTGTATATCTTCAAAATATTTCTATAAGAAAATCTTTAATATAGTTATACAAAGTTGATAATTTAGATAAATGCTGTGTAAAAGATTGTGTATGTCTCCATACAAATTTGTGTGAAAATCTATTTCATATCTTGCAACTCAACTCTCAAATATCTTGAGTCCATTCTAAGCGGCTGTTAAGCAAGATAAACGAATCGTACATCTGAACTTACCCAAGTCCAACCGATGGCTGCAATGTAAGGATCAAACACGTAACTGTTATAATGTTCTGCGAGATTATTTTGCTAATTACACTTATAATTGAGATTTTATTGAGCTCATGTTAGTGCGATAAGAAGCCACGACTTAGGACTAAACTAATTACTGTTCAAATCGTCTGCAAGAAAGAAAGAAAGCAGAACAAAATAAACAGAAACGAAAAGAGTAAGGTAGAGAAGGAAGAGAAGAAGACGGTTTTAAAAGCAAAACTCAAAAAAGAAAAATGACTTCAGCAAATCGAGGCAGTAAAGACAGTAAAAGAAAAGAAAATCTTGCTAGATAATCAGTCGAAGTTGTTCTGTAATAGGTTGCGCTGAGCCAACAAGAGGTGCTGGCACTCCCACAGAAGAACTGTACGATTAGACACTTCCGCTTCCGTATCGCTGAAATACCTGCCCTTTTTTTTGTGGCTTTTTTGCCTTCCAGTTAATTGTATTCAGTGACCGACCCTTTCTGTTAAAGATGGGGTCGGGGATATTCGATTGTTAATAATTGAAAAGAGGAATAAAAAAAAAAATCAAGAAGAAACGGTAAAGGCCATCTTAAATAAAGAGACAGCATGGACGCAAAGGTTGGTTGAGGCACTCCTCTGTTTGAGAAAATTCTCACTACGAATGGATTATTCAACTGTTATTCAACCTTTTGCTTTTTCAACACACACACACACACACATACATACACACATACACATACACACACAAAAACACTCACATACACACATACACTCACGCACACAAAAAGAAAAGCAAATTCAGACCATTCTCAACATATGATATAATATAAATCTACTTATATATTACATTATGTATATGTCTATATTTTTTGTCTACAATATTTGTCCAGGAAGATAACTATTAGGTGCTAAATTTACGGGTAGATCCCTTATTTTATTTTACAAATGCGTAAAAAGATCATGGGGCATTCTGAACTTAATCGAGAAAATGCAGAGCAGCATAATGTTTTTGATATTTCATAAGAACAATCCAATTGCCAAATTATTTAAGTACTGCCTTCTTTTGTCCATATGGATAAAATATTTTTCAACAGTAACTACATAATTCGCATTGTGAGTTTGCTTTCCTTCTATTCGAATAAAGAAGCAAATATCACGGAACATTGTCTATAACTCTGATAACTTTTGGACAATCTAATCTCTTATTAAATTGCTTGAACGAAAGTTGGTATTACAAAACACATTTTAACATTTCTCATTTCAATGTCCATCAGATTAGAACGGTATTTAGTAAGTGCTGTCTAAAGCTCTTAGATGAACTTCTGTTATCAGTCCATGATTTATTGTTACTAATATCCTTATCGTCGCAATTTCGTTCTTTACGTTTCGGTCCGCAGACACTTCAGCCTTCCTAGAGTTAATTAAAGTTCCTAAATGGAGTAATATTCATCTTATTATTATCAATATCCGAATTTGTATCTTTGTCACTGTAAAGAGCATTAGCATTATTCCATCAATTATCCTGGCTAATATCCTTATCATTGTTGTTTCGATTTCTACGTTTCAGTCTGCAACCTCTACTGCATAGATGTTTGAGTTGTAAGAACTAATGTTAATATACCATGAGTTAGTTCATGTTTAACTGACTTCTACCAAGGATTAGAGTGTATTATCTGTGCGATCTGATCTGTTTACGCAACTCTACCGCAATTATCATTTGCATATCAGTCATGGTATTTTCAAAGAATAGCGTGTATTATCCAAAAGGCAATTCCCCAAAACTATGTATGGTAAATAAATTCATTTAATTATGTGCGTTTCTGATAGGAGAATTGATCTAAAACCAGTTGTCGCCGGCAACCATTTTTAAATGAGGGATATATCGAAAATTCAATATCCAATTTTCCCTTAAAGTCTCAATGACTTAGGCTAAGTGTACCGACATATAAACTTTTATCACAAAATGCACAATTATTTAGCAAAGCAGTCCCACTATGAAGAATTACAGATAAGAAATAAAACCTGTAAAGGAATTTCCTTGGCGTTACTCAATAACAGTGAGAATTATTTTATTTCAAGAGTTCGCATCGTGTGATTCTCTCTCAGTTACTTGACATGACTCACATTATTTTAGTGTTTTATTTTCTTTGGTTATCCCTGCTTTTTTAATGTTTTCTTGATCTCTCTCTCTCTCCCCCTCTCTCTCTACTCCTAAAATTGTACGACCCACGAGGAATTCTCTCCCTTGATTTCCATTTTTGCTTCCAAAGCAAAACGTCTGATGCTGAATCTGTTTTCTACAGAAACCTTTCAACCACTGAAAGGTACGTACATACCACTGAAGATGGTAACTCCTCCTGAAACATGTAAAGTATACTAATTATTTCATTTATGAATTAATTAATCAATCAACAAATAAAGTCTCCACATACTTTTACTCCTAAATCTGTCTCATTCCCTATCGTTCGCTTATAATATATATATATATATATATATATATATATATATATATATATATATATATATATATTCCCCCTATCTTTTGATTTTCTCTTGTCTAATTTCAACCGCTTTCATCAAAGGTAAAACACCTTCTCCTTCATGAAAAAAAAATTAGTAAAATTTCTTTTACAGATCTTTTATATTTCTATATTTTACATTTCAAATATTTCTTCAGAGTGAAAAATAAAACATCTGGCAATGTGAAGATATTATATAACATTAGTTGGATAAAAAAAAATTGAATTGTCTTCAATATCTCAAAACGGAGGTGTTTTACAGAGTAAGTATTATAGATTCAACTAATATCTTAAGATACCCATATTTTCTCTTACGTTTGATACAAACTAATAAAGGAAAATAGTTTAATTGAAGTTTTTTAGAATTAGAACTGTCCATATTTATAGGATGCCTATAAACCTCTTTATTGTAGATATTAGATTTTCTGTAATTTTTTTATAATTTCTTAATACCTTCTTATATAAATCTCGAACAAATACAAATATCTCCGTTAGATTTTTACCAGTGATGACATTTTAAAGATTACTGGATGAAGAATCGCTTTCTAAAAGATTTTCGGGCTTAGATAAATGTTATCAGTCTTAGAATTCAAGAACAACTGCTGAACGTGTTTGGTGAAGTTCAAAAACGTGTTGACATTTGGATTCAAGATGGTGGACGTGTTGAAAGTTAATGTTTCTGTGAATGAATGTCGTCTCTTGAATAACGTTTTCATTTACATTTTGTGTGATATTTATTTCTTATACACAAGTTATTGAATAAAAATTTTAGAAAGATTTTATAGGCCCTTTGCATATAAGAATTTTTGACATGAGCGGCATTTGAATCGGTACAGCGTCGCCCATTAATAATTGTGATACTAGGTTCGAATACGCTCCTCGCAAATTGATGAATTTGCACTCCTCGTAAGAATAAAAGGTTTAAATACTAGGTCTAATTGCACCCCAGTGCTCCAGCGCACTCTGTCATAGTTTCAGTGAAACATTACGCTATCAAAACAGGTATTATCAGGTATAATTCATGACCAAACTCTCCAGCATTCAATCTGCCCCAAATATGAATATGCTGTCGTCCAAACCCCAAGGGAAAAGTATATGGGCGGTTCTGTATATGCTAAGCGTAGTATAGTATGTCCAAAAGACAAAAATCTGCAGCCTTCGGTAAAGAATGATTATTACATTCTCCTAATGTTGACAGCAGAAATTATAATAAGATATTTGATCGGAGATATGAGTAGATCTTGTGAGGAACTCAATATCTCCTGATCCATCAATTGTTCGGGTAATCACAACGTATTCATACATATCACGTAAAAGGTGGATGCAAAACTTTCCGGCGTTTTTTGGACAAAATATTCCATAACATAATTATCCACAAATCCAAATAGTTTACTGGGATTTTTCTGACCTTGCACAACTTTTCGGCACAATTGTGTATTTAATGAAGAAAGAATGATTCCAGTTATAAAATTCTTCGAGAAATCTTTCGATATTTTTTTTTTACTTTGACCGTTGACTTGACTAGACTATGGGCGCTGCGCGGCACACAACAAATTTACTGAATATTCTGACGGAATCTATTTTCCTAACTTTTCCTAACTTTTATTTTAAAGACTCTTAAAATGGCGTTTACAACTGTTCAAAAGCAATAAAGAGATGGATAAACTTAATAGACTATTCTAAGATTACCTTAACATTGTCCAAAAACGTCACTGGGGAACTTTCATCAGTCTGACATCAGATTAGAAAGTCAGACAGGTACGTACCGGTGTTACCAAATACAGTTTGTTATTTATGGCAAAAGCTGTCTTTTTAAAAGAAGATTTCAGAGCTGAAAATATGATTTATATAAATATATCTGTATACTCATTCACAGCCAACTTAACAAATAAAATAGTTGTACACTAAAAGTCCAAAACAAATTACTAGTAAAAATTGTGATTTTCTTCTATAAAATTTATCAGATCTAATCGGCTACCGTAGATTTTTAGAGGCTAAATTAGAATGGGGTCGTCCGGATGTAGCTAAAAATGGCTAAAATGGCAACCCTGGTATATACAGATCCGACAGAAAGTAGATTTGGATTAACAGAGCTGGCCCATACACCGGAAGAAGAATAAGCTATTTGACGTATATAAACACTGCAATGATTATCAACATGGCTGACAGACAGACGGTATAAGCCTCCGTTCTTTTGTCAACGCGCTAATCTGTTCGTGTTGTATTAGAACAAATACAGCCATCGGCGATATCTTCTTTTTTTCGGTCGTATTTGTTTTCGTCTAAGCTCTCTACTCTCCTTTAATTATAAAGATTTTTATCCATTGTGACTGTCTTCCATTCAACAAGGTCTTGTCACTAGAGACGACATACGTCAGAACGTATATTTCAAGCTGGATGTTCTTCGTCTATAACTTTCTTTTCATGAATCAATGGTTTTTCTTATGACGTTTTTTATTTTTTGAATCCTTGTCTAGAAATGAATTGCTATGTTTTGCTATGCGTTTTTTTTTTATTTGATTATTATTCGTTTCTTACGTTTGTACGCAGACTGTTACTTTCCCATTCCCAAACTATATTCTTTTTTTCAATTTTGTCGCTTGACGGCAAACAATTCATTGAAGGAGTTCAAAAGCTTTCGTTTATGGATTTTAACGGAACCCAGGAGCGAGGAAAGGGTGAATAAATAAATATAGTATTTATTAGAAAATATCCACCAAACAATTCAGCGTAAGCTCCTTCAGTTTTTAGGTGGGTCTGGCTCGATTGATATGTATCACACGTACAGGTCGTACTAGAGGACTAAAACTAAAACACTTACTCCGTATTATGTGTAAAAAAACGTATTTTTTTCAGATTCCTCTCTAGATAAGTTTCAAGTCGGAGTTCAATTTGAAATATAAGTTTATACTAATTTTATATCTTGCTTGTATCCTTCAGAATTTGTACTTGTTTGATTTTTAGAATTCGGGCTCTTATAGTGATCACTTCCCAACAAAAAATGAGAGAAGTAAATTATTCATTGATCATCCCTTTTTCCAATAATTGAATTGATCTCCCCTAACACGTGCTATCAAGAGACATTAGTCAAGTCACGGCTTCTATTAACCGACAAACCAGATTGTTAACTGTTTTTGGATTATCTTGAGGTTCTGTGGCAAAGTATCTCCATTATTAGACTTATAGTCGCCAAATCTATCAGTTATAGTTGCATTATTTCCCGACCTTAGACAATCCCTTTTCTTTATCTGCAGTGCAATTCTATTGCAGAGCTTTTCTTTAATGAAATAACATGCAACGTAATTCTATTGTAAAATTATTTACACAATATGATGTATTTACCCGATATATTTTTTGTCCCTGATCGTTGGATCAATTCCTGTACACAAATGATTTATTTTCTTCATTTGAAATTCTTTTCCACGGCAAAATGATTGGTAATATATTACTCAGGTGAAATAATTTACAAAGAAATGTATACTAAAGCTTGAGTGATGCGTGTGCGTTATATATATATAACAACCGCGTTCTGTCAGGACCCCTTGAATTAATTCCTGACCCCTGTCAATCCCAACTGAATTATCGATGGACAGCATAACGATTGTGTGCTGAAACAAGTCTGTTGTAACAGCAACAAATGTTGTAACTCAGTAAACATCAACTTGAATTCATATAGATATAACCTGATCAGGAATATCGAAATTCCGACGATTGATGATCTACCAAATAATACAGAAGTTAGAATAACAAGATTTGAGTAGATATTTTCTAAGCTTAATTTAGTTTAACAGAAGCCCACTATTTCAGGGCACTCAGAAGCGGAATTCACAAATACAGCTAACGGCCCGTGAGATTATCTTATTTACCATCACTCTTAGGCAGGTACTTGATATTTCTCTCTCCAAATATGCACAGTTCAACTAAACTTAGCTTAGTTCTAATGTGAAGCCCAACTGTGGGTCATTCATTGAAGTTGGAATAGCATAGATTAGAGAAATGATCTCCCGGAAAAGCTTGCCAACAACCGTACTATGGTAGCTCCTATGCTCATATTCATGTATATCTATATGTCTGTTTTGTGTGTATGTGTTTGTGCACATGCAAGAGTGGATCAAAAGGTCCGTGACCATACCATTATTAGCTGAATGTTGATATGAAGTAATCCCAGTATACTATTCATTGTGTAAAATGAATCCTTTTTTTTCATCGACTACAGACTTATTGGCTTACATATATATAAATGGGTGTGTCAGTAATCGATGATATGTACGTATATATAGACTTATTTACTAAATTTAGCTTGGTTTTGGCACGAAGCCACATATATTTGTGTATGAGTATTTAGAGCGCTAAATATAGTCTGAAGCATGGACAAAGTTGTGAAACACCAATCAAAGGTCAATTTCACAACTTGAAAAAATAAACCGTCGGACATGTTTGCTGTATCTCTTTTCATGGATTTAAGCTTCTATCTATGACATATATTAATGAATGCAGGCGTGTATGTGTGAATAACTTCTTTACATACATGATATAATGTATTTTTACACATATGATATGTGTTAGGCACATTAAAGGGACGGAAAAGGACCCAGAGAGCGCATCCTTCTGTGAAAGCCTTTGTTTGGGGGAAGTAATAGTCCATTGATCTATCCAAAATCTTAATCACGTATTCCATCACCCATTGCCCACATCCACACAAAATGTTATTGAAACTCATTCAGAACTGTTCTAGATATCACGTGGACAAACATGAAAATGTTAGCGATTTATTGTGATGTGGGCATCGAACTACGATGTAAGGACAGTTATACTGCATGGTTCCATCCTGAAATTTACTCACGTTTTCCGTAGCCTATTGTATACCCTTCATAGAAATTGAGTACCTTTAGAGATATCGTATTGACAGACATACATGAAAAAAAAAACAACAAAAAACAAAAACAAAAAAAACGGAATAATATTACTTTATGGAGCCGCCCCAAACTTCAATCACCTCTTCTTTATCTAATAGCTCGTCATCTAACGGAATTTTATTTAAATCCATTGAGTTCTTTCGGAGATATCGGCAGAAATTTAGTTCCTTTAGCTTGCACTCTGTTCAACAATACTCAAGCAAACAAGTCTTTTACTAAAGAAGATAGCAGGTGTAATGATTGAGATGCTGAAGTAGCAGCCGCACTATTCTGTAATCGCATCTTAAGAAAATTAACATGATTCACTGAGCTCCGTGATCCAATGTACCCCGGCGTCCCCTACATGTGTGCGTTTTTGTAAATTTTGAGTAACAAGTATATATAGTCCTATAGATATAGATAGATGTATAAAATCAGACGTTGATAAATGTATGTGTATCTGTGTGTGAATATTTATTATTTTTCCCATTTTCTCACTTTTTTTCCTTGCGTGTTCTGACATGAGTTTCAATCCAATTTTTTTCTGCTTATTTAGAAAATGGCTGTCATAGTCGACAAAGAGATGTCGGTGGCTAACGATAACAAATAATTCCAGTTTGTCCAGAAATGTGTTTTTTGTTTATACTGTATATATTGAGCTATTTGCTTTTTTCTTTCTAATATATTCACATTTATTGAAATAAAACTCAGATGAAGAAAAAACAAAACAAAACTGTTGCCGATAGAATGACACAATTTGCTGAATCCGTGACTCGGAGTTAGTGTTGCTGTTCCTCTGTTAGTGATGTTGGATTTATCATCAAATATTAGATATTAGAAAATGTGTGGTGAACATGGCAGTTTCAAATTCTATTGCGTACAGCCGATTTTACCATTATCATTCATTGATTGATTCCGACACAGACAATGAAATATGCGATCCGAGTTCAAATTCAAGTTGAGTCTGTTTATGTTCACTTTTCACTAATGCTCTTGGGAAAGGCATGAAACCATCTTTTCTCACCCAGCTACGGGTAAAATAGCTAGGCATATTGGGCTCTCTAGTTTCAGGAGTGCAACCCGCCAAAGCGGAGGACAACTCTGATTCCAAACCAGGAAGTGGAGCTCCTTAAGGCGATCTGACGTCCAATTTGACGTCCCTTCTGCTTTCCTCTGAATATCAGCGAGGCCGAGGGGGCATCTCTGAATCGCCCAGGAATGAGGGAGGAGGAGATTTGGAGACAGTACGGAGACCATTCAATCGCCACTCCCCACAACACGCTTAAACACTGTTGTTGGGTTTACTTTATCAATGTGTTCCGACATTTACATGCAGCTATTCATCGAGACTTCGCCCAGCCCTAACAGTTGAAAATTGATACGCACACTTCCCACAATTAGTGTGTGAGTGAGGGACAATTACAATGGAATTTTATGCTAAGTTGGCCCCTCCTTTAGTGTCCAGCAGAGTTTACGCATGTTTTTATTTTATCTGTTTATTTTTTCATAAGTAATGAAAGCAACTTATTCATTGATCACCCCTTTTCTAAATTGAAAATCATCGGCAAGGCATGCCGCCAAAAGACATTGGTTGGGTGACTGTTTCTATTGAATGACTAACCATTCTTGTTGCTATTTTTCAATTCGACTTCCCTTCACATTATCGTCTTAAAATGGAAAAACTGAAGCATGTGCAAAATCTTGAGTTTAGGACACCCATCGGCATTCAAAGAAGGAAAAGGAAAAATAGAGGATGGGAATATTTTTTCAAAGTATGCAAGAGCTGAACTAAAGCAGAAAGTAAAGTAGTGCCCTTACGCTGGCTGCAGCAGCAGCTGTCCCTGTGCAGGTTTCATATATCACAAGTTTCTCCTCCTCGGCAAGTTCTCCGATGTATGCGGTATACAGAACAGTCTTAAAGGGGCAAGCACTCGAAGTGGCGTCACTCACTTTACCATGCACTTGACTAGTGAAAAAAATATATAATGCTGTTGATGACTATGACGCAGTTTGTACATATTCCCAATCCAGACATATTCCAATCATAATTAAACTTACAATAAAAAAAATAAAAAAAATGGCAGAATAAAATACACTTTCTAAAGAGATCGGATTGATAGGAATTTTCTCAAAATAGTATTTTGTTAGGGTTCCGAAGGTGGTGCAAAATTAACATCGAAATTATTGTACAAACTTTTTTTTTTTTTTTTACTTGTCTTGGTGAATCAGATAATTATATCCTTAAGATAGTTATTAGTCTGTCGTTCACCAATCCTTTTTATATATTTGAAATGAAGAGTGAATATTTTATCGCAGGATTCACTGCCTTAAACACCACAGGATTTGCAATGCAATAAATACCGTTTTCTAAACACTACCTGAAACACCACTGTATACACAATTTGCAAATTATCCGTCTGTCTGTCCTTTCCTCCCTCATACTTTGAAAATCGGTATTACGCTCGCTGACGCAAAAAGGAAGAGAGGAAGTGGGTAAAGTGTACACAAAAGCATAAAACTGCTGCTAAACAAGTTCTGTCGTGTATTAGCATGTTCACTGATTTAGTCATTAGTAAAACTACTTCGACAACTACTACCACTCCAATAAAGGGGGTAGGTGAGAAAAAAGAAATAATGAGACACAGAGAACCGACCCTTTTATATTTATCATTTGAACTCATCTCCCACTGATGTCTACGAATATTCCCGATCGCATTCTCACCGACCTGGCTGCGTGGTGGATCTACACATCTCTCTCTCACTCTCTCTTTTGTTTCTCTCCCTTTTTACTTGTACTAATTTTTGTGATAAAAGTTAATAATACAAAGAAATTGTGTGAAGTACAAATAAAATGTTTCAAGTTTGTTTTAATTTCATCGTAGACCCAAATGAAAACAATGTTCTACGTAGGTATTATGAAGTGTGCAAAATGTACAAGTATCCTTGGACCACGAGAATTCAAAATGAACTCCAGTACAATTCCCAATGAGATAAGAAAATAAGTATAAACCTGGATGTACTGAAATTCGCGCAGACCAGAGGTTCAAGGCATCCGTATGCCGTCGGTTCCCACTATTTATAGAGTATGAAGAAAAGTGATAATCTATTATTCACAACATCGACCCAGTATTAGGAACAACCTTCAGAGTAATAACTACCTTGCAAAAATATCATTAACTTCTAGAAACAAAGGTGCAAGGATGGATGGCAATAGTTAAAAAATTGTCAAGGTCTGACTATTTTCCTATCAAAGGCGTGTGGGAGACGATTTGGAGGGAATTGCAGTTGAAAAAACATCCGCATAATATTCGAATGAAGGATTCGGTTCGAAATTCCGAAAAAAGTCGTCAATACAACAGGCACCTGGAAATGATCTGAGGGTACAACGGTTGGAACGTTAGGACTCAACCAAGATGAAGACATCAGTTCGAATAATTCAATTTATATAATGATAATAATTTCTCGAAAAAATCAGACCGAATGTTTAGTTTTTGAAATGTCAACTTAAAACATATCCGCTACTCTCTTGAATTCAAAGGTTCTTTAATGCTATTTCGAAGTTCACCGAAAACATTCGTACTATCATGAATTCCCTTTAAAGAGTAAGTCTCCGTTGAATAATCTTTGAAAATTTCATCACAAGAAAAATAGAAATGAGATTTTACTTTTTATCTAAGTTTAGAGTAGAAAGTTATCAAAAACCTAAAATATTCAAGTGGAAAGTTTAAATACACTCTGTATATATGGAGAGTTCCAAGAATCAGCCATCTGCAGACAATGTCGTGAGTGGTATACCGTTTTTGTTCTTCCTTTAAAAAGAAACTCAAAAATATAGTGTCCTCAAAATACATAATATATCTTTTGGAACGTGAAGATTTGTTGATTAGATCAATAGTTTTAGATGCTGCTTTTTACCTTATGTTCAAAATTTTAGTTTGGTGAGACGGTATCAATATTATTCTTGAAAAATTCTGTGATATTTCCCTCCCTCTCTCCCATTCTCTTATATATATATATATATATATATATATATATATATATATATATATATATATATATATATATAGAAATAGCATTAAAGAATTTTTGAATACAAGAGAGTAGCGGATATGTTTTAAGTTGACATTTCAAAAACTAAACATTCGGTCTGATTTTTTCGAGAAATTATTATCATTATATACACTCTGCCCTCCCCAAGACCAACTGCTGCTGCTTTACCAAAATCCCAATACCTCCTGGTCATTCTTACAATCAGCAGGAGGCCTCTAGTAGCCCTGACAACAAAACCTACAATGCATAGCCCCTGGCAGTGGACTCTGGTTCCACATGGTACATTTTAATTCCCACTCACACAACGCAAACCACTGATGATGGGAGAAATCCCGAAACATGTACGGACTATTGACATATAAGGATTAATAAACCTTACCACCAAAAACTTCACTCCCGAGTCTGTCTCACTCTCTAAAGTACACATTATATATATATATATATATATATATATATATATTATATATATATATATATATATATATATATATATATATATATTAAAGTGTGTATATATGTGTGCGTGTGTGACAGTGAGAGAGAATGTATGTGCGTTTGTATGTGTGTGAGTGTGTAGGAAGTGGTGGAGGATGACATTTGTTGTTCGCAAGAAAAAGAAAATCCATCAAAACTAAGTCGAATTCAAGCTGCAGCCGTTTATATTCAGTTTGCATTAAGACTACTAACAGAGACACAGAGCTTTTCCTTCCGGTGTCCTCCCCCATCAACAGATACAAACAGAGGAGAAAGTGAGTAATTCAGCCCTTGGGTGTATCACTTTCCAATAACACGCTTATCTGCCCAGGCTTTGGCTTCAAAAAGCTGTTGTCGCATTATCAACCTTGCCATGGTCTCATCTGGCGTATATCTTCACGTTTCAAGCCGAAAAATACTGCTCGCTGCGAAAATTCGCGTTTTCCCCTCATGGATCAGGCACGTTTGCTTGTTTCTTCCTCTTAACGCTAACACTTTCACTGAAGTTGTCCATCAGTCAGAATATTACGGTTTCGCAAGTTCCGCACGTACAGGGATAAGGCCAGGAAATGGTGTAAGATTCTAGCTGATGAATGTAGACCACTAGCACCCTCATGTAAAAAAACACATAAAATGTTTTTTTTTTTTCGCTTCGTACCTTTTGAGGAAGCTACGCTGTTTTCAATGGTCAGATATCTCGACAAAAAATTCTTTTCACTGGCATGTCACGATTGTTGACAGAAAAGAGAGTGGGTGATTGAGAAGCCACTTTCCTATGATTACTTTGTGTGCCTGGGCAGTAGTATTAATGAAAATTTATAACACCAACTACCATTAATGATAGGTACTAGACATCACTTTTTAGAATTGTGAGATGAGACAATATCCATACTGTTTTGAGTCTAGGATTGCCAATGGACTTTTCCCCAAAATCTGGGGTCTTCATTAACGATGTAGGTTTCTGGGTTCATATTTTGAAAATAGTTTATAAGCAGGGATTTTTTTCATACGACAAACAAGGTCATATATTTATGAATTTAGAATTATTCAATTTTTAAAAACTCTTTTAAAACAAGCTGTTGATTGATGAATCATTAATTAAGTATTTAATCTCGTATGATAAGTATACTGTTGCGTGGTACTAGCGAGAACCATGCAATGAACAAAAGTGTCGGCAAGAAATCGACACCTGGCGGGAAAAAACCCCACCAAACTCATATAAAAGTTGACTTTATCGTCAAAATCTTTGTGCCATTATTAAGAAATCGTTTACTCTCTCTCGAGTAACTGGAAAGAAGGAGGAGTAATAGTTGTTATTTAAATGTAGAAGTAAGCAAAATACGCTTATATTCCTATCTACACTTTATATCTTTTTATCTGTTTCTTTTTCTTTTCTTTTTTTTTTCAAGCCTGGTCTTGGGGTTCCCTTAAAATCTCATTTTCCGAATTCGGTCGCAGAGTCGGCGAACGACTTGAAAGAATTAATCTATACAGGGTCAGTGGGTACTTTCCCTGTCATCAGGAGATGATATATTGCAGATTCCTTGACAGCACATCAAGTCAATTGTGGAAGAAGAGACGACTGAAACGGCCCTAACCGTCATTGGATGAAAACAGGTTTTAAATAGTTAACAACAAGTGTGCAGATCGGTGAGCAGGCTAGGGATTTGGGGGTAAAGGTCTTGTCATGTGGGGATCGGGGTACACAGAGAACATAATCAGCAAAGGGGTTAGGATCGATGAGTTTTTCTTCTTATGAATTGTGTTCCGGGATGATTGATTGACTCATCAGGTTTGTGTGTATGTGTGTGTGTGGATGAGCAGGTGTGAACACTCGTGGAATTTTGACCGCAGTACTTTTGAGGTAAATATACGTAGCGTAGGTGAGTGTGTGTGTGTGTGTGTGTGTGTGTGTGTGTGTGTGTGTGTGTGTGTGGAGGGGTCGGCACACCTACAAGTGCTCATTTGTGAAGGAAGATGCGTTTACATTCTTTGAAAATATCTTTATAGACATCGGTTTGTGTCTGTGCATCTATATATATACATAAGTGTGTACACAAATTCTTATTTCGAAAAGGTATACACAGATACATTGATTTCAAACACCTAAAACACGAACACACTCACACGCATGCACACACATATATGTTATAGTAGATTGCTGTATAATGGGTTACCAATTGATTGGAGCATTGGTTAATTAATGTATTCGTTTATTTGCTTCAAGTCTTGGAAAAATATCAATAAAAATCAAGCACATCTATCGCAGCAAATCAAAGATCTGCTGGCAGAATCCGACCGAGTTGCTTTATAGATTGTCAGATTGAGCTAAAATTTAGTACAGGAGACTTTCAGACCAAAGGGCAACTTGTGTACATTGAACTATAAGAAATGTCTTTACGCTGAACAGAGATTCAGCCATTCCGGCTAGGAAAACTGATCCCCCATCATTTTAAGTGAAGAGACTTTAAAACATTCCAAGTCAGCTTTAAGTATGCTGAAATATTTGAATGTGTAGAGATAATTTAGAATATATTCCCCTTGGAATTTATTATAGATGCTTGAAACTAAATTGATGCAAATCGTTTGATTTCCCCCTCTCCGACATACTTTGAAATTTTCAAACCATTTTAGACCAGACGCAGTCATGGTGCCATAGCCGACGGGGTCTCTACACAATGGAGCGAGGTATTACTCTGAGTAGAGCTCCTGAGACTTAAAAACCAACTCTCTTAAACCTTTGCAAAAATAGTTGAGAGGACCAAAAGAGTTTTTTGCGTTTTCCTGCCCACATGTTCACGTGTGTGGTATCCCCACATAAAACCGACCTTGTGTCACACCCTGTTCTCGTGGGAATTTGGACGAATAGGGAAACCTGATTTTCATTTTAGGTTATATATATTGCTGATTATGCGAGCTGTGATTCTACCACGGCAAGGTTGAGCCGAATTTGCTGGAGCCTGGTTGTAAATATTTCCATCACACCGTTTAATTGAACCCGCGTGTACAAACCGGAATAACTTTTGGGTGTGTCATTGCTGACTTAACTCTTTATCAGCTTTAGTGAGACGGTATTTATCGTATATCTGCCGTGAGAATCTTTTTGAAGTATTGAAACTATTGTGGCATAAGGACGACACACCTATATATGGATGAGTGACTATCAAGAGTTCCTAAGAATCGCCGATGAGCAAGCATTGACCCGAGGCAACATTTTTCTGTGGCCTGCAGCCAATCAGAGCATTTACTTAAAAATTATTTTTCTCAGAGAGTCAATTCTATGATTCATACCGTAAAATTACTATTGTTTCGGCTTTGCAAATAAAATAATGTAATTCATGTTTGTCTAAAATAGTTATTATGTACGCTTTTTGTGATACAATCGGCATTTTTCTAGTGAATGAGTGGCTCGAATAAAGATGAAAATATGTGATGTGCCCTGCTAGACCAAAGAGGTTTCCGATGTCGGCTTTAAATGATACTTTATGCAGAAATTGAAAATGCACATACGTAGCATATAATTGTTTATATATTGGTTTAATAAACGGGAAAATTAGGCCAAATAGCTCTAATCTAGTTGTGTCCTAATTAACAAGAATCTAATCGAAGAATAAATATTCTGTTTTTCTATCAAGAAAACAAAGTTGGATGACGAGCATGAAACTCTGGCTGTGTATGTTCACTGCTCATCAATACTTCTCGGCAAGGCATGAATCCGCTTATCCCTAAATAACTTCTGATCACCAGTGATTTTGACAGGATTCTTGTAATTGGCATGCCATGGTGGTTAAAGAGAAAGATAATGCATCAGCATCTACTTGGGTGGATACATTTCCTCCAAGTAACTTATCTGCATAGGCAATAGCAGCGGTAAAAGATGTTAACCCCTTTCTTTATAAACTCCAATCATTCAGTTGTATAAATATTTACTGTGCTTAACTTAGTGCTGCATAGGACCATGAGATTTTAGAAGCAAGTGAAGATCGGATTCACAAAATTGATCTGCGAGATAACTATGCTAATTATCACTATACAGTAGGCACCCAGTACATGTATATAACTTTGCATATATGTTCAGCGTTTTATAATATGTCTGCAAAGCATAACAAAGCCTCGCAAAAAGACATATCAATGTTTATACGATGAATATGCAGTGAATGGTTTCTATCTTCTGATGGGAATACATGCTGACGTCAAAGCCAGGAATGCAATTGTTGCCAACAGCACTAAACAGGAAATAAAATACTAGCTTCTGGCGAGAATTGAACTTTCATTCCACACCTCGAGAATATGTTGTACTGGGGCGTCACCCTCGACCAAAGAAGTGTCAATTATTGAGTGAGACCTATTTTGCGCTGATTGTTCTAGAGGTCGAACAGTGTAATAGTAATATGCTATGAAAAACCGTCAACTAAAACTGTCAATAAAGAGGGTTTTTTCAGGGGGTAAATTTACAATGTAAGTTTAAGTTAAATTAGATACTTATTTTTTCTGTTTTTTTGATCACTCCCTTTTCCAGTTTTTTAATTGATCACTCCCAACACGGCATGCTACTGAAAGACGTTCGTCACGTGTCGGTTTCTATTGAATGAGTAATTACGTGTGAATATTGCATCTGTGAGACGAATTAAATGAGAGAGCTGTGCAACCGAATGAAGGATTTTATTAAGAGGTTTGTACGTCGCTTTTCCATTGGTCAGCTCTTTCATTTTATCTAGTCAACCCATCTCAGTTTTCAATGCACCTCAGTCTCATCATAATCAGTGGTTAGGTTTACAATACAGGGCATCAAACGATTGTCTGTTTACAAGACGCTGTTTTTCTTCTTTTTTTAAAATGAAATTTCAGGGATGGGAGAAGGTAATTGAGTGCAAACTCTGCCAATTTCGATGGCTTTGTTTTGATGTTGTTTTGACGTTTGTTAATCTCCTCAAACGTCTATTGTACATTGTTTAAAAAAGGTATTCACTGAGCCCAGCTTAGTATGTAACAAGGTTGAGTAAAAGAAAATATCAGAAGGGGGAATACGTTACATCAATCTTTCAAAAGAGTGGGGTCGACCTACATTGATAACTTATTATATAAATCGAGGAATTTCACCTCACTAAACATTGATATCGATGAGGAAGATACGACAATACTGGCGGACGCATATTCTTTATATATATATATATATATATATATATATATATATATATATATATATATATATATTTATATATATATATATATATATATATATATATAAATATATATATATAAATATATATATATATATATATATATATAAATATATATATATATGTATATATATATATGGTGCACCACGAAACTTTAAGCTCAGCTGAAAATTTCGTCATTATCTGGAATAGATTCATGACACTTTTTGATTATAAGGTCGGACATCTTATGAACACAGTTCAATAGGAAAAGGTTGATCAGTGATCATTGATTGACTGTTTTCAACAGAAATTGAAAAGTTTTCGCTGCAATTTTGACCTAGTGAACAATTGATGTGATATAAATGGTTCAAATTACAATCTATCGGATTCAGTTGTTATTAAAACACAGTGTCAAGTCTACACATTACGGGAAAGAGATCAAAGCGATTCCAAACGATGTAGAATTGCTGAACATCAGAATCAAGGTCTATCGCAGTATGCAACAGATGAACAAATCAATCGAAGTCAGGATTCAGGGAGTGAAATGTTTTTGCATGATCCGGATAGTTATGGAGACAAGAACCATGATGGCTAACCCAGGAATATTTCAGATCTTGATAAGAGGGCAATGCTACTAAGCGGCCATCAAACGGACAGAAATTCGGGAATCAGGATTCAGACAAAGAAAACTATTTCAGGTGTGAAAATAATCAACAATGCATAAGACTTTATCAGGTGTGGGACGAGGAATCCAGCTCTTAAAATGATCCACAGATAATGCAGTCAGGGATTTACGAGAATTCATCAGACGTGGAACAAGGAGTCAAGCACAAAAAATGATCAATAAACAACACAGGTTGATATTTCTGATCTAAACGTGGATTTTGTCTAATCAAACGCTAGAATTCGTTGGTTTACTGTAGGCAGTGCTACCCAAGAAATTTCAACGGTTTGATCAATCTATTCATCTATCAAGTTACCAAGTTCTCCCCGTGTCTCAGTGGGTATATTCACACTCTCTTGAATTACTCCACCGGGATATAAACAACCTCATTTTCTATCAATAAAAGTTCAAGTTACGTTATAGGCAAGTGCGTTGACATTATGAGACAAAACAAACTTCTGTTCCTTCTGAAGAGATCCTCGTGTAACATCAACCGCCAAAACGTTTTGTTCATTCGGATGAGATTTGAAAGCAAAGATTAAAAAGCAATAAACTTGCCATTAGGTACCTGGCAATGCGGTCAACGGGAAGTCGGAATTATCTGTGAAGAGACCATGTTTTTTTTTAATTGGTTGCCGTTGTACAGATTTTGTACTGAGTCATGGACATTCTATTTATATTAATTGCCTATTAGATGAAATACGGTCTCATTGTCAGCGAAATTACAAAAACAAACGAAACAAAATCGACCATATTGAATGCGTATTTGCTTCCCGGGTTCTGCCTCATAATGTAAGTATTCGTTTGTTAACTAGTGCCTTACGCCGGGTACCCTAGTCTGACACATCGCTACAGTGGACAGATAATTGTGAGGACCGAACTAACTACGATGGTGGATGGCTTGTGAGGATATCTTTCCAACCATCGCTATCTGACAGGAGCCCATTGGTATTTTATAACGTGAAATGTTCGTTCGGTTTATTTGTTCTATTTCATTATCTTCTGATATTTCTTAATCAATTTCATAATTCCAAACTTTTCCAATCTCTGTCGGTGAAAGACTGCTTAAGATATTTTGTCAGTCTTCTGAAGAAAACGTGCAATGTCCAGACTTACGGTAGATGGGCGAAAATCCCTAGTCAAACTGTGACAGTCTTTTTCAAATGGTCCCCAAAATAACAAGCAGTTCAACGATGTTCTGGAGGAATATTTTTGTTTGATAAGTTAATAAAGGCTACAATTATCATTATTCAAAATTATTTCTCTCTCTCTCTCTCTCTCTCTCTCTCTCTTACACACACACATATATATATATGTATATTTATGAATATGTTAGTAATATTAAGAAATTATTTAGAAATCTCAACACCGTGTTTTGCACTTATCTTCACGGCTCTTTTTATTCAATGCTTTTCTTCAAACTTTTGAAAAAGTAGTATCTCAGGATTACACACACACACACACACACACACACACACACACACATATATATATATATATATATATATATATATATATATATATATATAATGGTGCTTTTATCTCCATGATAGTATGGAAAGTTCTTTTGACAAGCTTGTAAATTTTACTGCTTTAATCTTTCTCTCTACTTTGTTGTTTTACCGGCCAACATTAATATTTCCGTTGCCCGGGAATCTTTAGGTCGCACTATTGTAGAATGAGTTGCAATATTAATTCAATATTGACCGGCAGACATCAGAATTTATGTTCTTGGCTGTCACACCAAATTATAAACGGGTCTACGGAAGCAAATGGATGGCAAGAGGGGCGCCTATAAAACTGGACATGGACAATAGACACTGGCTATGAATAAACGAGTCCAAAGGTAATGGTTCGTGCTAAAAGATCATTCCTTGTTGATCAGAAGCATTGCTAATTATGTGCCGTGAATAGAAACCAAAGCAAATCCGCTGGAACCGGGTGAGCTTGGAAGTGCGATTGTCGGACTCTCGGGTGAAAAAAAAGAAGAAAGGCTAACTTAAAAAGAATCTTTGGATTGACCTCAGACATCAAATAATAATGCTAAAAAGAATAATGACAGGAAATAAAAAGGAATAAGGTTGTACACGGATAGACGACGATCCATAATTTAGTGCTATTAATATTCACTAAGCTCTGTACAGCATACAGCTACAACATCGTGCGCGCAAACATATTTTGCAACCAATGCACAGTGAAAATAAGGTGTGCACAAAAGATTTAAAACTTTGTCGATAACCTACTGAATTTCTATTGAAAGAATATTGATTCAATGTGTCAAATTCAGAAGTGCACACATACTTCTGTTACTTTTGCACAACATAAGACTTTGACTACTAAAAAATTAGGGGGGCTTAGTGCTACAAGCTGATGAAGCAAAAAGGCAAACTGCTGCATGGTTTGCAAGACCAGTTTGTTAATCACTACACTGAGGAACCTTATGATTTGTTGTTATCAGATGTAACCCTTGCTCTTACCCAATGGTCGGTCACTAGTTTTTATAAATCCATTTCGTATTAGCTTGCAACGTATATTAGATGAAGTAATAAAAAATACCAGATGACTAGCTATGTGGCTGAAATAGTTGTCCATATTCCTCCTGCACTGAAAGAAGTCAGGGGTTCGAATGCCTATCTTAAAGGTAGGCTCTATCAACTAGGGGATCAGTGCAACAAAATCATCCCATCACTATTAGTCCTCGTGAAGTACAAGACTAGGCTTATTGAATAATAATAATAATAATAATAATAATAATAATAATAATAATAATAATATAGGAAAGTAGCCAACTGGAAAGCACCGGGTCCCGACGGGATCCATGGGTATTGGTTCAAAAAATTCACCACGTTACACGGCAGACTCAGTCACCTACTCCAAAATTGTCTAAATGAAGGCAAAGCACCAGAATGGATGACTAAAGGCAGAACCACCCTCATCCAAAAATACCCGGGGAAGGGGAACATAGCAAGCAACTATAGACCAATCACTTGCCTACCACTTATGTGGAAAATCCTGACCGGGCAAATAGCAGAGAGAATATACATGTCAATGGATAGAAGGGGGCTACTACCAGAAGAACAGAAAGGGTGTAGGATATGAACCAAAGGGGCAAACGATTTACTCTACATAGACCAGATGATCTTAAAAGAAGTGAGGAAAAGGAGAAAGAATATCGCAATGGGATGGATAGATTACAAAAAGGCATACGATATGATTCCACATAGCTGGATACTCGAATGCCTTAGAATGTTAAAAATTAGCGAACCGGTGGTTAAATTCATTGGTAATTCAATGGAAGACTGGAAAGTAGATTTGACAGCTGCAGGGGACAAACTAGCCGAGGTAGGGATAAAAAGGGGAATCTTCCAAGGAGACTCGTTGTCCCCACTATTATTTGTTCTAACAATGATACCGCTTAACAGAATCCTGAAAAACAGCAAAGGATACCACTTCTCTAAAACAAAAGGAAAGGTCAACCACTTAATGTACATGGACGATATTAAATTGTTTGCAAAAAACAGGGGAGAGCTTGAGACTCTGTTCAACGAAGTAAGGGAATATAGTGAGGACATAGGAATGGAGTTTGGGATAGAAAAATGCGCAATCATGGTGATGCATAAAGGAAGGCTTTCAATGACTGAGGGAATTGAACTTCCGGACAACAACAAGATTAGGGCATTGACTGCACAAGACCGATACAAGTACCTAGGTGTCCTTGAATGTGACACGATAAAACGGGAAGAGATGAAGGAGAAAATTAAGAGAGAATACCTCAGAAGGATAAGGAAAATATTAGAAACCAAATTAAATAGCAGAAATCTAATAAAAGGAATGAACACCTGGGCTGTGTCAGTAGTTAGGTATACAGGACCATTCCTAGGATGGACAAAGGAAGAGCTCCAATCAATGGATAGGCGAACAAGGAAACTTATGACAATGCATAAAGCATTACACCCTAGGGATGATACAGATAGACTATACGTTAAGAGAAAAGAAGGTGGTAGGGGGCTCATCAGCATAGAAGATTGTGTCCAGAGAGCTAAAGTAGTCCTAGATAGATATGTGCAAACAAATAGTGAAGAAATCATAAAGAGCGCGAGGGATAGTGCAACAAACAATAAAGTAGAAAACAATGGAACAGTACAGCAAACTAGAAAAGAAAAGTGGGAAGGGAAAAATTGTACGGCGAGTTTAAAAGACAGATAAAAGATATAGCAGACGAGAAATCATGGACGTGGTTACGAAAGGGAAACCTTAAGAGAGAAACAGAATCGCTCATCATGGCAGCCCAAAACAAAAGCATAAGGACAAACTACATAAAAGCAAAAATCGACAGAACACAGACAAACAGCAAATGCCGCATGTGCGGTGAAAGAGATGAGACAGTAAACCACATAACTAGTGAATGTAGCCAACTCGCCCAGAAGGAGTATAAGCATAGACACGATAGAGTAGCAACGATGATACAGTGGGAACTAAGTAAACAAATGGGATTCAACCATGGGGAAAAGTGGTATCAGCACAAGCCAGAGGCAGTTTTGGAGAATGACAACCACAAACTACTCTGGGACTTTGACATCCAAACTGACCACCTCATCCAGGCAAGAAGGCCGGACTTAGTAATAGTAGACAAAAAAAGGAAGGCCTGCCAAATACTAGACGTTGCTGTACCTGCAGACCATAGAGTAAAAAAGAAGGAGGATGAAAAAAGGGAAAAATACCAGGACCTAGCAAGGGAGTTAAAGAAAATGTGGAACATGAAAACCAGGGTAGTACCGGTCATAGTGGGAGCACTAGGAAGTCCCCAAAACGCTGAGGGAGAGACTGGAGGAGATCGGGATTAGGGGGAGGATAGAGACCGTACAGACCACAGCACTACTGGGAACTGCACGGATACTGAGGAAGGTGCTAGAGATATAAGTACTGCAACGAATCGTAGCTCTGTCATGATATGCGAAAGAGAGAGGAGACGTTAGCTGAAGACCTGAGGAGACTTATTGTCACTCAGCCTTCAGCGATAACCACTGGGCAACCGGTGTGAAACTGTAAATCGCAGAATTACTGCGACCTATGAGTTCTAGGAGAGGAGGGCTGTAGACTTGAGGAGACTTGCTGTCACTCAAACTCCAGCGGTTACCACCAGGCAACTGGTGTGAGATTCCAAATAATAATAATAATAATAATAATAATAATAATAATAATAATAATAATAATAATAATAATAATAAAGGGTACTGAAGCAGTTCTTACGGCTGCAAAGATCAGTTGTTTATCAACAAGATGTTACTGGAAAATCTCGTTCAAAAGAACTCAACCACTACATGGATAGGCTATAAAATATATTTTGATAGAGTTCCGTAAAATCATTCAAATCTCTCCCTCTCTTCTCTACTTTCAAAAAGTCAGGATAAAAGAATGGAATACTACCTCAATCCTCAACCATCTTAATGGTGAAATTAGATAATACCTTCTAGATCAACGGTGGAATATTACAAGTAAATCCCCGATTGTTCTGTATTGCATTGGTGACAATAATAAGATTGATGATGATAAACCTAATACTTCTACTATTTTGCAGTCCTGGTGAAACTGAAAGAGAGTGAAAAGTTCGATAAATATCTTGACTTTGCTGGAAAGTTGAAGAAATTGTGGAACATGAGGCTGAAAGGTGTCAATTGTGGTCAGAGCCCTGCAAATGACACCAAAGAAACTAAGAATAAGACTGGTAAAACAAAGAATCCGGGGAAGAACCGAGACTATCCAAACGACAGAACTGCTGAAATCGGACAAAATACGAAGAATAGTCCAGGAGTATTGAGGAAATTTGCTGTCATCCAGTGAAGGTCACCAGTAATTGCTGGCGTGAAAACTCAGTTATTATTACTACAGCAGCAGAGGTAAGTATAAAACGGGGAATTTCTACTACTGTTTGTACTGAATAAACAGAACCTTGAAAAACAGGGATGTTCACCAATTCTCCAAAACAAAGGGTAAAGTCAACCAATTCATGTACATTGACGACATAAAGCTATTAGTAAAAAAAAAAAACAGGGACGAGCTCGAATCGTTCTTCAACAATATGGAAGAATACAGCAATGACATCGACGGAACCCATACAAACAGCAAATTCCACTTATGTGGAGAAAGGGCCAAGACTGTAACCAGTAAATGTTACTAAACTCGCCCAGTAGGGGTACAAAAACAGACACCACAGGGTAACAACAGTGATACACTAAGAATTAAGCGAATGGCTGGGATTCGACCATGGGAGCTGAATGGTATCAGTACAAACTACAGACAGTCCTGGAGAATAGAAACCACAAATTACTCTAGGGCTTTGACATCCGAACCGACCACCGAACCCAAGTAGGAAGACTAGATGTCATAGTCGTGGACCTGCCAAAAGATAGACGTGGTTGTCCTTGCAGATCACAGAGTGAAGAAAAACGAGAGTGAAAAGCTAGGGAAATGCCAGGACTCGGTAAGGGAACTGAAGAAAATGTTGGACATGAGAGTCAGGGTAGTACTAATAATGGTAAGTGTACCATACCAAAGACACTGAAAATGAGATTGGAGGAGTTGAAGATGAGGAAGTATTGAGACTGTTCAGACTACGGCCCTACTTGGGTCTGCATGAAGACTTGAGAGAGTACTTGAAATATTAGACTTCGACCTCCAGTTGTCAACAAAGGCCTAACAGCTAGGATGAAAAGGGCTTGTCCAAGACGGTACAAACCAATGCGCTGCTATGATATGAGGACGATATGAGAGGTGGGTTGGAGACCTGAGGAAACTTACAATCAGCCTTCAGTAACAATCACCGGGCAATGTGTGGAAAATTGATTATATATACATATATGTAAGTGTAATATTGAAAATAATAATATCTGTGAGATACATTTTCAGAGATATGTAACATTTATCTAATTGGCTCGGCTGGTAAGAGAGCCAGCCATCAATCACGTGGTCCTGATTTCAAATCACCGTATGAGAATGTTACTTTTATGTATGCATTATTTGAAGGAAATAAGCCCTGGCGTATTTCTAACATTTTTTGTGGGTAAGTGAGACTTTTCAATTTAGTTCAGTTGGTAAATAATGGCAATCGAATGGTAATTTTACATATCAGTTTGTTTTGACTGTATTGACGAATACTGAAAAGTTTTTCCCCCTTGATCTAGTGAGGATGGTATTTTTCTTGAAGGAAAACTAAGTCAACTTTAGACCTGGGCTGGATAATGATGGTGTTTGTAGGAAAGAAATAATTTGTATCAGAAACAATGCAAATATAGATAAAACAGAAAGAAAACAGCAAATGTCTTTAGGGGGGAAGAAACAAGGATGTAAACGACAGATTTCAGGATACCTGTTTGTTGATTGAATCAGAATTCCTGGATCAAAACATGAGGATGTCATTCATCTTAGATCTGAATACACAAAGGAACATATATAGATACAAATAGTGAGATAGAAGGATACATCGATAACAAACCATAGGAAATAGATATGACTATGATTATGGAATTATAGAGTTATATACATATGGAAAACGCCATATTGATTAAATTGAAAAGACTGACCTAAATAAATAGATCAATCATATATATATATATATATATATATATATATATATATATATATATATATAATTAAATGAATCTTTTATGTGCAGACAAAGAAGATAGATGGATACGAGGTAGATATATGTGGACAATTTATTTTAGGATCTAGATGTATGTCAGCTTCGATCTTCATTCAATGAATGATCTGTTTAAAATTTAAGTATCTGTAGTTTTCCATTCATTCATTCGGAAGTCATATTGTTTCATCTCTGTAAAGACAAACGCATTCAATCGCTTCCTCACTTTCCCAATCTTTGTTTAAACTTTGGCTTCCATGCTACATGCTATTGATGTTACGCACTAAGTCGGATTACTACGGTGGAGGATTGGGAAACGTGACACACACAGATCCACTTAGTAGGATTTAGACATGCAATCCTTTCAAAAATTGCTTTGTTTCGTTCGACAGGGCTTTTTTTTGTCGATTGGGCGATGATTTTTGAAGCAGGAAAACCACAAGCCGAAACACGTAGATAATAACAAGTAAGGAATCGGTTGGATTTTACCAGTAAGATATATACGAAGGTTATTTCAATCTAGCATTGGCCACAATGTTAGGTCACCCGCAAGTTATTCTTTAATTACATAAGCGATCTATCACCATGCCCCATTATTTGGGCAGATGTAAGTTATTTACTAAATTTAGTTCTGTTTGGTACAAAGTTAATTACGTTTAAGTTTAGATTAGTCTGGTATAAATTCGTGATTCTGGGACACCCAGTGAGAATTGAAACCATTGTACAAGTGCATTGGTTATTTCCTAGATGAATAATAATAATAATAATAATAATAATAATGATGATGATGATGATGATGAATGAATGAATGAATGAATGATAATGACAAACAAATGTTACAGAAAAAAACTAAAGTACTTTATAAGAAAAGAGAATTCCAAAACGAGTGGCCAGAAACTATTTCATTGATATTTTAAAGGCAGCAAAAAGAAAAAATGGCAAATAAGATGACATGAACTTGATTGCAAGAAGGACATATGAAGAGATAAGCTGAAACCCTATTAAAACGACCAAGAACAATTCCATAAGAAATGTAATAATTCAACGGCGTGGTTTGGCGATAGATGATCATGGTGGTATACGTCAATGTTGCACACGGTCTAATAAGGGCAGAGCACGTGATTGGGTCAAATAGTTTGAGTATATGTCATGATTAAGTGACTTTAACCATGAAAGAATGTTAAGAACGACCAGTTAACCAGAGTTTGTGGAAATCAGAAGAGGAAATTTCGCTCACGTCATTCTGTGCGTTCGACGGTGGTAGGACAAAGTGGGTTCCTCGTTGGTCTGGAAGAGAAACCTGAACCTTTATTCGACAACTGATTCTCTCTCCAACCAATATTTCGAAAAGAAACGATAAGTCTCAACTAAAACAACAGAAGTATGTGTCTTAGTTTCCACACGGTCCTGGCACTAGACGAAAAACATCATCAAAAAACGTTAAAGTTAATTTTGATTGATGTCATTGAATTAAGATACGATAATGTTCACGGCAAATATAGTTTAAAGGAAAATGTATTACGATATGTCAAAACATATACGTGGATTAAAAGAATATAAAATGTGTTTTAGATTCATGAATAATATGATGGTTAAAATATATCTAGAAGGAAAGCATTATCATTTTAAAATTAGTGTCTCTGAATTAAGTGACTTTATATTAATATAAACCAACATTTCAAACGCATATCATTATGTTCTTTTGAGACTCATGATCACCTTAAGTTAGTGTACTTTAATTAAGTGACATCATAAAATGAAATCTAAAAATATTACTTCTCAATCAGAACCATTTAGTCAGTTGCACTTACCAATCACTTTATCACACGGTTATTTTGCCATATACAATCGTATAGAAAATAGATCGTGTTAAATCATTGGAATTCGTCTGAGGTTCTGATTACCATCATTGTAGAATCCATTGACAAAATGGGTTGGAATTATCAATAAGGAACTTCCTATCCGTGTCCAGAAGTTGAGGTTTTGAACTGAATTGTTAGTGTGATGCAACTCTCGTCTGAAACATTTAGAGCGACACTATCTTCCAAAGAACATTGCGTGTGTTATACTCAGCTGATATATATACATATATACATTATGAGGAAATGGATATGTAATCCGACAGAAATGATTATGAATTGCATTTTATTATGAATAATCCCCCATTATTACACGTTGTTTGTATCATTTGGCGTAGACAACGTAAATAGAATAAATGATTAAAGAAAATTGGGCTGGTACAGGAAGTATATATATATATATATATATATATATATTCACTGGTAGAGCAACAAAGAAAGATAAGATCTATGTAGAACAAACAGGAAATTTGCATTCATAGCTCAGTTTTAAGAGTTTTAAAGAGAAACTTCATGCAAGAAATACCAAATTCTAATCAGATTTCATATATATATGTACATATATATCGTATAAACGAGTGGTGTTTGATCAACACTGCTTTGCTGCCATATAATTGGAACTGTTTTGTTTTTAAATCCCGAAATTGTGCGTGTATGATATTCAGACGAAGGTTTCTATCGACAAATCCCTCAAATCAGCTTTACCTCGCACAAAGCCATCACTTTCTTATTTGTTTTCCAATTCAGTTTATTGCTGAATAAACTTTGCTAACTAATCCTTGGGAATTGATTTGATGAGAGTATAATGATAAGTATACAATTAGCGTATGGAAAAAAAATGAAAGCTCTCCGACGGATAGAAAGATTGTGACGTCTTCCAGATGGAGTTTACTGTAAAACTAGGGACGACAAAGTCAATAATTGGTGGATGTGTTTCGTACGCAACCAGTGAAATCCATAAGCCTTTACTCATCTGTTGAAGTATTATTCGAGGTTGAATCAACATATCCATAGCTTGACACGTTGTTATAAGCTGAATTTTCATCTGAAATCTCACTGCATGATGTTCGATCGGTGTGTTTAATATTGACCACAGAATTAAGTAAATAGATAAGGAAGGTGTTTATGTCCGTAAATGAATCCATTGTGAGAAGTAAATGTATTCATATCATCGGGCTACGGACCTATTGATGCACCTACAAACGTATATATATATATATATATATATATATATATATATATATATATATATATATATATGTGTGTGTGTGTGTGTATGTATATATCTTTGATAATAATGTGCAATAAATGGCTTGAAAAAAGTTAACCGTCACAGCGTTTTTTTTTTTATTAACGACATAAAAATGAATCTGATGTCGGCAAGCTAGATTTCAGAGAACCTTAAAAATGCCCAGAGATAAACACATCATGCGACATCACAAGACGCCAGATCTAAAGAAAAACTCCAAGTCTGATCAGCTGTTTTCAGAGCGGAAGCGCTGGGAGCTACGTTTATATTTAAAGACGTCGTATCATTTTTATTACTTGAACATCCTGCTTGAATTTTATAATTATTTAAAGGCGCAGATGCCGATAGTGAAGGGAAAATTCCAATCTTTTTTTCTCAGAAAACGGGAAAACGGCAGTTCTTTTCATTCCTCCTCTCCCAACCATTCCCTGCCACACGTTCAATGTTATGAGGTATACATAGCTACCATTGTAGAGAAGACTTTCTTTTTACTACCATAACATTCTCATTGCACATCTGAAGAAAGCAGAGAATGAATCGGTCGAAACGTCGTGTCAACAACACAAGCAAAAAGAAGGAGCTCAATCGTCCAAAAAACTCTTTGAAAGTTCTACGTTATAAGCGTGGCTACCATTGGAGGAAAATGTTATGTTTACCGCCATCACATTCGCATAATACACCTGATGGAAGCCAGAGAATGAATCGGTCGAAACATCGAGGCATTCGAATATCCAACTATGTAGTGTAATGTCGTATGCATTTTTGCTGCCAATCCACCCCATAGCAACCTTTTTTCTTGATTTTACTTCCGTGAGAATCATCTGGTCATTGTCGAGTAGGTCATTTGGTCACTTGGTTTATGTCCTGAAGGCTTTCTGTTCTTATGGTAGGAATCCTCTGCTTTCCCATGGAGGTATATATTTTCTCTGTTATTTGTCCATATGGATGGAAAGCACTTGATCGGTCTGCATTTGCTTGAAGAGGTTCATTTTAGATGAAATCTGTTTTGCTTCTGGTCATCGATTCAAGGACCTATTTTCGGACAGATTTGGAGTTGCTGGTTCAGTCGGTAACGTGATTAATTTCTCCTACCAAAATGTGTTCATACCATAAGGCCCTTAGATGGCTATTTTTTCGGATTTTTTCGGATTGTTTCTTCTTTCTTTTCAAGGTGATTGAATTTAACTCCATGCTTTCTTTCTTTTCTCTGTCCAGAATATCTTTTTGAAATTGTGTATATAATTCTGGTGCTTCGTCATCCCCATATTCCATTCCAGAAATTATTTGGGTTTCTAATGTCTGGTTCTATGTTTTGTCTTCTTTTCCCATTATTTATCTCTTTGTGAAAATTGTTTTGAAAAAGTGCAGTTTTGCGTGAATCGAACAATTATTTCCACCTCATTAGTCTTGCCTCTTTAGACAGTCTTTTTTCGGTGTATTTCTTCCACTACAACAGACATCACTTTTTGTCTTATTTTGTATGAATCTTTTACTTTGGCTTAGGGTCCGTTCTTGTAAGTCTTGCAGCCTTTACTTGTTTGGTGATCTGTACTTATAATCTCATTTCTTAAACGAGTTTGTTTTTTTCTTGCCAGACGAGTTTTTTCTTGTGTTATACATAATTTTGTCCTCGTTTTTGCTCTCAGCTTAGATGATGTCTGTCACATTTTCACTTCCAATATGTTGTAGATTTCTATTGACGTGTCCGTACACAGTTACTCTGCATCATTATCGCCATCATCATAAATAATAATTATAATAACATTAATCATGATGATGAATTCGCCATCACAGTCAATAAATGAATAACCGTAGCATCAAAATTTGAAGCCATGTAAAAAAATTGCGTCGAAGGATAGATATGGTCAAAATAAATACTATTTTTGAAATCACTTGCGTTTTCCAAGGGAAAACCCCTAAAATATAGTAAAAAGCTTCTAGAAACATTTAGATTCTGGGG
>OY735206.1:68552763-68625263 GCA_963457665.1 Thysanoteuthis rhombus
TTTTTTAATGGATTCTATGATGTCCCTGACTCTTGTCTTTTCTCAGATGTACTGTGCTATCTTGTGGTCTCTCCATGAGACGCCCGGCATAATTTTCTCACGTGCACGTTGCATAGTTCTAAATTTGCAGATCTGTCTCTTGGTTAGGTTCCATGTTTCAGCTCCATGAGTGACTTTTGGGAGGATGCATTGGTTATACACACTTGGTAAATGATTGCATCCATCAAGAACTTACCCAAGTCTGTGGAACAAATGAATCTCTGAAGACAGAGATAACTATAAAACATCTGCTGCTCATTTGATCTTGTCCATTTCGAGGTCAGCATAGACAATCCGGCATTTAGGAAGCGGTGATATTATGATAATATTATTAACATTAATAGGAAAGGTTGAAACTATACAAACCACATTACAAACCGGGCAAGTGGTGTGAAACTGTAAACCACAGCAATGCTGTAAGAGAGTGGAGGGGGGCTGGAGATTTGCAATAACTCAGTCTCCAGTGGTGACCACCAGACAATTGGTGTGAATAATAATAATAATAATAATAATAATAATAATAATAATAGCTAAACAATAACGATCATGATAACAGTGCGTTAAAGAATTTAACAAAAAGCGATAATAATATAAATATTGGTCATATGCAATCGGCGCTTAAATACAACCATGGTTATTGTTTCATTTTCTAATCGTGTTGTTTTCAATGGGAAACCCACAAATTTGCCAGTTTGCCAGACTAAACTTATTAAATATTCATTTATACGAGCTGTTTGCCTAGTGGCGGAAATATTTCCGTACTCTGTTTTGCTACAAGAGAACAGTTTTCGAACGCTGACTACTGAGGACTCTACGTTCTTACGATTTGGAAGGTGAAACATAATCTTCCATAATTTAGATAAAGGTATAAAAAAAAGGCGTCTCGCTATTGGAAGATGTTTAGCAATGTGGTATCATGGATCTTTGATACTGTGTCCTGAGTTTGATCCTCAGTAGGTGCCCTATATTTGTAATTCTGTACCAAACTGTCAATCTTACTATATATATATATATATATATATATATATATATATATATATATAATTAATTAATTATCGTTAAAACTAACGCTCCTTTCTTCTGGATTGAGCACTCTTCATGCAGGGCAACTCGTCCATAAGCTATAGAGCAATGATCTTCCAACTCTGGAATGTAGCACTATTGTGGATGGGGTATCGTGCGTAAATAAATATATCGCATAAATTCAGTCTTACTGGCCGCCCTACTCTGCGTAGTGTAGGTAAAATGCCAGCCTCTGTGTCTGAAGTGAAGGTTTCAATCCTACCTCGTGGTACTGGATGTGGTATTGAATAGTCTATAGCCACACTGAAAAGTTGTAATACTTCGAAACAGCTGTCTGTGGATGACACAATTATTAATAATAATTACATACATGCATGCATGTGTATAGTTTATATTTATATGTATGTATATATACATAATATATATAAACCATATATATATACAGATTTTATATAAATGAAAGTTTTGAATTCCATGTTGACTAAGTAACGAACCTATATATATATATATATATATATATATTGTACTGATGTACACACACATGCATATGTATGTACGAAAGAAGCTTTGCATGTGGCATACAGAATATATCAGTAATGCAATCCACCATCTGTCGCTCCTCACGTCTTGAAGGAGAAACGTGCATATGTGCTACTCATGGTCAGATCGAGACCGGTGGAGTATTTCAAGCGACAATTAGCCTTCACATGAACCTCAGTCAAACGATGGCGCAGGCCGCCGACTAAGCCGGCGTAGCTATAAATGGCCTTATGTAAACGGCACTGAGATCAAAAGTTATTATCAAGGGGCCATATGATAAATAGGATTCTGAATCAGATGCTGGGTCTAATTTTATGGACAATAAAAAATACTTCGCAGACCAAATCTACACATGCACATCAATTGGCTTGGGAGGAAAAGGGGAAAGGACATAACAGAAAGCGGTTCATGCTTCGTTTTTTATCTCATAAAACTGCCGTAAAAAATTTCCTCTATGACAGTGGGAAAAAGCGGAGTTTTCGGCCTAAAAAAACTGTTTGATGCCGCTCTGCCTACGCATCTAAAGGGAGCGCGATTTGTTTTGTTTTATGGCCGCTTAGTTATCGGGCGCAGCTTCTTCACAGCACGTATGGAAGTGTAGCAAAAAATACTATACATGGCATCATCAGCGTTTGATTCTGGCAAATACGTTATTTATTACGGTGTTTAGCCGGCAGCAGAATTATTCAATGTCTGGGAAAAGACGACAGGATCTCGTTTGAACTGATCCACATACGTCTGGGTTTCCAAGCTAAGCATTCGTCAAAAATGAATAAAGTTATTTATTCAGGGGGTCAATATCATCTTTGGAGAGCCATACAAGATTATGAAGGAATTACTGTTTGGTAATTACGCGTCGCTTGGTGGTATTCATAGTGATGCATTGGTCGAAATAAGTGATGGTCTGAAGGTGGAAGGTTCCAAGAACTTCCCATCTTACGCCTTGATTGATTGCTGCACCGCCTTTGTAACAGAAGTATTGGTATTGCCCTACAGAGGAATTACTGGTCAATTTCCTTTTCTGATCTTTTCTGGCCCAATGCAACATTAAAAAAGAAGCCAATTTCTTATTGTTGCTTTTTGCAGTAAAAGTTTGTCATGGTTCCAACAGTTTTTAATTAAAGACTCACATCCAATTCAAATTCAAATTCTTTATTCTTCAAATTCCTCCGCATAAAGGCAATATAAAGTACAATGATAATGACATCGATAAATAGAAATAACAAAAAAATACAAAAGACAGGACCGATTGGATGTATGGAGGGGGATATTTAGAGGAGGAGCTGTTCAAGTAGATAAACTGACGAGACAACAACTCCATCCACCATTTTAGAATCTGAAATCATATAACGAGAATACAGAATTTGATATTCTTCATTGCAGGGAAAATACATATTCTTACAAGTGATTTTTTAAGATTTTTTTTGAATTGATATTTAGAAGTAGAATTTTTAGTTGGAACAGGTAAGTCATTCCATAGTTTGGTACCGAGATAACGGATTGAATCCTGTAGAACGGTACATTTTGTTTAGATTGAGAAGTCGAAAATTTTTCTGTGTCTAGCCACGATTTTCTTCGTTTTGGATTCTCTTGTTTATTACATCTAACATTGCCAATGACTATCTTTTCTAGAAATGACATCTTTATTGCACCTTATATCGGTCAGTAAATACCACGGCAGTAATTACATCGACTTACGTTTCCACGTTTCTCAGATCCTTATCTGATTATCATAGGTTTCATTGGTAACTTACCATAGTTACTTGAATGCAGTCTTGTGTTATTTTTGTGACGTCTTCCTCTATTCATTTGAATTACTTCTATTATCATTGGGAATATTTGACGTATCTTCATTGGTGAACACGGAGTAGTATTCTTCACTAAGACTTTCAGCAATATCTTTAGTTTTCATGATTAGGTATAGATCTAAGTCGAGCAAAAACAAAAGGTAAGTGCTTAAACGTTAACAGATGTTTGTTTCGGAGAGTCAATGTGAAATTCCGTTGTCATGGCGTCTGAGAAGTTCCAAAGGTTTGTATACGATGTACTACAGTTGGAGGTTTGCACAAGCAATAAAGAGCTGAGTGTGCTGTAAACTTTTGCATCTCCCTAAGTTAGACAACATAAATGAAAGTAATCGATCTTCTCGTGCTTAATTTTTCTTTTCTTTTCTTTTTTTGTTTAATCTCATTAGTCTATGACGTTCCAATTATTCTGCCCGCTGGAGATAGAATTGATTGTGAAAAGGGAAAAAAAGATCGGTCTTCGAAAATGTTTAACAATTTTCCTTTTTTTATGGGGGTTGTCATAATTATCCTTTCCCAACCCCAGGGGAATAAATATTGTTTTGGCAGCCATTTTGACTTTTGTGAACGAGTGTTGACTTCTGAAATTTTATTGACTTCTCGAGAAATAGGGAAAAAGTGTTTGTAGCCAACATTTTCATTATTGACTAATTAGGATTTTAGATATAAATTGAATGGACAAGATAGTAAAATGCAAAATGCAACCCTTAAAACAGTAATACTCCCAAACATCTGCATTTATGGACATTTGTTGGTTATACCATCTACTTTAACTCCGAATTTCATGAACCATATATATATATATATATATATATATTGTTATTACTTTTAGGGTTGAGTTATCTATGAAGGAAGATTGCTCAATATGTACACCTATGTAAGTGAGAGATTATAGAACATTCAGCACTTTGCAGTGACTTCGAGTTTCATGTCAGTGCCAGTCGATGTGCTTATTTCTAACTGGAGTCAAAAGATATTTCGTGAACGAGATTTCAAAAGATGCATGTGTGTATGCATAAGATATTAATTCACTCAATATCATCCTCTTCATCATGATTATCATTGTCACTGTCATCAGTCATTTCAGGTCCTCTACTTAATAATGGCATTTCTAAACTCCTACCGTGAAGGTTGTATGGTTATATATATTCATAAATTCTTAATGCGTTATATTACTTTGAATCTCTATTTGAAATGATTTCCCGTTAATGATACGGTAAATGTATGTCGACTGCGCAAATAGAATAAACATTTAAAGGAAACGTAGCGGTTGCAGGAATCGAACCTGTGACCAACAAGGTAGCCACTTTGATGTGGCGTTACTCTTACTATTGGCGAAATAGCAGATGGTCAGAAAAAGTCCAAAAAAACTGCTTTCACTACAAATTCTCATTTTGTTCAATCATAATAACAGGAGATCATTTCAAACAGAGTTTCAAAGTTATTTAACGCATTCATAATTATTCCTGTCGGATTATGTATTCATTTCATAATAATATAATTGTGCACGTTGATTTACTGAATGTATGCGTATTTGAAATAAATAAGGAACAAAGAAGCTATTATAAGGTTTAATACAGATGGATGCTCATGATAGATCTTTTTAACGATCTTTTGATCCTCTGCTGAGTTCGGTACTCGAAAATGTCTGGTTATGTTTCATTTTCACTTTGTTAATTACTTTCGCTTTGTTTTGTTTCATTTTATTTAGTTTAATGTTGTATTAGGAATCAAATTTGAATTCGAATTACCTCCCTTGCATAGCTATTTGATTGAAAAAAAAATTCCTCGTAACATCCTTTTTGATATCTGAATTTGAAATTTGGTTTTCAATTTCTTGTTAGTGGCTTCTTGTATTTTTTATTTCTCAACTTTTCATAGCATTGTTCATAATCATAATCAATTATTCAGTATATATATATATATATATATATATATATATATATATATATATATGATTACATATATATATACATATATATATATATATATATATATATATATATATATATATATATATATATATATATATATATGCTACTCACTGTACCATTTGTTGGCTTCAAGAAGACTTTTGATTCAGTGGAAACCACCAAGGTCATTGATACAGTCGTACAACTAAGCATAGACCTTATATATGTCAGTGAATTGTCGCATATCTACGAACACAGCAGATTACATAAGACTCCAATCCCTTTCATCTAGAAAAGTGGGTGAGACAAGACGATAACAGCTCATTCACACTCTTCTCAGTCTTCCTCCAGATGATTTTCTGAAACCCAGACTAGGAAAATACAGGAATCAGAATAAATGGAGAAAACCTAAGTAACCTCAGATTTGATGACGTCATCGTCTTTTTGCAGAGAGAGAGAAAGAGAGAGAGAGAGAGAGAGAGAGAGATTTTATAATCTCATTGTTGTACCACCAATATAGTCATAGTCTGTCAGTAATGGTTGCTTCAATTCCTGACCACTGACAATCCCTTTCACCCTAATTTTCAGAGCACAATCTGCTCAGTCGCTGAGATTGTTTCCAACTAGATTTCAGATAATAAGAAATGGCGAAATTTAGCGTTTAACCATCGATTTATTTCTATACTGACAGAAAAAAGTGGGGTAGAGTTGTAGTAAAGTCAGTGGGTACCGATGAGAAATTCTAAAACCATAACTATTTATTCCTAGTTGTAGATTGAAAGAAAAACAATCGAAATAGGAAAAGGAATAAAAGGATAATTCGGTGCTGAAATACAACTGTTGTCATCCCTACTAGAATTCTTGAAGGTTTTGAGATAAGTTTCATAAATCCTGCCTGTGATGTCACGGGGTTGTCAGTCTTATCAGGAAGAAATTCAATTCAGGGGCGTAGTAGAGGGAGGGTTGGGAGGTGATTTTAAATTTCCCTTCTCGTGCCCTAATGGAGAGAGAGAGAGAGAGAGAGAGAGAGTCCCTTCAGCTCTATGAATAGTAGTTCACCTATTGCATTTCACGTATTTTTGAACAGGTGTTTTTTTTCTTTTCCTTATTTACATTCTCATTCTTCATTTCGTTTAGTTGCTGTTCTCTGCACCTAAAAAATCCTGGGCTAAATTCTCCAGGAAATACGGGTCATATTTAAATGAAGAACAAAAGAAAAAAAATTCAAGGTTCCAGACGAGAAAATGACCAACCTTTGAATCCTTGAGATGACATCCTAATCTGTTTTCTGTCTCATCGCCAAAGGAAGCCGGGTTTTCGATTATTTACATAGCCAACCAGACAGTCCTTTTTCTTTGTCTCTTTTGGGGTTTTATTGATTCTTTATTGTTTTCATTTTATTTATTCATTCTCTCAACTCTATTGACTCTTTCATCTTCTTCTTTTTTCTTTCCCCCTTCTTCTCCCTAGTCACTTTATTGACGTCATGCCTGTCATTTTATATTCTATTCTTTATTCTTATGTTTTTTTCTTATTTCCCTCCCTCTCTCCCTCTCTCGATCTCTCGATCTCTCTCCATCTCAGTTCCCTTGTTAAACATTCGTGTTCCTGTGAGAAGAACATTTTTTTTTCTTCTTTTAATCATCTTTATTTTCCTGCGTCTCCTTTTTGGTTTGATTATTTGTGAACTCAGTATGATAGGTACTAGCGAAAGCAGGAGTCTTAGGGATCATGTCATAGCAGAATGGTTAGCAAACTGGTCATACTGTCCGATTCGCTAGTGTCATGAGTTTGATCCTTACTTTTTTGTCTCTTCACTATGATGCTGTGTCAGGCTAAGTAAGACTGAGCACTCTTCTACTGAAAGACAGTTTCATCATTGAATCCTAGTTAGCAAGATAGTCTTGCAAAACTATAACTTCAATGCAGAGAAAACCCGATTAAATTTCAAGGTCTCGTAATTTCTTCCTTTCTTATGATCAGATCGGTTATGCGAATCAAAGATACTCACCCGTCTATCTCGTTCGGATATTCAAGGTTTTCCAGTAATGAGCACTTTCCTTTCATGATGCCCCCAAACATAACAACTATCAACTTGTTAGTGTTGAGCGTCTGATTCTCATTGCGTGCACCTCGACTGTGATGTGTCTCATCGTAGGGTAGAGGTTAACAAGCTTGTCTTTCTAGACATAATACCACACTAATCGTCTTGGGTCGTATCATGCAAAACATAGTTAATATTAAGGTGACTACCAAGGGATGATGGTTAACGAACTCATGTTGCAGATCATAGATAGTGTAGTGAGTTTGAACCTCACTGGGTGCTTCACTTTTACGATCTTTTCCGCCTGTTAATCGTAGCGAATAACTATCTCGATGTGGAGCAATGTTCATCAAACTTATCTCGTAGACTACTACTGTAATGAGTTCAAACCCCACTGGGTGTCCTTTACTTGTGGCTTTGTGGTGGACTAAGCTAAGCTCAGTGAGAAACAAAAAAAAGAAATTGCATTCCTCAGAGTAGCATGATAGTTGGCAAACTAGTCTTGCAGAACAATTAATTAGTGAATTGAATTCCATTTCCAGTAAGTGTCCAACTACCGTTGCCTTTTCCTAGACTAAGCTAACTTAGCATACAGAGAAATCAATGACACCTGAGATAGTATTGAAATTTTGACCTGGCACTTGTCTGTTTTCAAGCACAGGCAGAAAGCAAATGCTGGTAGACTGTTATTAGAGTGGTTAATTCGTTCCAAAGGTTCCCGCACTGTTCGAGACAACTGTTCAAAGTCTCAGTACGTTTTAATGCGTTTTTTTCCAACGTTTTTTTTTACATTGATTTGAACACCAATACCTTAACTGCATTATATCGAAACCATGCTCAAATTTTAGATTTAAAAAATGAGAAATTTTTTTGGTTCATTCATCATATTTACTTTCAAGTATCGATATTGATGTACTGTATATGGAGCTGAAACATAAAACAAAGGGACTGATATAAATATAGAAATGCTCTGCAGATTATTTCAGTATAGGAATGCAATGTAAATTATTTCAATATAAGAATCCAATGTAAATTATTTTGATATAAGAATGCATTGTAAGTTATGTTGATATAGAAGTGCACTGGATTTTCTTTAATGAAGAAATGTACAATGAATGATTTTTGATACAGAAATGCACTGTAAATTACATTAATATAGAAATGCACTGTAAATTATTCTAGTATAAGAATGCACTATGAGTTATTTCAATATAGAAATGCACCATAAATTTTGTTGCCAAGAAATGCACTGTAAATCATTCAAATAAAGGAAAGCACAGTAAATTATTCTAAAATAGGAATTGCTCTGTAATTTTTTCAATATAGGAATACATTGCATCTAAGAAAGAGGGGATTTCCAGTATTTGATAATTTAGGCATGGATTACAGACAGATAAGATAATGCTATTACATATATGATATAAACGCATTACTAATGATTTTACCATAGAAAAACACCTTACAATTAATTTTTCTATAGAAATAAATTATAAATGATTGAATTATAGAAATATATTGCAAACCGGAGAAAAGTATTGTCAGTCGTCAGGCATTAATGCAAGTGTTACAGACAGTATATTACCATTTCATGTGTTGTGTTTATAAATCAGAGCTTCAACTGAGGCTTTTCCCACACATGACCACACTAACCGGATATATGAGACCTTAAACATCATCATTCTGCACTTGAAATTTCGAATGCATACGTGCACACACATAAACAATCGTGGTTTCCTTTTTCTCTCTATTCATATACAAAAGAAAACCTAATTAATGCATAATTCCAAAAGCCCTGAATAAATTCGTGATGAATATTCATTCCGGTTTTTGAAATGTGTGAAAAAGATAGGTTTCGGTTAGTGTTTGTTCCGATGCTGATGTCAGATAGAGAAGTCCGGTCGGTTGGTTTGGCATAATGCCATCTCAGCAACAAAGGTAGCCACAATAAGATGCGGCCGGAAAATATCGAACCAGGAAAACAGAACAGTGCAACGTATTGTACTTGGGTTCGGACTAAGCGACGCAGAAAACAATCGGCTTTAGAAAAGCAAAAACGAGTCTCGGGAGAATTTAGATGTGTCAAATTCAGCACGCGCTGCAAATAAGTTAAATTCACAAGGTTCTGAAAAGACAACCATTGTTGCAATTCACAAGGATTTCTAAGCAGTACTGAAAATACGATGGCCGAAACAATAGGCTTATAAGCATAAAGTCACACGGAGTCACATCAGTATGTACTGGCTACGCAGTTATATTTCCTACCTTCGTTGACTTGGAAATATTCTGCCTCTTCAAATTTAGTTGATTTTAATATAGTTTGAATTCATATCAAATCGAACCATTTCCACTTTTTGTACATAAAAGTCGGCTTATAGACAGTCAATTATCGGTAAGAACAGCCCAGATACATGTCCTTCTGTGTGACCTCTTAATCTGACTTGTCTTTAATCAAAACGTTTGATTTACAATTATTATTTGTTTGTTTCTATCAATTCGTGGTACAGATAAATGTTCTGCAATCTGTATTTCTTTTAATTCGACCAAAATTTGATCAAAACGTTTTATTCACGTTTGTTTGTGTTTACATCATCAAATCTTGTGGTCTGACCTATTTTTTATCCAATCAAAATCTGTTCAAGTCATTTTATTCCTTTCCTATTTTGATTGTGTTTCTTTCAATCTACAGTGCAGGTAAAATTTCTGTGATCCAACTTATTTTTTAATCAGTCTAGAAATTGTTGAGAATGTTTTATTCTTATCTGGTTTTATTTCTATCAATCCATTATACAAATGCAAGTCTAATAGTAATAAAATTTGATCAAAACGTTTTACTCATCTTTTCTTAATGCTGTGTTTCTATCCGCCTATGTTGCAGGTACAAGTCTTGTAATTGGTCTTCCCTTTAATCCAATCTATATTTAATGAAAATGTTTTCTTAAAGGTTACTGTAAAGGTTTCTATCACTCAATGGTAATGAAATTCATGAGGGCCATAGTGTTTTGTTTAATTGTTTGTGCGTAATCTCATTCTCTCTCCTCTGACTCAGAAACTATTCGGCCGATCTGAACTGCAGCCTTTTTGTTCATGCTTAACGGTGTCTTTTTTTAAACCTTTATTTCTTACTCTACTCCATCGAAATATTTCTTTTGGGTCATCTTGCCGGCCTGAAGCCCGGGTAAAGGAGTAAGGTTGGGCCTCAGGCTAGCTACTCCAACCCGTGAAAACCCATTTGCTACAGAAATGCAACAACAGCAGCCCTCCAGCGATTGCTCTTGCGAGAGGCTTGTTAGAAAGATTCCTCTTCAGGAAGACTTATGATGCATGCTGATGAAAGGCCACAGAAAACAAATTCACAGACATCTTTTTTAACGACAAAGGCAAAAAATAAGGTAGGATGCTGGAACATCAGGACCCCATTCGAGAGCAGGATATCAACTAGAGTGGCCAACTGTTATTCATTGGGAAAAGGAACAGTTTTGAACGGACCTGGAGAAGATCAGACGAGAGTGAGACAGTGGCATCCACACTGGTATAGGTTTAACTGATGGGAATTGACGAGAATCGAGTCTGTTTGCGTGCTGTGCTCCACCATCAGTTTGATAAATAACAAGAAACGTTTTTATGGATATAAAGTTCCTCAGATGCACGTTTGGATGGGGCTACACCTTATGGTGTGTGGAGCAGTTTACCATGACTGTCATGAAAAATAATTTTCAGCCCATCGTACAAAATTACAGCTTATAGTATTTCGGTCATTTTTCTTCATTGTTGCCAATTTATATATGTTGTACCTAAATTCATATGTATCAGTTGCTAATTTAGATATCTTATGTATGTACATTTAGATAATTCTAAATTTTTTATTTCTTTTTTATCAGATTTATTGAGAACCACTGATCCAAAAAACTTCGAACTCGATACTGCACTGCCTTGCGGGCTGACATACATATCTATCGGATATCAACTTCGTACATTGGCCATTGTCGAGTTATTGTGGTGCATATACAAACACACTTGCAACCAGACGGACGGACTTCCTCAATTGTCGTTATATATATATATTATACATAGAGATGGATAGATAAAGAGAAAGGGTTAGAATAGGGGTTCTCTGTGTGTGTGTCGACAATTAAAATGTAGTGTTTCATTTTTACTTATTGAGCCCCACCAACTTTTTACGTTACCCGATATGTATGTAGATACAACATTAAGTACGTAGCCTAATGATAGAAAACTGTTCATTTTAAACAACAAAAGCTTGTCTTTAAAAATAATCTCCATTCTTGCCCATGCATTTATGTCAGTATTGAATATTAATCCCATACTTCGATGATTATACAGTGGAAATTTCAGATTAAATCCAGCTAATTACTGCATGCCTCGCTCCGGAATTATTGATATTATATACTTACATACATTCATTCATGAATTACATTATTTGAAACTCTATTTGAAATGACATCCCGTTGTTACACAGAGGATAAGCCACTCGGCACAGACAGCGTAAATAGAATAAACTATTAAAGAAAAAAGGGGCTGCAACCGATAAGTTAGCCAGTTCAACGTAGCATAGACCGACAGAAAGGCAAAGGCCCAGATAACTGCTTGTTCATTCAGTGTCCATGTCAGCGCTGTTGTTTCTAATGTGGGGAATTATATTTTCAAAAAATGAATATATAACGTGACACAATATTTTTATGGATGCTTTATATCATTTGAAACTCTATTTGAAATGATCTCCCGTCGATACACTGAGAAAATAGAGTTTCAAATAAAATAATGCATTCATAAATATTACGTGAAGGTATTAGAATAATGATGTGAGTGAAAATCTGTTTCATATCAGTAAAAAACTTCTGGGTTGACTCTTCTAATTATGCAACAGGCCTATGAGAAGGATTGTTGGTACCATACAAGTAGTAGAAGCAAAAAAAAAAAAAAAACACCTGCCGAAGAGGATGCAAAATCAGGACAAACTTTCTGGTCGACAGAAGATCACACTGAAAAAGTGTGTGCTGTGATTCGTGGAAATCGTTGCCTAACACTCTATCAGCTCTTGGAAAACTTTCGAGACAATCACACGACAACTTCCACAAATCAGATAAATTCTAAAACCTTCCTTGTTCAACTTGGAGGAAAAAAAGCCAGACGACGCAGAGCTACTCAAATGACATCGCATCTGCGTCTGTCTGGTCAGAAATAAACTACAAAAATGGACTCTTTAATTGGAACAAATTCACTATTTTGTTTTCATCGAAAATCGTTTTATAGAAATGCAAATATCTCCTTAAATTTCTCAACGGGTTATATATATATATATATATATATATATATATATATATATATATATATATGTGTGTGTGTGTGTGTGTGTGTGTGTGTGTGTGTGTGTGTGTGTGCGTGTGTGCGTATACATATATATATGTATTTATATATATATGTATATATATATATAATTGTATGTATATATATATGTTTAAATTTTTTTTCGCCATCTCCGAAAAATAAAAAATCCTCCTGCGTCCTGCGTGTGTTTGAGTGAATGTAATCTAAATGTTTAATATATATATATACATATATATATATATATATATATATATATATATATATATATTTTAGAAAGCTTCGCAGCTTTAAACACTAAACATTAAAAAACTTCGATTTTTCTTTTTGTGTTACTTCAGATATTTCCCAATATCTGTTAATGCAATTCATGTAATTTTCCTGTTTCACATATACTTTGTTATTATGGTACTATGTGTGAATTTTCTCTCGTTGGAATCATCAGTTGTTTACCATGCAACCGTTTTGGGGATTTTGAAAACAAAACAGTTGTATTAACATGGCATCCCAGCAGGGTTATACAAACACCTTTCAGCTATTATTTTAGTATAAAGCTAGTCATATGTACAGTTTATTATTTCATATAGGGTATTATCATAATGTATTGTATATGAATGTTATTTCATACTACACATCATTCATTTTTTTTTTCTAAAATACTGCTTATTGACGTAGATTAACCCCAAAACTTATTTAGCGATGAAAAATCAGTACGTATAATAATAGAAGTGAACTGCTGTTCGTAGAACTTCTATTGAGTGTTTACCCATATATAAATATATATATATATATATATATATATATATATATATATATATATATATATATACACACACACACACATGTATACATTCAACTGTTTTATTTTATATAATTCTTATTAAATATGAAATCATATGTATGAATCATCATATTCAAAATAAAATCAGCAAGACTAGAAAGAAGGATGTTGAAAATATGTGCTGATTTGTTGTCACTTGCTCCCTTTCTAGGAGAACGACACAAAGCAGCTATGAGCTCCCGCCCCATTTGTTTGTGCAAGCGTATGTGAACCCGCCCACGTGTGTATATGTATGTAAGGTCGTATGTGTGTATGTGCGTGTGTTAGATAGGGGAATGAGAGAAAGCAAGAGATGCAGAAGAGGGGAAATACGAATAAAGCGACTGAAAGGTTGAAATAATTTTCGTTTGAAGGCAGGAAAAATGTTTGTATTAACAGAAAAAAAATGTCAGAGTTTAGGGGTTGTTGATAAGTAATAATATTAAATTGGATAAAATCTTTCTCTCCTAATTCCGTAAGGTGTCAGATCAAAGGACTAAACGCAGAAAAACTGACAATTTTGATCTTTTGTTTCGACATTGGGTCCGAAAAGTGGACACAAAATTAGTCAGTGTTATTTTCATTGGTATTAGTAATAGTAGAAATAGTTACTGGTGGCGCTGATTATGTTCTTTTATCTTTAGTAATAGTAGTCATCATTTGGGTCAATTGTATTTTTTATTCGCAGTAGGAATAGTTCATTTAGAGTAGTCGTTGTCATCGTAGTCAACTAAGACCTCGTTATATTTCGCCGTAGCGTACAGAGGAGAACAAGGGTTCGAAGATAGTGTTGCATCAGTCCTCCGCATGAGTAAAGCTTGTCTACCTTGGAAGTCATGATTCTAAACCCAGGCAAAACATCAACCACTGGCACTTACAGATTATACGCAACTAACCCAACAAATAAATCTTTTAGTAAGCTTAGCTTGAATTAACAAAAGGCACATAGTGAGGACAAATCTCATAACACGTGCAAATTGATATGTGAGACAGGCTTCTTAATGTTAACCATCTCTTTATGAGGGGTGCCTGACTATGTAATCTTCATTTATATTCAAGTAGGTTTGACTCAAGACGGCTTAATACAGACTGGCGTAAAATGGAAACAGGAAGATTGTCTTGCGCCACTTTTCCAAGTGAATATAATTCAATGTCATCATCATCCTTTTAGTATCCGTCGTTGGAAATAGACTTTTCCCCAACATTCACCACACCTCTCTATCATAGATGTCGCGGAGCCAATACTTTCTGAAGTTGTCTAGTACGTCACGCCGTCTCATATTTTGCATGCCACAGTTTCGCATATGATCTCTGGGAATTTACATTGTGAGTCGTAATGCCCACCTTAAATTCTTGCTACATGACAAATCTATTATCATTTGAGTTTTCTAATGGTTCCTATGATATCTGTGACTCCTATTTTCTCTCTGGGCTGTACTATCTTGTGATCCCTCCATGTGATATTGAGCATGATTTTCTCCGGTGGACGTTGTATGGTTCTCAGTTTAATGGTCAATATTTTGGTTATATTACATGTCTCAGCTCCATAGGTAACTATCAGGGTTGGGGGGGGGGGTACATTGATTGTATACTCTTCTTTTTAGGACTAATATGATTTTCTTCTGGGAGATTGAGCTTGCCCTACTGGAAACTTGTCAATCGAGAGTGACTATTCGCTTGATTTCTCTTTGTTTTGAGAATGTCATTCAGATTTGTTGTTCTAAGTAGATGTAATGGTCCACTATTTTCAACTCTGCGTTTTCTATTCCGATTGTTGCGTCTTTGTCCTCTATATGTTTGTCGTAGATGACATTTGTTTCACTGAAATTCAACTGGAGGTCTACTTTCTTGCCTTTTTCATTTGGTTCGCTTAGCATTGTTTGGAGGTTGTCATGAAAGTTCCCAGGAACGATGTCATCAGCAAATCTGAGATTACTTGGATATTCACCGTCTATTCTGAAACTTCTAATATTAAAATCAGCACTTGAAATTCCAGCTTTTACCTAATTTCGGACATCGAAAGGGCACCATCTCAATCAAGTGACAAGCCTGACCTTGTCTTCATTATCATCCGAAAGAAATAATAATTTATTAAGTTCTGTTTAGCTGGACAAAAGCAGAGACGGAAACTGGTTTTGGTGAGGCTTAGTTTTGGGAAGTAAGTATACAGTAAGGTCTCCTTTTATAGACATTGAACAAAAAAAAAACCCCTCTAAATTGAAATTTGAGTATACAATATAGACCTACATAATCGCCTACGCCACATTTCCATTCTTGGACATAGAGCTAGTCAACCAATCAAAACAAGTTACTAATAGAGCAAAGCCGGTTGATTTGCTTATTACTTTACGCCAAACATCTATTTTAAGCATAGCTCAGGCTGGCACATGGTCACAATAGCAGGACACTCACTGGATAAGGCAATCAATGCTGTGTTTTCAACACATATCTTGAATTTTCTATGACTGTTAATGTTTCTAAGTTTATATTTTGAAAGTAGCCTATAATCTTATACTACAGCCTAGAACTTGCTATATATAACCACTCAATGAACAAATTTTTTGGAAATCAAACGAAAAAACATCGCCGAACATGTACAAAAGTTAATTTTATTATCAAAATAATTGTCATTAATGGCATAACTTTTAATCTTCCAAGAGAAAATGAAGAGGAAGAAAAGTAATGATTGTGATTTACTTATAAAAGTAAGTAAGATATATTTCTGCTTGAACTTAATATTTTTTATTTGAGTCTTTTTTTTTTTTTTGCGATGTTGATCTGAGTGTTCCCTTAAAATCTCATTGGCATCCCTTCTGTTGAGTATCGAACTCAGTACAGTAGCCAACTCACTGCCTTCTACCTCAGGCACTCAAAAATATTAGTAGTGGTGACGAGAACACATGAAGAGGTACATCTTCTCTCTCTCTCTCTCTCTCTCTCTCTGGATATTCATGGCAAATCTATGTACTGTATGTATTCTGTTACAAACGTGACAGTATGAGAGCTTGATAGTTTGAGAGTGTATTCTGAGCTAACCTCTCTCTTGGCTCTGTTATTTTTGCAGTAATCCTTCCACCATAAGACTTAATAACAGTGGTTCATTAACAGATAAGATTCAGAATCGAGGGTGAGAACTTTAAGAAAAATATCTATTTTAATAATTTTACAAAAAATTAAAATTCCCCTTTGGAGGTCTACAACAATCACAATAACAATCCCTAAGGTTCAAATTACAAGGATCAAAGCCAAATGGGATTAGCCAAATAGTCAGATCTTGTCGTTACTGGCAGGGATTATAGGATCAGATTATGCAGTAATAATCCAACAAGATACTTTAGAGAGACTTATTATGTACTTTATATGCTATTCAAGTACTAAGGATTCATAGAAACACAGACAACAGTAATTGACGAAGTGTTAGTCAGATTACAGATCCTGTAACTGTACCGTTGACTGATACAAACACAGAGTAAATATGAATAAAACATTTTTGCTAAAATCGTAGTCGGGTTAAATGGAGTTCGGACATCGAGGCTTGAACTTGTAACATGGATTGAACACAAACAAATATTGAATATGAATACTATGCATACTTTGATGGATAGCTAGAAACGCACAGAGTTAATATGAATAAAACGTTTTCATGACATTTTTGTACAAGCACCGTGGATAAATAAAACACAAGTCGTAAATGTGAATAAAACGTTTTGGTGAAATTTTTGCTCGGGTTCAAAGAATGTCTGATTAGCGGATGTGAGTTCAGAAATTCTTTTTTTTACACTTTTTCGTTAAACTCCTACCATTTTTCTGTTTTCACGCTTCGTTTTGACTTTGTAATGTGTGTATATACGTAGGGAGGATTACTAGAAAAACAATGACGCTAAAATCAAGAGACGTAAGTGTTCTTTTCAATTGAAGAAGAAACCAAATAATCTTGTTTTATTTTGTCAGAGATAATTTCGTCTAGCCATTTTTTTTGTTTCAGCTTAATTAAATTCCATATTTTGTGTTAACCGAATTTGACAAATCGTTTGTACTTTGTGGAATAAACTCATAAATATGCTCACCTCTGCACTCTGAACGTTTCTCTATCTCTATTACTTTTAAGGTTTTTTTTCTTGGCAAGAACATCAATAATCTCTTTAATGTCTCAAATAGTTTATTGTCTTCTCTTTTTTATCGTCTGGAAACAAGTCTTTTTCTCTTAGAACGTGTATAAAATTATGGAGAAAGAAAGACTGAGTTTTTAAATTGTATCTCTTCCAAAATCAATCAAGTGAAAATGCACTGTGAATGAATCCGCTGTGTTTTACTTGGCGATTAAAAAGGAAACGAGTATGATTTTTTCAGAAGAGAAAGCTACCAAAAAAGCTCAATCGATAGCAATATTTCAACGTCAGACGCTGAGAAACTATTTCCAGAACATCTATCTCTTCAATAGTGAAACTCAGGCATTCCAGCTCAGTCTTATTCCCATAACATGGGTTTTGCAGTAATTCGTAGAAAATGTGGGAAAAAGGAATACGTTTTATAGCCATACTGTCTTTAGGGGTATAGCTTTCATGGCCGTGGGTCTTTTTGTAGTATTAATGACGATTGCGTTAGTAATGAAATTGCCCGAGTGACCACCGAGAGCAGTGCGAGTATAACACTAATGAAACCGTACTAATATACACTCATATTACTTCTTAAATCAGCACATACGACTGTTGTATCGAGACATGTCTATCGGTATTAGTCTCATCTGCTATGTGCGGGCTTGCACCAGAAATGGAATGTTTTTTTTAGATGTTCGTTCCCCAAACCAAATCTAACAACATTTCTTCAATATTGTTTCTTTTATGTCCCTTATCTAAATCTAGGACCTCCTTCAGTTGAGCATTTTCCAGGATACAATATTCTTGTTGTCTTTACATCGCAGCAGAATATATCTTGAGGAGGTAAGAGAATATGACTCCCAACTTAAGATCTAAGCAATTCAACTTCAATTGCCGGAGTGTGATAGTCTTGTTCCAGATTAAGCTAGTTATCATCTACAGACAATAGCCAGAGGTTTGCTGAAGTGGTTATATATGGTTAGACTTACAAGATTACAAGTGAGTTCGATGCTCACAAGATGTATCTTCACAGTAGCCTCGTGTAAGGAAATGACAGCTTTTGGGGAAAAATAGATATTTTTCTTTTAATGCGCTTTCAACTTGAAAAAACCAACACCATTCTCAGGTGGGAAATTTGAGAAAAATTTTGTTGTTGATTTCCATCTTCCCATAAAATTTCATTGAATTTTATTGGAAACTTCTGGATATATCATGTGAATGGACATGGACTTACTCATAAATGCACCGAAAAAAAACCCCCAGAAAAATATCCCCTAATCAAATTCCAACCGCAAACTGAACCAACTTCCCCTTACCCCATCACCAGAAAATTTAATTGGAATTCATTGAGTCCTTTCGGAGATATCGTGTTTGCACACAGACAAACAGGTGGAAACACGAGATAAATATCGAATATTCTTTGGCGTAGGATTGTTTACTTTTCTTATCAACAGAAGATCTTTCCGTTGCATTACAAAAGAAACGTAGTTCAATCAACCTGATTACCGAGGGATACAATACGTGCGATTAAAGAAAATCGAACCGAAACATTTGTACTTTATTGTATGTATTTCCCTCTTTTAGAGTCTGATTCTATTTTTTATAATTTAATCTTGCAGCCAAAAGAATCAAAGAATTGATGAGAAAAATAAACTGTGATTGACAAAAATGAGAGTTGGGGAAAAGACAGAAGGAAGATGGTAGACGTAGAAAGAAGTTTCATCAGGTTGGCCAAAAAGTTCGTTCAGTTTTTGACGTTATGTGGCATTACGAGTGTTTATTTTAAACAAATTTCTTGCCTAAATATTGCCTTTGATTATAATGACAACTGCCGTATTAGCAAGTTTTCAATAAGCTAAAGATCGAAGAAAATAAGCAACGTTTTCACCACTTCATCTTAAGAAAGGTAAAAAAAAACAAAAAACAAAAAAAAAACAATTCAATCGCAAGGAGGACATTTAGGCAGTTTATAAAAAAGTTACTGTGAATGATCGAACGTTTCGCATGCTGGAGATTTTTCGCTGAACGATGCTCAACAGTCGGATAGACCAGTTGACAGCATTCGACACTACTCGAGAATAATTAACGTTATACAATGCAGGAGATCGTTGAGCGAACGCACTGAGAAAAAATATCCCTGAATTTTTCCATGCAATGAAACCGAAGTGTTCTTTACAGTCCCCTTTGAGAGCTTCAAGGTAGGGATAGGATAGAGAGCAAATGGTTATGTGGATTAATCAAGAGGATAAACATTTTAAAGGGAATTTCCATGCTTAATCGTGATTTGTGGATGTTTGTCGAGCAATGAAATAAAAACAAAATAATTGAATGACCCAACCATAACAGGTGACGTATGCAAAATACTATTCTTCATGAAAGAAACGCACAGTATCAAATGATTTTCACATGAAGTTTCTGGTTATATCTTATTTTTCTCGCGAACAAAATACATATGTAATCGATTATACATTATACATTATAAATTGTTTGTTTTTTCAAAGGAATTTAAAGACAGTTCTATTTAGTTGCACGAGAAAAATCGCCACCAGACAAACGACTTTTGGCAGCATGACACGTTACCGTTGATCAATTAAAAAACTGGGAAAAAAAGTCATCGATGAATAAGTTACTTCTTTCACCTTTTGTTGAATCATTGAAAAGACAGAATTTCCCAAAAATTAAGCATCAACACAACCAGTCACAGACTAAAGGAACGATTCAACATAAACTTACATTGTATACTGACCCCGCTCCACCAAAAAACAACAACTTATTTTGAGGAGATTTTCTAAAAAGCAGAAAGACCGTTTTTTCTTGACATAATGATTAGTGAATTTTCAACTTTTCAGCGCTGTAGCTCAATTGATACAGCTTATACGTACGATGGATACATAACCAGCCAGATAGCCCAAATCACTAAAAAATTGGGGAAACTTTACGTCAGAATTTTTGTTGACGGTTTTTAATAGCCATCCATTTTGGTTAGCTTCGCTAGTGATAATATCTTATCGATAGAATCGATCTGTTGCTCACTGAATTACGGCAATATATTGATTTCATAATCGATGTTTGATGAATGGTAATGACAGTAGGAAGAAGAGCTTTTAGTTTCTGATGACAAAGATTCGCTTCCGAGATGATTTTATTTTAAGCTGATCTTGGATATTTTTTTGTTTTCCCATAGCTTTCACTGACGAGAGTTCAGATTAAATTACCCTCTCCCATTAGACAAGAACACACACACAAACACACGTGCACACACACACACACACACACACACATATATATATATATAGCAGAATGTGGATTCGCTACATGAACTAGCTCATGTTTCTGCCCTCTCCGGGCCTCATCAGGCGAATGATTATCTATAGTTTTTTTATTCTAGTTTTGGGGAATTTGGTGAGAATGTTGTCAGTATGGTAGTGAGTGGCATGCAGTTATTCATTTTGTCAAGGGGAGTGAACTGGATCTAGGGATCTACATTTATTTCCAGCTCTACTCTAAATCAACTTAACTTCAATTGTAAAATGTTGTATGTATTGAGCACTCTATGAAATGAATCCATTACATATCAGAAGTTGCTTTATATTATTGAAATATTATTAGATTATGTTATACTGCTAGCCTGATCTACTCTCTCTCTCTCTCTCTCTCTCTCTCTCTCTCTCTCTCTATATATATATATATATATATATATATATATATATATATATATATATATATATATATACTCTGGTTGCTCAGTTGCAACGGTAGAGTACCTAACCAAACCTATTAGCATAAAAGACCTGTTGAGTAGCATAACGATCATCAGCTCTGAAAACGGAGTCAACGAAACGAGTAGACTGGCCATTTCACACGGAAGAGTGTAGGAAGATGATTTTCTTATTTTCCCCATTTCGCCTTGCACTGGACTAGGCCAACTGATTATCAGTCTGTTTCTATATTTGCCTTTCTTCCTGTATGTCTCAATATCCTTGTCTCAGTCTGTCTGTTTCCCTTTGTCTCAGTCCCCTTTTATCTGTTTATCTTGGCTTGTTACAGTGATCTCACAAAAGGCATTTCTCAGAAAGAGTTGCAGGGAAAGTTCGTACTACAATTGGTTGACATGTGCTGTTCAAATTCCTGCGCAAAACACATACACACATACACACATACTCTCTCTCTCTCACACACACACACACACACGCACACACACACTCACTCACACACACACACACACACACACACACACACACGTATATAGATAGATAGATAGATAGATAGATAGATAAAGAGAAAGAAAGGGATCAAGCTAATACATATATATATATATAGAGAGAGAGAGAGAGACAGATAGACAGAATGACAGATAGAGACGGGGGAGTGAAAGAAAAGGAGGATGAGATTACGGTAATCTTTAAAAACAGTCATCGATAAACAAGTAGCTATTCAGAAAGTATTGGGGAAAATTGAGGCTCACATCACAAATAAAACATTGTAACGATTTTCATTGACCCTGTCAAGATTGACTATGGAAGTAACAGATTTTTGCTGTTATTTTGTTGGTGGTGGTTTTCCCAGCTGATTCACCAATACAGTTCTATTTGCTATTAACAGCATCTCTACTGATATTGAAATCTGCACGTAAACTTTCTCCTCCGTCAATCATCGTGGCGTGCAAATGACGAGTTGTGTTGTCAAAATATCTGTTCTCAGCAAAAATTTGTTCCATTCTTAGAATATTAACACACATATTGGCATCTCTACTGATATTGAAACCCCCACGTTAATTTATAGTAAAGCAAATTTATCTATCTACCTATTTATACAGAGTTCTCCAACTCTTCAGCAAAATGGTTGGTAAATCGATTGATTTATCAACACAATCGATTCCCCTTACATTCATGGAACACTAAAATGAAGCCATTACCGTCGTTTACTTGACATAATAAACCGTCCAGGAGAAATGTTTTAAAGAATCGATCGAAATATTTGACCTAATAAATCAACTGCAGTAGCAAATCGCACAGGAAATAAATAAAAGGAAGAAAAAAAAAACGGAGAATTGATTATTTTTATTATTATCAAGAGATTTTGCTTTCATTTCAATCAATTCATCAGCAAGATATATTTAGATTCTTACATGACTCTCTATTCCGTCTGTGACAAAAGAACGGCTCCGTTCGAGGATAAGCGAAGCAAGCCTCACGTGCACTCTCTTAGTGTACTGTGTCGTTATGCCGAAGCCCCTTGCAGGGAAACTTCAAATCATTATAAAGTTGCTCGAGTATTGCATAAATGATAATCAATTTAAATAAATAATTGAAAATTAACACTGGAGTAAATAATGATAATATTTTGATAATTGTGCAAACAACAGCCTGATTCTTTAAGTAACCATTGTTTTGGTCCCTGGCCACTGACAATCGACTTTCACATCTTTTGCAATGCATTTCTACTGCAAAATCATTTTCAATGTATTTTTATTAAAATCATCTGAAATTAAATTTCTACTGTAAAAGCATGAGAAATACATTTAAACTAAATATGTGTAGTAGTAGTAGTAGTAGTAGTAATAATAATAATAATAATAATAATAATAATAATAATAATAATAATATACCGCATCCAGGCTCGAAGGCTGGACTTGGTAATCATCGACAAGAAGAGGAAAACCTGTCAAATAATAGATATGGTTATACCTGCAGACCATTGAGTGAAGAGGAAGGAAAGTGAAAAACTGGAAAAATTCCAAGATCTCGCGAGAGAACTGAAGAGGATGTGGAACATGAAAGTCAGGGTAGTGCCAGTCATAGTAAGCGCACTGGGAACTGTCCCAAAGACACTGAGGGCAAAACTGGAGATCGGGATGAAAGGAAGGATCGAGACTGTACAGACCACAGCACTGCTAGGAACTGCACGGATACCGAGGAAAGTGCTAGAAATATAAAGGCGACAACACTGATTGTTAACAGTAGCCTAACAGAGGAAGGGAAATGAAAGCAGAAATGCAAACCACAGCACTGACATAATAGGCGAAGGAGAGAAGAGATGTTACCTGAAGACCTGGGGAGACTTATTGTCACTCAACCTTCTGCAATGACCACCGGGCAACCGGTATGAAACTGTAAACTGCAGTATTACTGTGGTCTATGAGAACGAAGAGAGGAAGGCTGGAGACTTGTGGAGACTTGCTGACACTCAACCTCCAGCGGTAACCACCAGGCAATTGATGTGAGAGGGCCAATAATAATAATAATAATATTGATGATTTTCGAAGGTTCAAAAGATATTTTACTTTAGGCTTTAGGAATGATTATTCTTGACATATTGATATTTCTACTTCTGAGATGGTTTTCTTTGCGATTCCGATAAGTTTTCACCTGGATGAATTGCCCACTGCCAAATTCTGCCTAATGAAAAAGACAAAAAAAAAAGTTGAGAGAGTGGTCTGTTGTTTCTTGGAGCTGCACGTGGGTAAGTGGAATTAAATTTATAATTTATAATTTATAGTTTAAAATTAATAATTCTCCACCCCCCCCCCACCGAGATAAGAGGTGTCTTATGGGAAAGTAATGCCTAGCTACCCCTCCCCCGAGTATGAATGAATGGAGTCTGTCCACCACTGACCGTTAGGACCCCTCAGTAGATATAGGCTAGCAGGGGGAAATCCACCGTGGGGGAAGAACACAGATTGTGAGACTTATACTAAGTCAAGACTTAGAAGATTTAAGGGAGACGTATGATCTCCAAGGTTGTTAATTTCACCCAGACGAAGCTTAGTGCTAATTTTTAGGCCTGAATTTAGGAGGGGATGGTCATACCACCAAATAGATATATCTGTGCAGCAGAATGGCCTATCCATGTAAGGTCGTACCATGGGTTGTAAGAACTGGTGGAACTCTGAGAATGCCACTGAGCTCATTGCCCTCAACGAACCCACCAAGGTCTGGTGCTACCTTAAAAGAACCAAAAAGAGCTGGTGGGGCTCTTCGGTTATTTCTGAACCACATCGGTCTTAACCAACCCACCAAGGTCTGGCACTACCTCAAAGAACCAAAAACCCCTATCATGACAGTACAACCAAACCATTTTACCGCAAAAAACGGGGCACAAATTCAAGATTTGTGTGTCGTAACCGGTAGGTGTTCCCTTGTTAGCCACCAGGAGGGACCCGGTCGTCATCCTGTGACTGCTGGACAAAACTCCGGCTCGTGTACCCTTAATGGCCTTCAGGAGGGACACAGTCGTCACATAGCTACTGTTGGCCAAGACTCATATACCACTAACGACAACCAGGGAAGGCGCGGTCCTCTCGGAGTGACTGCTATAAAAAAACAAGAGAAAGAGATGGACAAGGGAGGAGAATAGGCTAGTTATGTATTGTTACTTTAAAAGCAAGCCTTCAGTGCGATCTTATAGGGAGCGTATGCTCCAAATATGGAGGGAAAAATCTGATGTGGAAGTATCGAACCAACGCCTTGCTGACCAAGTAAAGCAAATTCAAAAGAAGAAATGGCTGTCTGAGACTGAACTACTAGAGATTCGCATTAATGTAGAGAGAGGTTCAGGTGACACATCTGAAGAATGCCCCCCCCCAGCACAATTAGTACCAATAACAAAACTAGAATAACTCCCCATGAGACCCCCACAGTAAGCTATGTATCAGAGGGTGATGACGAGGCACCAACGGAAGAAGAGAACACCAAAATACAAGCTTTGAAAGAGATCATGCGAGGAGAGAAAACAACACTCCCCTCCCTAAGAGACAAAGACAGAAAGAAAGTCGGAGAAGTGACCGAGCAGGTCAACTGCCTCTTACAGCACATAGAAACAAACACCCTCCTAGAACTTAACAACCTAATTTACGCAGGGGCGAAAATGGTAGCACAAAGCTTTACAACACAAGATAGGAACCCGAGCAATAATAGGGAAGGGAAACCCAACTGGGAGAGAAGGTTACAAAGGCAGATCTCCCAACTACAGAGAGATGAAGTACTACTTAGAAATACACCACACACAGACAGACCACGAGTAAGACTTTATAACAAATACAAGATAACGCAAAAAGGCATCGCAACTGTAGTCGAAGAGTTACACCAGAAAAGACTAGCCAAAGAGGCAAGACTAAAAAGATACAGACTAAGAACGGCCCAATACACACAAAACCACACATTCCAAAACAATGAGAAAAAGTTTTACCGAGATTTAAATGGGGAAAGAAGGCAGGACATGAAACCAGATGCCACAGAGGCCAAGAACTATTGGAATAGCATATGGGGGCACCCCAAAAGACATAACGTAACACCGCAATGGTTAGGAAACATGAGAAAAGAACTAGGAGATATAGACAAGGGGGAACCGATAATACTGAATGAAAACACATTGAAACATACTCTTAGGAAAGTAGCCAACTGGAAAGCACCGGGTCCCGACGGGATCCATGGGTATTGGTTCAAAAAATTTACCACGTTACACGGCAGGCTCACTCACCTACTCCAAAATTGTCTGAATGAAGGCAAAGCACCAGAATGGATGACTAAAGGCAGAACCACCCTCATCCAAAAAGACCCGGGAAAGGGGAACATAGCAAGCAACTATAGACCAATCACTTGCCTACCACTTATGTGGAAAATCCTGACCGGGCAAATAGCAGAGAGAATATACATGTCAATGGATAGAAGGGGACTACTACCAGAAGAACAGAAAGGGTGTAGGATAGGAACCAAAGGGGCAAACGATTTACTCTACATAGACCAGATGATCTTAAAAGAAGTAAGGAAAAGGAGAAAGAATATCGCAATGGGATGGATAGATTACAAAAAGGCATACGATATGATTCCACATAGCTGGATACTCGAATGCCTTAGAATGTTAAAAATTAGCGAACCGGTGGTTAAATTCATTGGTAATTCAATGGAAGACTGGAAAGTAGATTTGACAGCCGCAGGGGACAAACTAGCCGAGGTAGGGATAAAAAGGGGGATCTTCCAAGGGGACTCGTTGTCCCCACTATTATTTGTTCTAACAATGATACCGCTTAACAGAATCCTGAAAAACAGCAAAGGATACCACTTCTCTAAAACAAAAGGAAAGGTCAACCACTTAATGTACATGGACGATATTAAATTGTTTGCGAAAAACAGGGGAGAGCTTGAGACTCTGTTCAACGAAGTAAGGGAATATAGTGAGGACATAGGAATGGAGTTTGGGATAGAAAAATGCGCAATCATGGTAATGCACAAAGGAAGGCTTTCAATGACTGAGGGAATTGAACTTCCGGACAACAACAAGATTAGGGCATTGACTGCACAAGACCGATACAAGTACCTAGGTGTCCTTGAATGTGACACGATAAAACGGGAAGAGATGAAGGAGAAAATTAAGAGGGAATACCTTAGAAGGATAAGGAAAATATTAGAAACCAAATTAAATAGCAGAAATCTAATAAAAGGAATGAACACCTGGGCTGTGTCAGTAGTTAGGTATACAGGACCATTCCTAGGATGGACAAAGGAAGAGCTCCAATCAATGGATAGGCGAACAAGGAAACTTATGACGATGCATAAAGCATTACACCCTAGGGATGATACAGATAGACTATACGTTAAGAGAAAAGAAGGTGGTAGGGGGCTCATCAGCATAGAAGATTGTGTCCAGAGAGCTAAAGTAGTCCTAGATAAATATGTGCAAACAAATAGTGAAGAAATCATAAAGAGCGCGAGGGATAGTGCAACAAACAAAGTAGAAAGCAATGGAACGGTACAGCAAACTAGAAAAGAAAAGTGGGAAGGGAAAAAATTGTACGGCGAGTTTAAAAGACAGATAAAAGATATAGCAGACGAGAAATCATGGACGTGGTTACGAAAGGGAAACCTTAAGAGAGAAACAGAATCGCTCATCATGGCAGCCCAAAACAAAAGCATAAGGACAAACTACATAAAAGCAAAAATCGACAGAACACAGACAAACAGCAAATGCCGCATGTGCGGTGAAAGAGATGAGACAGTAAACCACATAACTAGTGAATGTAGTCAACTCGCCCAGAAGGAGTATAAGCATAGACACGATAGAGTAGCAACGATGATACACTGGGAACTAAGTAAACAAATGGGATTCAACCATGGGGAAAAGTGGTATCAGCACAAGCCAGAGGCAGTCTTGGAGAATGACAACCACAAACTACTGTGGGACTTTGACATCCAAACTGACCACCACATCCAGGCAAGAATGCCGGACTTAGTAATAGTAGACAAAAAAAGGAAGGCCTGCCAAATAGTAGACGTGGCTGTGCCTGCAGACCATAGAGTAAAAAAGAAGGAGGGTGAAAAAAGGGAAAAATACCAGGACCTAGCAAGGGAGTTAAAGAAAATGTGGAACATGAAAACCAGGGTAGTACCAGTCATAGTGGGAGCACTAGGAACTGTCCCCAGAACGCTGAGGGAGAGACTGGAGGAGATCGGGATTAGGGGGAGGATAGAGACCGTACAGACCACAGCACTACTGGGAACTGCACGGGTACTGAGGAAGGTGCTAGAGATATAAGTACTGCAACGAATTGTAGCTCTATCATGATATGCGAAAGAGGAAGGAGACGTTAGCTGAAGACCTGATGAGACTTATTGTCACTCAGCCCTCAGCGATAACCACTGGGCAACCGGTGTGAAACTGTAAATCGTAGAATTACTGCAACCTGCTAGTACTAGGAGAGGAGGGCTGGAGACTTGAGGAGACTTGCTGTCACTCAAACTCCAGCGGTTACCACCAGGCAACTGGTGTGAGATTCCTAATAATAATAATAATAATAATAATAATAATAATAATAATAATAATAATAATAATAATAATAATCCTAAACCGTAAATAATAATCCTAAACCGTGAATAAATCTTGCATTAATTCTTGATCAAAGGCTGCCCCTTTTGCTCTGAATTACAATCCATAACGTTTAAATTATATTCAGTCAAAAATAGTCATGTCTGAACATCAATATCTTTTACTCACTGTCAGGATTATGAACGCTGTTTGTACAAAGAATGATTAAAGCAATGGATTTTTCAAACGTCATTGAGCGCCATGGATTACATGAATCCTGTTTGTTATCAAGTCAATAATGTGAAAAGAATGATTTTTTTGTAAAATTTGCTGTATTAGTTTCAGTTTTTGTTTATTATAAAATTTTGTTTTTGAACTGATTAAACAGAATTTCATGGTCCTTACTATACATATTCCACACAAATATTGGAAAATACAATTATCTAAATTGTTCATTCTTGCTTCGGATAATCGGGACAGCTGCCAAATTGCGCCATATTGCACTATTCCCGTTGTGGCCCAATCAGCCAGAATCTTCTTTACATACAAACGTTCGATGGAATAGGAGAGAATTGAACGTATAATAAAACAAAACCTCATTGAATTTCTAATAAAAAATCAGTGGCTAATCCACTTTTCTCTGCTTAACTCTTCTCTTAAGAAGGGGGCTAAATACCTATTTACGGCCCTGCTGTTGTTATTGATTTTATGGTTGGCTGCTTAAATGAGTTAACTGTTTTCTTTCCATTGTTTATTGAAAAAAGAATCTTTTTACAAAACTCTTCATTTTGAGCCATTGCTCGATATTATTCTGATTGCTTTTGATCCAAACTGCTTTTTCAGCACATTTTACTACATTTCTACAAACATTATAGAGTAACAAATCTCACTAAATAAGTAAATGAGGTCCTTGAGGAGCCTACCCCCTAAATCAGGCCCTTAAATCACTAGCTAAGTGACTGCTTTTGAAAGGACTTCCTACTCACCAAACTGACAGACCCAAAGCTATTGAAAGGTTTGCTCAGCAACTACTTAGTAACACCTTTGTGGACCTTTGGGGATCTGCAGTTCCAAGGTTGGGAACCACTGAACTAACACTGTACTTACAGAGACGAGTCCCCTGGGTCTCCGAATCTTCAACTCCACCCCTAGGGCAATCATCAGATTTTTCGATTATTTATCGATTATCGAATTCATTTCGTTAATTCACTTATCGATATTTACTGAACTTGACTTCGTAGGCTGTAGGAACGTAGCACCTAGTGAAGATCGTATTCAGTATGCAAAACTAATTTGGTAACAATTGATCTATAGCACTGATCTTCCAAATGGTCCTAAAGCTTCGAAAAACAGTATCTCAGACTTTTAACTGGGCTCGAACATAAACCACTGTCTGTGAAAAAACGAAAACAAAAACAAAAAAACACATCTATTCTACCGAACAAACAGACTACTATGAGTATATGTGAAGTATTTTCAAATTAAATTTTTTTTTTTATACACCGATTTATTCGAACCAGTGTCCTCGTTTTGGTTGTTATAATTACAACATTTCAGATATTATTCTTTTCCAGAGACTTTCTAAGAGCCAGGCAGTTTATTCAATCCATATGGGTAGATTTTTCTGATTCCTTTTTGTCCATGCTCGACAATATCTCGTACCTGTTAATTCTTAATCAATTCTTCCTTATGATACCACTTTAGCTCCTACCACTGAACCTAATTCTATGAATTACATTACCTAGTACATGCATTGAAATTCGTATATTCTGGCCTATGTACACAGTTATTTCCAAGATAAACTGCTCTGTGGGCCTAGCGCAGAAGTGAACATCATATAGGAGACTTTGGTTGGGAAAAGAACTGGCATTGGGCCTAAGGTTGGGTGCATGCACTCTGGTGAACACAAGTTCAATGTATGTATCAGGTAGAGGAATTCATAACATGGAATGAGAAAGAAAAGAAAAGAAAAGTTAACATACGAGATATCATCTAGTACAATAGTTCTCAACCTTTTTTCAACAAATCCCCTATCCTGATCGAAGTCTTTAGCATCATTCCCCCGGTACCGAATTCATACGAGTAACACTATTTGGAGAAAATTATCTAAAAAATCCTTGAATGTAGAATTCAAAGCAAATAGATTTTTCTCCAAAAGTTCAGTTTTTGCATTTAGTGCTTCTCTGAAGCTGAAGTTATTTCTATGGTAACAGGAATATCACACTTTTCAATACTCCTCACTCTTTTCTTGTTCAACTGTTATCAATGTATTCCGTTCGGCCGATTCCATTATGAAAATTAGGTCAGTCAGGGACATGACAATTCAAACAAACACTCAAGGCTCATTTACACACTTTGAAATGGAATGAGATCCCCCTTAGGGTATTTAATCCCCCTCCACTGGATTGGTGGATGGGGGTGATAACCCCTTGGTTGTTAACCATTGCGCTATCATAAATAGCAGAATGGAAATAATCTATGCTGGTGAATTGAGTAAACGGTTTAGTTTAAAATTAACAGAAGGTTACAAAATACGAAGGCCGTGACTATAACAACCAAGATGAGGATACAAAGTCGAATAAATAATAATTCCACGTTTCAGAAATTCGGACAGTGTGCCTCTTCTGCTAGTCATTCGTAACCCGAAACCAACAATAATTTGAAACCTGGTGACTGGGGAATCTGTCCTTCACTCAACGTTTCATAACTGCATTGAAAAGAGTAACTTTAAGAGTACGTCCTGATGTCTGTAGCAATGACCTAAATGACTGGGCAAATTCTTGACGACCCAGTATAAAATATACATCATTTTATGTATACAAAATACGACCTTCAGTTCTTTACAATATCAGAGTGATTATAAGTATACCCCTACACTTAAAAAAAAAACGTGTCACATTTTGTTATCGTAGACTGTCAAAAAATACCCAACTCGTTTTATCTGGGCATGCGAGTGCTTGAAAGATTGTGCTTGTTTGTGAACTCATATGTTGCGTGCGCGACTGTGCGCGTATATCTATGAATAGATGTGTATTTTGTGAGAGTTCGTCTGTGTAAGCCTGCTTAACTAAGCCTCGTTTATTGCACTTCACAAACACATGGATAGTTTCGTAGCAAAGGGCGTAAATGCCATCAAAGACGTGTGGGTTTTAAGCTACTTTCGACTTGAACATTGACCACTTTTACTTATACCCAAGGCAGTCATAAAAAATTTAAAAATGACTACATCAGAGGAGCCGCCGGCTTCCGAAAACACATGAAGGCTGGCTATGAGCCGGAAGAGACGAAACGCAAAATAAAAAATTGGTTGGTTCGGGGAGATACCATACCAATCCTGACCGACGGAGGCACGCACAAAAGAGGGAAAGAAAATACAAACAAAAAAGTAAGTGTTGGAAAGAGTGGAAGAGAGTGGAAAAATGTCTATTTTTCAAGGTCAACTACTGACTATTAATGGTGGTCTGATGTCGTCTGCGTCCGCCTTGTTCAATCGTGTCCTTCGCTTAAACAACTCACTTATTTTTTTCACTGATTTTTATGCCTTTTTTTCTTTTTTTCATATTTACAGCCGGCAAACTATTTACCATAACGAAAAATGAATGTTTTTAAGCATCAATGATACTTTAAAAAAGGGTAGGTTAATGAGAAATCAGAAAGTGAAAAAATAATTCTGTGCTCTAACTTGAGGAACAGTCCAAAATCCTGGAATGAGGTTGGTAGAATTGAAGTGAAAAAATGAAACCGGAGAGACCATTGCATTGATGAGGGTGGTAAGAACATTAAGGAAGGTACTGGTGATCTGAAGAGATTTGCTGTCAGAGTCAATAGATTTCCGGTGTCAACCACTAGACATCCGGTGTAATTTTACAAATGTAATGAAATCGTAGTATTGGTAGTAGTACTGATAATACATTGTCATTATTAATGGAAAAAGACAATCAGGTTATATTGATCACAGTCTCGTGCCTAGCAGACAGGAATATTGAACGGAAAGGAAAAGACACAGATAGAAAAATACATTGACTTGAAGACTTGGAGATAGAATAGCAAAACTATGGAAAAATCGATCAAGATCGTACCAATCACCATTTGAGCATTAGGAGCATTAATAAGAAAATCTCAAAAAGTATCTCCTGAAACTGAACACCAAGGACATTAGCATCAACCACATGCAAAAGACAGTATTTTCAAAAACATCAAATATAATCAGGAATTATCTTAAACTTCTAGGATCTAGTTGATCTTGGATTTGGGATGAAAGACGGGACAACCTAGCTTTAGAGCAGTGTATCATGGAAGAATAATTATAACAATGATGATGATCTGCAGGCTGGATTAACGGGAATAGACAGACTCTACAGAATAATGATACTCTTGGAATTAGGCAAAAGAGCTTGGTTTAACTGAATAAACAAATATCATCAGTACAAACCAGACGCTACCCAAGAAAAAAAGTACAGTCCTCAGAAATTTTGAGATCCAGACTTACTACCTCATTGATGCCAGGAAACTGATTCTGGTTATTGTGAGCAAGGGAAAGGTTTTCTGGTCCATAAAAATGCCTCCTACCATTAGGCCATAGAGTTAAAAAAAATATGAGAACCTTACCCAAGAAATAAAGAAGGGACAACTACATGACATTTGGTGTGAACAACAACAACAACAACGGCAATAATAATAATAATAATAATAATAATAATAATAATAATAATAATAATAATACATCTAGAAATTACAAAAATGAGCATGACCAAGCTGGAACCTAGTTATGGGGATTATAGGCCAATAACATGCCTGCCTATAATGTGAGAAATTCTTGTGGTAAAGTTTGATAAACAAATCTACAACTCATTGTATTGATATTGTTTATATTTCACCTTCATCTCGAATTCTTTGGGGGTTTTTTAATCAGAACTTCAGCAGGCCATCACTCTTCGGTAGCGAGCAAAGGATAAGCTCCAAGTGAGAGGTAAGAGAGTTGAGTGGGGTTTTTTCATACCAAGCTACTAATACCACCTAGCTCAGGTTGGCAGATGTTAAAATCAACTCTTAGAAACAAATAGCGGCAACATATTTGTCGTTATTTGTTTTTGCATTAGTTGTATTATTGGAGCAATCATTTTATCATTCATTTTTGTTCTTAGATTAAGTATTATTAACTGAGGACAGTTGCTATCACTTGAACTCTAGTGTCAGGCATCTATTATTAATGGTGTGAGAACTCAATAAGAAGAGATGGCAATACGTATAAATGAAATATTTAGGCTTTTAAAATCAAAAGAAAAATAATCTTCAAAGCACATTTGAATTTGAGATTCACAATTAACTTGATTCTACTGTTCGACATGTTCCAATTCTTAAAATTAGCACAATAAAAGAGAAAACGTGGTGTTTGGGGACTAAAGCTAGGACCATGACATTTTATCGTATTTCGATCTTGTTGATTACGAACTTCAACTTCGATAGGGCAAGCTCAACTCCCATGAACAAGAAAATTCCATTAGCTTTAAAAAGAAGAGAATACAACCAATGCATCCCTCCAATTATCACCTATTGAGCTGAAAAATGAAACCTAACCAAGAAACTGACCAGTAAATTGAGACAACAGGACTGCACAGAATATTAGGGAAAAAACAAGAGTCCAAGACATCGTACAATCCCTTACAAGAGTGAAATGGCTGGTCATCATACAAGAATAGCAAACAACTAATGGACACCACGACTCACAACATGGATCCTCAAATGCAGAATATGAGATGGCAAGACGAACTGGACAGATTAGGAAAATATCAGCTCCGTAATGCCCACGATAGAGAAGTGTGACGAATCCTGGTCAAAGTCTTTGTCCAACGAAAGACGATAAAAGACTGATGAGGGAGTGAAATTCGGTGTTATAAGAGCTTAATTTGCATAATCAAAATGGCCACCCTTGAAAATGTTGAAATTGTATCATAAACTTTATTGCAGTGTCACAAGAAAAGAAGAGTAGTTAATTTCGTGGTATTATCTGAAATGCTTTGATATTTGATCATTTATTCAATTTTAGACTTAAAACATTCGCCTCAATTAGAAAAACTCAGAATGGTGGCCATCAAAAACATAGAAATTCTTTCACTGTCGTTTTTTCGAGGAATTTGTCTTTGGAAAGTAGAAAAAAAGTTTGCTTATGGCATTTGTAATTTGAAATACTTGTCGGACTCCGACTGTAATCTGTAATATTACTACTCTGAGTGGGTAAACGTATTTGCATTCCACAATTTTACCACAACATCTGATTATGAATGAAAGGACACTTTAAATCCACTATGAAAGAACAATATATATATATATATATATATATATATATATATATATATATATATATATATATATATATATATATATCTTTTATCTCCTACAAGCAAAGGACATGCAAATTCATGCCTTTATTCACTTTGCTCTTTTTTTTTCATATTGGATTTGATCCAGAGTACAAATGAATAAGAAATTTTCAAGAAATGATCAGACCTTTTCAGTTTGCTCGAAAGTAATTTGATTTTGCTTGAATGGCCGTAAATTCAAAGCTGCACCTCTACATTATAAACTTTCTGTTAGACTAGCAGATGTAAATGATTTGATAGCATCTGAAGAAAAGTATCATATGAATAGCTTAAAAGCATTCGATAGATCTACAGAGAGAACGAAGAAAGGAAGCGACAACTCATATCTTGCCGTTGTCTGTGCAAAGAACTTGAAAATCCACGAAAAAGACCCGGTCCCCCAGTCATTCTAAGCTTGGAAACGTTACATTATCGATCAATTCCTCAGACACTATTCAGCGAGAGGGCAAAATTTGAGACAAAAATTGGATCCCATCTTCATGGTGAATTTCACTGGAGCTATACTGGATGTCGGGATCTTATTCTGCACATTAATATATACATTATATACTTGATAAACTAATTCAAGATTTTTTTCATTTGTGACGAACATTTTGGGTAATTCTAATTTGTCTAAAACTTCACCCGATTTATAGTTTAATCGTTTCTTCACCATTATGAATATTTTGAAAATAAAAGTATACGTATGATAAATAAATGACTGATCAAAAAACAAAGCATTTTAAGGTAAATGTATCATGAATTAGATCAATTTTGTGAGTTTACTGTCGAGACAAGAAACTTTGAAATAGAACTTTAAGCTTTTAAACGGCCATCATTTTGATTATGCAAATTAGACTCTTATATGACTGAATTCCGGTTAGGATCTGCCAAATTCGTAATCAGCCCGGTCGAAAAGAGCCCTAAAAACAAATGATCCCAGCTTTCACTTGAATTGGAACTATATTTTCAAAGAACTGGAACAAGTCTATGTTTTTAAGACATGAATATGCAGATGTTGTTCCTTGTGCCAACTACTCGAGTTGAAAAAACCAAAACAAAAACGTGGATTGGAGAAAACCTTGAAACAAAAACGACTCAAATCTAAACAGCAAATTCTTCAAAGTTGTGAGATCATTTACTCTGATAATGAAGAGTGTGATTTTTTTTTGGTTTGTCCGTCGTAGACAATTCCAGTTTTTTTTTTCTCATTTAAGTTTTGTTGAATTGAATCTCAAATGAATTTTCTCCCGTGATATTAACGAGCAGATCATATGAATCAAAAAACGGGCAGATTACAGTCTAGGTTATACAACAACGATGAGCTGATCCTGCAAGTTATTCATATCTATATTTATAAATACATATAGATGATTATAAATTGCATTATCTTATATTGAAACTATATTTAAAATGATCTCTCGTTATTACACGTAAAATGTATCATTTGGCCTAGACAACGTGAATAGAACACCCCTATTCTCTTGAATAGTTTATTTTATTTACGTTGTCTAGTCCAGATGATACTTCCACCATGTAATAACGGGAGATTATTTCAAATAGTTTCAATATCATCATCATCAGAATTTCAAAATCCGTCGTTGGACATAGACATTCCCCAGGATACTCTGCCGGCTTCGGTTGCGCACGTGATCTCTGGGGATCCATGTCACTATGTCCATCAGTTGTCCGCCATTCTTGCAACATGGCCAGCTCATTGCCATTTGAGCTTTTTAATTGATTCTATGATATCCAAGACTCCTGTCTTCTAACGGATGTACTACGCTGTCTTGTGGTCTCTCCATGTGAGGCTCAGCATAATTCTTTCATGTGCACGTTGTATGGTTCTCAATTTAAGGATCTGTCTCTCGGTTAGGTTCCATGTTTCAACTCTATAAGTGACTATTTGGAACATGCATCAGTTGTACACCCTTCGTACACCTATTTTTAGGATTAATGGGATTTTCTGGTTTTTGAAGGTTGAGCTTGCTCTGCTAAAGGCTTGTCATCCTGGGGTGATTCTTGATTTCTTCTTCTTTTGAGGGTCTCATGGAGATTTGTTGTCCTAGGTAGATGTAGTGATCTACTTTCTCCTGTTCTGTGTCCTCGATTTTGATCTTAGTGTTTTTATCTCCGATGTGGTTGTTGCACATGACAAGTTTCAATATAATATAACACAATTTATAATCAGTCTGTTGGATCATATATCCATTTCACAATAACAATATATATATATTGATAGATAAGTGCGTCTTGAACGCACACATTTATGGAAAGTCAGTGTAGTACAATGCTTATTAACATGGGAAACAGAAAAGCAGAATCGGAATACTGTTTGAGCGATGAGACTAATATTCACCACAGAATCAAATGTATTGACAAATTATGTTGCAAAATAAATATTTGCTGTGGATAATAAACGCTTTTTCCATCGTAAAGATACATACCTATGTCTATATCAAGATTGATTAAACACACACGCACATGCATATATCATAACGGGAGATCATTTCAAATAAAGATTCAATATAATATAATGCAATTTATAATCATTCCTATCGGATCATATATCAATTTCTTAGTAATATAATTATCGCAGGCGTTGAAATAAATAAATAGCGCATATATAGACTTGATATGAGAATTTAAAGTTAAAACACTTATCTCAGCCTTTGAATTACCGGCAGCAGTTGAGCTCATTGTTAAGAGCAGCGCATATATATATGTGTGTGTGTGTGTGTGTGTGTGTAAAGAGAGAGAGAGAGAGAGAGAGAGAGAGAGAGAGAGAGAGAGAGAGAGAGGGCCTATTTTCTTCAATTGTTCATCCTATTTAGGTTGTTAGGCCAGATGATACTTTCACAGTGTAATAACGGGTGATCATTTCAAGTAGTGTTTCCATCTAATATAATGTCATTTATAATCCTGTTGGATAATGTATCCATTTCTCTTTTTCTCGTTGTCTGCGTTGAAAGAAACGAATAGAGCAGATATAGACTGTAAATAGGCAAAGCATGAGAATTGAACAAAATGCAAATTTGGATTTGAAGCAATTATCTGGGCCTTTGCATTACCGGCGGTTATTTAGCTCAATGCAAAGAGCGACGTTGAAGCGGCTAATATATATATATATATATATATATATATATATATATATATATATATATATATATATATATATATATTCAGGCTTTTATATCCATAGACATAAAGCTATCCAAACGTGTATATGCAGGGCAGGGCTAGGGCAGGGCTGTGTTGATAATAGGGTCAGGCCTGATGGGTTGTGCAGACTCCATTTCAAACAGCTGATCAAGTATTTTTGCAGTCAGGGTTAAATACGTATGATTTATACATGTACATGCAATATATATGATGTACTAACAAGTAACAGAGCCAAATTAAAAAAAAAAAGGCCAATTTATAAATTCTGGAGTAAGCCCTCCCAGAATCATGGACCCATACCCCTTGACCTACCTACCCTTCTTTTGCGTTGGCCTGTGTTTGTTTCCCTTGGAGTGCCGGTGTATGTATGTGCGTGTGTGTATATGTATATGTGTGTGTGTGTGTGTGTGTGTGCATATAAGCCTACGTGTGTTTGTGCATGAGAGCTATTTTGGGGAGAACGTGATGAAAGAATTGTACGAAAAGAAAAAAAAAAAAGCTCGAATACACTGTTTCTCTTTTGGGAAACGCACCGTGTATACTGCTCGACAGTTTCGTTCAAAAGTTGCAACTGAACTTTGATCTTACAAGATTACAGGAAAGGCACAACAGAGGGAATAGGAGAAAGCAAATTGCCATCACGAAGCAACAAACGAAAAAGCGAAAGAAATGCATAGTCAAGAAAAAGTTAAGAAAAACAAATTGAAAGAAAAACTATTTATCATCAAGAGAAAAGATTTCAATATTAAGCAACTTTTCTTTTCGTGCAGCAAAGAAACGCTTTGATGTTTGAATCAAATTCAATATGTATATATCAAGATTTGGAAAAGTAGAGCTAATCTAAAGATCCATGTTTTGTAATTTTTTGATTTTTTTTGGCTTTGAGGATTAAATTGTGATATCGATCGAAAAAGAAACGAGTGGGTAATTTATTTTTCTTATTTATTTTCTCATTTGATCTCGACTGAGGCAATATAAAAATATATTTCCCTTTCCATTAGTTCCGAGATGTAGATATTAAAGATATTGACACGGGTTTATCTATCTGCACCGGTGCTGGTATTTGTGTTGCCCAACTTTATCTGACACAAGGATATACTAAGATGTAACTGAGTTAAGAACAGTCGATTAAGCAATTGTTCGAAGTTGTAATTTTCTGAATATCACTCTCCAACACACACACACACACACACACACACACACACATATATATATATATATATATATATATATATATATATATATATATATATAAAGCTTCCCTTATGTACATATGTATCTATATACATATATAAATCCCTTACGTATGTATGTACATACATATTCTACACACACACACACACATACACATATATATACATATATTTATATATATCAACATGTAACAGGTTGCAAAGTTTTCTGTATTGCACAAACCTCTGATGACGATTGTGAAAGATGGCAAAATACATAGTCTTATCCCATTGATAACTTGTTGAATTACACACATTTACCACAATTTCCACACCGTCAAATTACTTCTACCATCAGACCCCCACCAACATCCCAGCTTAGCATCGTGCGATACAAGGCAAACTATTTGCACTGCACCAATTTTTCACGTGGCGACGGTCTACCTGTTCTGAAAATCAGCATTCAAGATTTGCCTGAGCTTGAGCCCCGACCATTGGCATTGATAGCATATACAAAATTATCTAATGGTTTCTTCATAAGCATAGCTTATTCTTGCACAAGGCCAGATCAACGACGAACTCATTAAGTAGCCTACTCCCTAGCAACGGCCTCACTCTCTATCTGTTTCCGTCTCTCTGTCTCCATCTTGTTAACTTTGTCTCATTGTATCTCTCTCTCCCACTCACTCTATCTCCATATATAGTTGATATATTATTATTTTCATTATCATTATCAGCGAATCATTGACTTGAAATAAGTGTATAAACAGAAGTAAAAACAAATTCTGTACGTAGGATGTTCAGTTGAAATTTCTGTGATGATACGTCAAATACTTAAAGACTGAAAAACTTTCTATACTAATCTAAAGAAAAAATATTTGTCAGCAACATCTTTAGAACTTGAAGCTACAAAGCTTTCCATGTATATATAAGTGTGTGAGTAGAGAGAGAGAGAGAGAAAGAGAGAGAGAGAGAGAGAGAGAGAGAGAGAGAGAGAGAGATGATGCACATGTATCCATCCGTCTACCTTATTCAGAAGAAACTTCGACTCAGGAGACTCTTATATTCCTTGTCAGTAAGGACAGATTGAAAATACTATACAGGGGAAAGGAATTGATTTGTGTGTTGGTTGTTTATGTTAGTAAGTGCATGTGTGTACCCACCCTCGTGTTAATCTGTACGTGTGGATTCAGTTCATTTGTGTTTTGTATGTATTTGCATGTGCATGCTTGCGTAGGTCTTTGTCTATCTTTATTTTCTCTTATATAATTACGCGTGCCTCGTGGTTGTTCATCTGGGTTTGTTTTACCGATGTTTTTTTCTGGGCGATTTTTATAGCTGTCAATGTTGTCTCACATTTCCGACTTTAAATTCAATTCCACGGTTCTCCACGACATCGTCACCTCCTGTTATTTAGTAATTTAATTCAACAAAGTCACCAGCAGCTTCTACACCCACGTCCCATCTGAACAACTCCTTGATGGAAATCTCTATTTATTTCCGTTTCCTGGTGGCGAATTCTGCTTTTGATCACGAGGTCTTCTTACGTCCCTTATATACGCTGATGAGCCAAAACATTATGACAAGTGGCAAGAATAACAGGTAATGTCTCGTGGCAACTGTGCATGTCAGAGCCAGAGGCAATTTAATAGGTAGGCCATCCTTGAGTACTTCATTTTGATGTACAAGAAGAAAAAAGAAGTTTTATAAAGTCCAAATTGTTATGGCCAAGACGCTAAGTTACAACATTATAAAAATGACAGTTTGTGGGGAGCTCACTTTTAGTTGTGGTAAGAATCCACCCGCAGTGTTCCAAGGAGTGAAAATCACCAGGGGCATTTGGCGGTCAAGATCTATTGATACAAGAGAGGAACAGAGGCTACCCTATCAAGGATGAGCCAAATGATGGGCTGCTGAGGCCCAAATCGGAGATGATGATGATGATGATGATGATGATGATGATCATCATCATCATCATCATCATCATCAGTCTTTTAACGTCCGTCGTTGGACATGGACCTTCCCCAGGATTCGCCACAATTCTCTGTTATGGGTGTCGCGGAGCCAGTACTTCCTGAATCTGTCTAGTTTATTTCTCCATCTTGTGTTCTGTCGGCCTCGGTTTCTTATGTGATCTCTGGGGATCCATGATGTGAGACGTGATGTCCATCGTTTGTCCTTCATTCTTGCAACATGGCCTACCCATGGCCATTTGAGTTTTTTAAATAGTTTCTATGATGTCACGGACACCCATTTCCTTCCTTATATACTATGCTGTCTTGTGATCTGTCCATGTAAGGTTGGGCATGATTCTCTCATGCACACGTTGCATACTTCTCAGTTTGTATGTCTGTGTCTTTGTTGGTTTCCATGCTTCACCTCCATAAGTTACTATCGGGAGAATGCATTGGTTGTATACTCGTCTTTTTAGGATTATTGGGATCATCTGGTTTTTGAAAGTTGAGCTTGGTCTGTCGAAGGCTTGCCATCCCAAAATGATTCTTCGCTTGATTTCCTCCTGTTTTGAGGGTCTCATGGAGATTTGTTGTCCTAGGTAGATGTAGTGGTCTACTTTGCCGAGTTTTGCATCTTCTATCTTGACAGTTATGTTCTTATTCTCAACATGATTATTGCACATGATTTTCGTTTTACTGAAGTTCATAGCTTTAATCAAAGTATAGGAATGAGTACTTCACGACTCACAATACATCTATTTTTGTTGCGTACGCAGTCATGTAGCTGTAGATCAGTCAGCTAAGCAATGTCCATTACTGAAAACGTCTTCAATAGGCACGCGGGCACAAGAAATTAACCTTGTGTCAATGAAAAAAATGCTGAGTGATGACTGACAGTGTTGCTATCGTATTCATTTACTTTGAAAGACCTTATTCCTCTATGAAGAACAAAAGGTTCGAAATTTCTAGTATCTTATAAATTGAAAGTCATAATTATTAGGTATCTAACGTATTGTACAGCACTCTAATCCGTATATTAGCAGTGACTTGTTTCTTTTCTGAATATAAACGTATGGGTATACAATACTTTTTTATGATATCAGTCTATGAGAATCTGGCATGTATTTATATGTTAGTGACATACTCGACTCTTTTTACAATGAGACATTAAAAGAATTAGCAAGATAATGTCAATATTTCATTTCAGAACCTCAGGTCATAATCAAATGACTGGAGAACGTAATGAGCAAAACCTCCTGATCAAGAGGGCCAAGATTAGACCGGTTATCAACATCAGAAATATAAAAATACTCGGTCTGTTAATTTGTGGAATTAACTTTCCTAATCGATTGAGCGGTAGCGTTAGGGAAAGCTACTGTCAACAAATGTTGCATTTGCCTCATTCCTTTCAAAACAATAGTTGATAGAATTTAATTGATGCAGGAGATATCAATCACATTGTTGGTTTTGAAAACCTACTGTATTTTACCTGCCTTATCGAAGTATATATTTTTGCAGGTAAAAATCAAGGAGGGTGAGAAGATAGAATGAAAGTGTAACATGCGTACACAGGGACGAATGAAGGGGGAAAAAAGATTTGAATATGAAATTCTAATCTGAAAAATCTCATCTCCTGTGCACAAGTGAGTAGATTAGGCATGGGAAGATTACAAAGAAAGTTTAACAAACGTAATCAGGATCCAACGAAGTGAGGAAGAAGAAGATTATAGATTATCGTCATTTCAATGTAAATAATGCTCAAAATACTATAATATCCTGTCCAACACTTCGCAGATGATACATTGTAAGAATGGGCTTCCGCTGTCACTTTTCCAGGATGGGGTGCCAAAGGATATATATCCGGGGGCAGGGGACAAACGGGTACATTAGAAAAATATCATAGTGATAATACTGTTATCATCGAATAATAATACTATCTTTTTAAAAAGTAAACATTACGTTTGAATTACATAAGACACTTGTACTGCACCACAATTCTTTGATGAGTACAGGCTTTCAACTCCCTTTCGCCCTCGTTGATGTGGCTTGATTCAGGGGGGGGGGAGATGACTCGTTTGCCCCTATCCCCAACCACGGACGCCAAAATGAAACCTTAACCTATGTAGGGGGGATGGAAGGGATGAAGAAAGGATCATCCTGAGCTGGAATATTAGGGTTTATAATTTAGATCTAGAGTAAAGCTCTGTACAATCTTATCTTTTGTCAACCAGTTCGAAGATTAGTAACTGGAAGATATACTGAAAACGTAACCTACTCAGGAATGAAGGAATAAAGAGTAAGAAGATGAAAAAAAAATCAAACAAAAGCATATATTTGAATCAAATGATCGATGGTTTTTAAATATCCAGTCTGAGTACCTGACGTATTAAAACAGATTTTCTATGGGTGGAAATAAACTATTAATATCGAAGCCGAATTTTCTCATTTTGCAACGGACGATTCTGATTCTATGGAATTTCCTTTCTTATATTTCTCAGAAAAGAAAAATGACCCGATGGGAAAGGGGAAAGCATGCCTCCAATAGTAAGACAAGAAAAAAACGTGTATTACATCCTGTACTAATAAGAGCTAACATTATCATCTCAAATTCCGTTTGGACTATTGATCTCATTCTTTTTGCTGTTAGCAGAGAGTTCCGACCAATCCCTTCTCCGGCTGTCTTCTGTAATTTTTTTTCAACTTAGTCATTATCATCTCTTTTTCGACTCATCTACTCTATGGCCTTCTGAAATGTGGGATAGATACTGAAGTACAGATTATCTTTTTCAAGATTGCGTTCGCCAATATGGTAGAACAGGAAAATCTTGGCTAATCAAAGAAAAAAAATGGTAGTATACATACTTCTGAAACCAATTATGCCAGTTCTCATTGTATATCATGTGATGCAGGCGATTCCATATTTTATACGTAGGGTTACTTCCCAACACTATCCCTGCTTTGCATTAAAATTCACATCGCATTGGAATCTACATAGGCAGGAAATATGTTTATCTGCCAAGGAAATACACAAAGCTTTTTTCAATCTTCATTCTCTTTACAGATGCTCCCAAACTATTAATTGGACTTTATCCCAGGGTGGGTAGTATGATCCCTTTTCGCTTCAGATACGGACTGCCATGCCAGATTCTTCTATTCCATCATATGAACTGTATACTTTAATGGATCAGCCAAAATGTTATGATAACAATAAAACAGAAATAAAAAAAATCAATAGTCCGAAGAATTCTTGGAAAATCGTCTTATTTACATCAGTATTTCTGAAAACAGAAACAGGAGATGAATACATAATAGCATTTTTTTATAGTCTTACATGCCTAACAATAAAATAGGCACACTTCGACTTATTCATTGACCGACGTAATACCAACTTGTTCCGTGTAATAGAAGCTCTATTTCTGAGGTTCCCAAACCAGAATACTCAAGAGATGTTACGAGTTACGTGAGGTTTGTAAAAATGCTAGCATTTTGATGTAATCAAAACCAACAAAACGCAACTTTTGTCCCTTGTAATCCTCATATACAGTTTGCAACGCTGCATGAAAAGAATCCTTTCGTAAAATCAACTCCCTGTGGTTTGTGCGTATATCTGCACTCATTCGAGTTATTTGTACGATCCTGGAAAACTTTCAATTGATAATGATATACGAGTGTATTTCTCTGAAACTGAAAATAAGTTTGTGTTCCTTATTGGAAAGGGTCAACAGCACCCATCTCATTGAAATTTAGCTTTAAATTGTATGAAATAACAAACAATTGATACCTGTCTATTTTCTGCTCTAAAGCATCCATACATTTCCACAATATTCATGAGAAAGGGGCCCGCCAGCATTTGCAGACGGGTTGAAAGGGCACACTTGAGGCAAAGGTTTGAGAACCGTTGCTATAATTAATTTGAAATGCAAGTTCATTGCTTTAACCATCAAGCTATCCCACACCCACGACCGTCATGTCTATTTTTTATCATGACAGCTGCTATAATCACCAATTGCACAAAGGAACAATGAACACAATCTTTGAATCCCTGCAGCTTATGTGAGGTCTGAAAATAAAAATAAAAATCGAGAGGTTCAGTTTTGCGTCTCTCTCTTTTGTAAATTGGTTTTTATGGAACGTCACGAAATTGACTCAACTTTTCTTCCGTCTCTCGGTTGAAATAGAATGAAGTGTGACTGCTTCATTTTGAGAGAGGAAACCTGCGTGGGAATAGCGAAAATTACTGAAATCCTGGATGTTTAAAGTCACGCAGAGAGAACTAAAATAGCCGATAGCTCCCAATCTATCTCCTTCTCCCCCCTCTCTCTCATCCCCTTGCAGACGCATGTAGAGGCATACACACACACATGCTGCATCCAATTGTCAAGACCACCAAGGAATACAGGTCACTACCTGCTCATGTAAGGTATTCATGAGTGAGCGCACCTACTAACTAGTTTTCTCTGTCTGCTACACTACATACAATTGACAAAAAACATGTCCAGGATGACTGGCAATGTGACAGAGGGTAGGGATTGTTGGTTTCAAGTCTTTCCATGGAGCATCAGTGCAAAAACTAGGTTCGCTGATTTTGATTACTTGATATCGTCTTAGTTATAACACAATACTTATTGGGAAATCACACACACACACACACACACACACACATATATATATATATATAGAGAGAGAGAGAGATAGATAGATAGATAGATAGATATATAGATAGATAGATAGAGAGAGAGAGATTCATATAAACTTTTCACTTTGTAATGATGAAAAAGAACAAATATTTTAGTACATAGTCCCAAACTTTCAACACAAGCCACTTTTAACCGGATCAATGTTATTTTCAACGTGTTGTCTTTGAACTATTTCATTATACGACTTAAGGTTCTTGGTGTATATAATTTAGTTTCATTTATATTTTTTTGTAATTCTATTCTTTATTATTGAGTTAGCCAGGTGTTTCACTATAGCCCTATTTTGGGGGTATTGAAAAACAGGACAGGTTCCTTTCTATGGCACTCACAGTCATATTAATCTTTATCTTCTTGAATACAGCGACTCCATAATTCTAATTTATTCTGAAGTAAAAAGATCTTTTCTGTTCTTTATTTTGTTAGTGGTTGTACTGAATTTATTTTACATGTGTCCATTTTACGTGTGTTGCAGATAAATTCAGATTAAATTCTAATTTATGCTTATATTTATTCAGTGGAATTCAATTGTGAATTTGAATCTTCATGAATATAGATACTCCATAATTTATTTTGGTTTGAAGTAAAAGGAAATCTATTTCTGTTACTATTCTCTTTCTGTGTAAAATAAAATTTATACGTAATTATCTAATGTGTGTTACAGGCAAAATTTGAAGTAAATCTTCCATCTATATTCACATTTATACGATTAAATTCTAATTTTCAAATTTTGAAACAGGGTTTCAAAAGTTTCTGATTATGTGTATATATATATATATATATATATATATATATATATATATATATATATATATATATATATATATATATATATATATATATATATATATATATATAAGGGACTTTCTTTCCTTATATGTTCAGCTCTGCATGCCTTGACATTGTCTCTTCGTTATTTCTCTGTTAATTAGAAAAAAAACCCTGCTTGTTAGAGAAGTATTTGGAAGATCTGACAAAAGTACTGTTCACTACTGAGTCTTTTTTGGTAGGCATCGTATGTCATTGTTAGTCATTGCTAGTGTAAACGATTGTTGGACTATGTGACAGTTTATAGACATTCCCAAATTAATGTATTTAATGTAACTATATAAATAGATACTTGTATCTTTCTAATTTTTGCATTGAAGTAACTATTTATATACATAAATATGCGATATATTAAGATTATAATATATTTATTGATTTATACTGTTATTAACACATTGCCTTCAAAGTAAAATTTATACGTTATGAAAGATATATTTTTTGAAGATGTGTTTATTTGTAAGGCTTATAAATAGATTTATTGAGTAACTATTATTATTCCCTTCATATTTATTCATATATGTTTGTTTCACTCTTTTTGCCATAGAAAAGATATCTGAAGATGAATTCATTTACTAGATTTATGAATAGATTTGGTAAGCAAACTTAATATATAGTATGTGCTGTTAATGTAATCTGCAATGTGTTTCGTATTATTAAAATGGCTATCTGTGGATGACACGATAATTAATATATATATATATATATATATATATATATATATATATATATATATATATATATATATATATATATATATATGTGTGTGTGTGTGTATATATATATATATATATATATGATGCTCCTAAAAGGTTCGAAGAACTTGACATGAAAAGATTTATCATTGGACACTTTTCTGCCTCCGGCCAAAGTTGGTAAAAATCAGTTGATCTTTTTTTAAACTTTTATAACATTTTACCAACAAAATAGCACAGCAACGGGATATAATGGGTCTCAACAATTTTCGTTGTTTAAATTGTAAAAAATCTCGAATATTCTGAAGACGAATAATAAAATTGTTTTAACGTTTTTTTGTTAGTTTTCAGTCTTCGAATCTAGTGCGAATAATTCAATTTTAGAATTTAAAATCGGTTTAATCTCTCGTTAAATCTTATGGTGCGCCATTTCATTATGGTTCACTTTTTGCAATAGCGAAATCAAACATCTCTATCCATATGAAAAGATTGAATGAATAAAAAGTTTCAATTTCATTTTTGCGTCATGAAAGGTTAAAAAGCATATTTTTTTTATTATAGTTACATTATATATCAATCCATTACAAAAATGGAATTGAAACTTTTTATCCTTTCTACGATTTCACGAAGACAAAATCCAATAAAGACATATTTTTAAGATTAAATCATAAACTAATCTTTTTAGATACTTTTTATGACTTCGGGGACACTGCAAAGCAGAGATTAACTGATATTAATTTATTAGGTGTAATGTCCTAAAATATTACTTATGTCATATAATAGTTTCACTCATTTTATTCTTCAGATAAAAAAATATATTATTACTAATTCTTCCTGTGACATATGATGAAATATTAAATAAAATATTTATTCCTTTGAATTTACAAAAAATACTGAATTGAATTACTTGGTACAAATTCAGTTAGAATATTCATAACTAGAATGTGTTGTCTTTTCGACTGATGTCTTTTAACACAATTATAACTTTCAGAAATCCATACTACACTGTTGTCCGCTTGCCTGACGCCTTTTGTCATGATACTTTTTAATCGGCCACCTAAAAAACACCCTCCAAGTATCAAATAGTTAAAGAACAGTGTCAAGCCGGGGTAACGTGACTAGAGGCTGTCGATGTTTCAGGGATTCAACCTCTTTGGAAATACCAATATTTATGGGGTGGCTTACGGTGCGGGAAAGCAGGATGACTTAACTCGCTTGACATTATATCGACCTGGACTGGTGACCCAATGACACTATGACACCAAAGGAACTCCTTGAAAGACAGGGGAGCTTTCAGGTACTACACCTTGCTCAATGGTGACCTTGAACTATACATGGCTGGGACTTGCTTGCATGTCTGTGGATGGGCCCCCTGTCTGTTACTGCTATAATGCAATGCTCTTTCAACTCTGGAATAGTGCACCTTGGTAGATGGGGAATTATGCGTAAGTAAATATATCATTGAATTCGGTCCTACTGACCGTCCAGTGTAAGCAGGGATAGAATGTCTGCCTCTGAAGCGAAAGTTTCGATCCTATCACAAGGTATTGGAAGGGATGTTGGATAGTCTACAGCCACACTGAAGAGTTGTAATACAACGAAACATCCGTCTGTGGGTGACACAATTATATATATACATATATATATATATATATATATATATATATATATATATATATATATATATATATATATATAAGATTGGACAATTTACGTCGGACAGAAATGTGATAATTGTAGAGAATTTTTTTCGAAATACATTTTATCGGGTATCAGGAATAACCGGGTGAACAAATCAAACGGCCGACCACCATGGAGACCGTTTCTTTATTCATTGATGTGTTCGCTTATTCAATTCGCTACTCAGTTTATTCCGGTGTCTGACGAAATATGTTTCCAAATAAATTGTCTCTACAATATATATATATACGTGTGTGTGTGCGTGTGCATACATACATACTTACATGCATAAATATGAGGTATAGAAGTTTTATGGCTTTGTCATAGTGTAATTACGAGTGTGATTCGGTTTGAATTAAATCTTTTCTTTGAAGTCGTGTTTTCTTTGCAAAGTCGCTCTCTCCGCATATTGTTTTTGGTACCCCGACCCCAGCCTTTATTTGTTTTCCATCACTCAACTATATAACATAAATAATGTCAGATTAATTGTGGCTTTTTAATTTCGTCTTTATAAAGGAACAAAAACAAATATAGCCATTTGTTAACAATATTCTCTTTTTGACCTCCCGACAAAGAAAAATGAATACTTTCTTTAATAATTTTAATTTTATTTTTTTCTTTCCCTTGTCTGAGTAGATATTTACTCAGCTTAGTTTAGTCTAGCATAGTGATGGCGAACCTATGACCTACGTGTCAGCAGTGACACGCCGCGGATTTTTAGCTAACACGTGATTCGTCCATTTCATTTTACCATCCCAGTGGTATAAGTGCATTATGAAATTTCTTGTTAAATTTTATCAAACCTCGAGTTTCATTGATATATAAGGAAAATATATTCATATCTATGCATTTACTTAAAACTAAGATACATTGGATGGCCATTTCCAAATTTTCGTAAAAGAAGACGCGAGGAGAGGCTAGACCAGTTGTTCTCAACCTGGGGTCAGCGGCCCCCTTTTGCCCACAAACCTATCTCTGGGTGCCTCCATGCTTGCTGACCTTTGAAGGTAATTTCTTAGTGAGACCCCTCCCCAAAAGGACAAATCAACACCTGGCTCTAGGTAGAGATCAAAAGCTGGACGTCTGGTCATCCTATGTATGTAAGTGACATTCCAATGATAGGATTGTAATAAAAATTCAAACACTTAGCTAAAAAGGTTTCCCATCAAGGGTCTAGCACGAACAAGAGAAAATGTGAAGAGGAGTAGAAAATACAAAACTGCCTCGGTCAATAAACTTTCCCAGCATTAATGAATAATCAATAATATTTACCCATTTTGACAGCTATGTATGGGAATTTTGTTTTTTTTAGTCGCTCATATATAATGTGGAAAAGGTTTTAATGAACAGTTATTGTCATGGACTTGTCACCACTTGTTTTCCGTAAACACATTAGTACCTCATATTTGTACCTCTTTGATTCTGTAACAAAAACTTCAGGAGACTCAAACCGTCGGACTTGTGTCATTCATAAAGACTTTGAATGACTTTTTGAATCCAGCTCTCCTCCCAGCATCATCCAACTCCCGACCATTTATACAGTCTGGTCCTGGGCTGAACAGAAGTGATGGGTGATGATATCACAGTGTTAGGAGAATAGTTTTCATTTGAATATCCGACATCATTGCAAGGAAAATAGAGAAAATTGGGGCATAGGATGCGTAGCTTCAATCTGTCAAGTGAAGGGGGCTCACCTCTCTTGAACATCGGAATTAAAAGTTCGGATTTTTATCTGGTTGAGCTTGAACGCCAGTCACTAGTGCTTGTGGTTAATACGCAACCGCTTCAGCCATCACGCAAGCTGTGTATGGAAGGACTTTTACCATGCTCTGCCAAGTTTGGATCAAGGCCAAATGCAGGTAATCTGGAAACCTTGAAGAGTGAAAGGTCTGTCTGTCGTGTGAATCTTACATTCGAAATTCTTTCGTTTAGCTAGGTACAAACGAGCAATTAACACAATTGCTGTACAGACTATGTTCCTCCAGCCATACAAATAAATTTTTATGCGTCCTCGGCTAATTCGTTTGGCTTAGAGATTATCTAGTTAAGATGAAGGTTACTTTCTTCATTGGTTCTTTGCATGAAGTGGCGTCGTGTACCATCTACATATTTCATTTCTTCCTAGTTTGCCAAATAGTAATTTAAAAAAAATTTTGCTTGCATAGTTCAATAGAATGAGAATTATTACAAAACAAATATACCTGATTTGTTTTTACTTCCAGGTTTGGTTCGAATAAACCGATGCCCTGATTAAAGCTGTGACCCAATTGACTGGAATTAACTGTATCTAATGAAAATAGTACATATCCTCTAGACATGCCTCAAGTGTTCATAAGAGTGAAAATGTTATTGCAGTAAATGGCAAGTATGATACTGAAGGATGCATTCTTTTGAGACAAAGAAATCATGTAAGCGTATTTGGGTCACAAAAAAAAGACTTATGTTAGGACAGTTGTTGCTATACAGAACGAAAGATATTGCCAGTTGATAAATAGTGTGTTAGGCATGAAATGTTGAAATTAATTCTTTGTGAATTTTATTTTATATTTTAATAGCTCTATTTATCAATATTGAGCGCATTGATTGAATATCATCAACAACGGAAAATCTGTTTTCTTTTTTGCATTCTTACAAATTGAAAAAAAAAAAACAATATGAACTCTGTATACACATATTTAAGAGACAGGATGCTATCTAAATACGATATATATACATATATATATGTGTGTGTGTGTGTGTGCGTGCGCACAATGTTTGTACAGGATATTCCATCAATATGTTGTTTAATGATGAAAAAAACTATGGACTAAGCGTAATAAATATCCAACTCCACTGGGCAATGAAGGTAAATAAAAAAATGATCATCAAGAAAACGAAGTTGCTGATCGATTGAAGAAACTGAATTCCGGTTCGTGTCTTCCCCTTAACATGGACCCTAAGTTGCTAGCTAGATACTCAGGCTGGGATAGAATATCAGTTCTCCCTCAAGTATCGTCTTTTCGTCACGTGCTGTTTGTTATCTGTGTTGGGCTGAGAAAAAAAAACGCCCAATGACTGAACTGGCTGTCATATGGTGACAAGGGTACACATATAGCTCCTCCTGTAAGCATATCCGTCATCTGTGTTTGCTTTCTGCTTGTTTAACCCATGAAAAAGGAATGGGTCGCTATATTTTTCGGTTTAAACTCTACTTTTAGTCCACCCCGCTCATTTACGTTTTCATACGTGTTATTATCGGGTTTCACGTTTAACCTACCCCCCAGAATAAATGGAAAAAAATTAAAATGAAATATCCTGCTACTGAAAATGTGAAAGCTGTAAGACAAGTAACACACAAGAAAAGTACGTTTTACAAAGTTTCGATACTCAATCAGTATTTTTTTATATCGATCATGTGGACGAAATATTTTTTTAAGGGAACAGAAATTAATGCAAGCGTTGCTGACAGAAAACTGCTATTATATGAGGAACTCATATCTTGGTCATGAACTTTGTTTTTTGAACTATCAACCTATCTATCTTCTAGCCCTCTGGCGCGATAATTACCAAGGTAGACCTTGGCTATATCGGGTCGAACACGGAAGCAACAGGAAGGCATTCCGTTGGGAAGAGGTTAGTGTTTGCCACAACATTGAGCCCTTGAGACTTGTCAGGCAATCGAATTCGATCCAAATATTCAATACAGAGCACAAGAACTTGACTGGAATCGTATAAAACACAATAACACTGTTTCTTTGAAAAAAAAGAATAATTTTGTTTGACAACCTTATTTCCCTTGACGACGTTCAAGACGAGAAATCGATTCAAAAATACGTTAGCTCAAAACAAAATCACATTATTTCAGACTCTTGAAGAGACCAGCACGACTGATGGAATATATAGTCAAAACCCAGTAAAAAAAATACCATCTTTCATCCGATCTGGTCAACTTGTTCCTAGATTTATTCATAAAGCAGACGTGGTGAGTTTGTTCCTCATTATTCTAATATCGTGATCACGTGCGACACAATGTCAAGTTTAGTACCTATCAATTCCATTTCGTTCATCTTTGTCTACGTATACCAATCTGTTCATACCCAACACAGTCTATTCATATCTATTTATCTATCTATCCTTGACATCAGAGTTGTGTTTCTCTCACACATTTACTAATCTTTATCATCATGGTTTTGTCGTTTACCACGTTGAAGTTCTGGTATTGGAAAAAAGAAAAAGAACTCTTTTCAAAACCTGCAACGTAGTATGTACAATTTTTGTCAGCATTTGTCAAAATTTGTTTCGGTAATAAAGTTATTTGTTTCCAATCGATTTTTAAAGTTAATCCCCGTTCAAACGTCCGGAACAAGAATGAATAATCATTGCGTAAAAATAAAACGAAAAATATCGCCCGAAATGCAAGTTGAACCATTTAAAATTGAAAAAGTTATTGATACACGTATGAAGTGTATGCATTAATTATAAACACAGTATAGTCTAAACTAATCAAATTAGGTCTGAACGAAAAAGTTTTCGGCATTCGTAGACCTGTCGATGTTCATTGCAGTAGAGAAGAAAATACGCAGACAATGAATCTAGCTCCCTTGTGAATTTATTGTTCATTTTATGGAACACCAAAACTTCCCCAAATAATTATGGTCTCGTTAGAATAGGTTCTCTTCATTCAGTTACTGGTCAGTTGAGGCCAATGCGTGTTAAATACACCGGTTTTACTACGATCATCCTAGTTGAACAACCTCAAGCCTTGTCACTATCTAGATGAGTGACCGTCTGGGAGAAAAATTATCGTAAGCAACCGGGAATCATGTGGAGAGACTGACTTGGCAATCCTATTAATCCTCCCAAGGAAGCGACCAGTCTTTACACTACGCTCAATAATGCGAGCCAATAACCTATCTACCCCACCCTGGACTCTTACACTGGCCTGGCTGCAAGCAACAAGAAATGAATGAATGAAATTACTTGCCTTGGGCAATCAGGTTACAATCGTCTGAAAAACAAATCCCTGTCGGAATAAATCTAAGCTTCCGTCCTAACGATAATAAATGCTTCTTGCAAGCTGAGCCCCTTTACCTGCTTTTCTCTTTGACCTTGTCAACAAAACAAGCAAGTTAATTTTTGCCAGTAAGACTAGCGCAGACACGACGACGCCTGTGTTAGGCTTTAGAGCGAAAACAGAAAAATATGTATGAAAATAAAAACCCAATAGTCTTGTGCTTTTTTATTTACTTAATGCAATAATTATCTAGAGTTTTTTTAAATTTAGCCTTAGTAGTAAAACCTGCGAATTAGACGAGGTTAAGATTTTTTAAATATATATTGCGGGCGCAAGGTCGTAGAACAATATTTAGCAATCTGGTGTAATCGCAAATGCAGAGAGCTCGATTTCCACTGTGCTCTGCTTTTTTGGTCCTGGGCCAGCGTAATCTAAGCCCAGCAAATTATATGAGTTTTTCCCCGGAAAATATCCAGCCTTTAATATTAGTGGAAAGACAGTCTACTTAGGACGTTGTTGCCTTTGTTTTCTCTCATGCGATCATTCCAGCGTCCCTCTCACTATTCTAAACAGTCTGCCATGTCCTTTTACTGGATTGGTATCAGATGCATCGTTGCGTTCTCCTTGATCTCGTCCACTGTCTGAAATTTCTTTGCAAGAGACCCAGATGTGCAGGAAACGGATTGAACTGTAAGAATCGACAGAGCTGGTTGGTGATCTGCTGAAAACACTTCAAAAGACGTGGAGAATGAGACCCCAAACCATCGTGAATTTGACGGTCACACAATACAAAGGTTCACACTGACTGCCGGAGATGCTCACATTTATTGATAACCACTAATGATTTTCTTCATTTGCAATGCATTTCTGGTAAAATAATTAGCAATTCATTTACATTAAACAGAAAATAGTTTTATTTTGTCAGTTACAATTTTTTATAAAAATGGTTGTTTTCACAATACATCCTCACGCACCGAGGTAGAACACAAAAGTTCGGGAAAGTTACAATGCAACTTGGCTTCGTCTTTAATAGAAATTCCCTGTTCTCTATTTTCCTAGCAGAAAAACGCTGGATAACTTGATAGATGCACAGACTGGGCAATCTTTAAATTCTGCTGACGTTTGATTTATATATATATATATATATATATATATATATATATATAGAGAGAGAGAGAGAGAGAGAGAGGGAAGAGAGAAAGAGAAAGAGAGAGAGAGGGGGGATAGAGAAAAGTAGAGAGAGAAAGAAACTGAGACAAGGTTTCAGTGTTTATTCGTATATCACTTTTGACAATGTGAGATTCATGTGGGAATCCAAACTAATAAAACCTTTGTAGAAACCAAATTGTTGAAAATTATTAATCCATGTCTCTCTAGTCTCACACCCAACTTATTGAAAGAAGTATCTATCTCATTATACACACACACACACACATATATATATATATATATACATATATATATATATATATATATATATATATATATATATATATCCAACATGGAATGGTGCAGTCTGGTGGATGAGGAATATATACGATGGATAAATATATAGCTTAAATTCAACCCCACTGACCGTCCAGTTCCACGAAGAAGAGGAAGGATACCAGCCGCCGGGTTTGTCAGTAAGGTTTCGATCCTGCCTCGTAGTACCACGAGGTAGGATCGAAACCTTAGCTTCATGGATGGGATAATGGATAGTCACACTGAAGAGTTGTAATACAACGAAACAGCTCTCTGTGGATGACACAATTATATATAATGCTCCTCTATTTAGGGTTGAGCACTCTTTAAGAGGTAACTCATCCATTGTAAGCTTATGCAATGCTTTTCCATAGGAATAGAGCACTCTGGTGGATGAGGAGTTTCCGCGTAAAAATGAATATATCGCTTAAATTCAGGTTTACTGACCATCTAGTTCTGTAGTAGAGAGGTAGGACATCGGCCTCCGGGTCCGATGCGAGGGTTTCAATTCTGCCTCGTAGTACTGGATGGGATGAAGTCTATTGCCACACTGAAGATGTAATACAGCTGTCTGTGTATGACACAATAATATATGAATATAAACATATATTTAGGCTAGAATGAAGTTCACAGATATAGTGTACGCTGATTAGCTGTAATTTAAATAAAGGTTTCCTCTCGATGTTCTACTTTGACTTTTATTTAGCGGCTAATTGCCTTTCTGGCTATTTTTCCGCTATTTGCTAATGGTGAACCCCTTTTTCTAAATATCGATATGTTTTCTGGGACTCAATAATTTTACACCCAAACATTATTTTGTAAAAAGATAAAGTTAATGTGAAATTTATCAATTTGTCGATTACAAGCTAATCAATCCCATTCTTTCCAAAGATGAGGTTGGGTCTCACAGTGGATTAAAATAAGACTTGTAGTCGAAAGACCATTTCTGTACTTGGTTTTAGAATCTAATTCTATAGATACCATTGTCACTTCTTTTTTGTGCAGGTGTCTTTTCGTCTGTCACGCTATTCCAAACTGATTTATTAGATTAAGAAACACCAATGCAACGTGATCGTCTGACGAAGACACCTTGTAGACTGATAACATACTCATGAGCTACCACTTCAGAGATGAAATGAGTTAGGATTTCAAATCTGAAGTATTGTCTGACAGTTAGATTACAAGATATGTAATGATTTCATTAATTTGATATTTGATATTTAATACTCCATTTATTCGTGTACAATGTGATCATGAATTTAGTGCGACACCCACTTTTTGTAGCTAAAAATCAATATATTTAATCCCTTATCGCTGCAAATTCAAAAACACATAAAAAAATAAAAAACAAACACTGCATTTGTTCCGTTTTTTTAAAAATCTACCAAATTCTGTTTATTTGTGGGTTTGTTATCTTAACACAGCATAAATGTTGCCAGTGATTTTGACGTGTTTTATGCTAGTATGTAATAATCGAGAATCCAGATCAACAAAAGTAGGGGATTCTGAATGGTTGCAGAAATTTGATTATTGATTTTGGGGTAATGTTTGGTCACTCTCAACTAGGATTCAACTAATTTCCATTTTCTGAATAAGAATTTTTTAAAGTACTATCTTTTGATACTTCTTTCAGATATTTTGTTTGGTTAATTGACAGCTTTTCATTAATACTGAAATGGTTCCGAATCTACACGTAATCCATTAGAAAAACCACAAGCAATAAAAATTTGACCAAATACAATAAATTCTATTGCAACTTTTTCTCTCTCTTGCAATAAATGGGTTAAGAAATACCACCCTATCTTGTCTCAAATGTTGACCTGTTGTTCTTGAAATAAACAGTCTTTGTGCTCTGATATGTAATCCGTAATTTTTCTTGGGAAGCAAGATTGACTTTTACGTATCATTCAAGAGATTCTTTTGTTGCTAAAATGAAGGGACTCAACTTCTACTTGAGGTCGACGTATTCGCGTGTATATAGGATAGTTTAGTTTCGACACTATTTTTGTGCGTTGCATTCTGTCTCCTGTCAATGTGTCATATTTCGCTGGCTTTTTTTGTCTTGAATATTGACATCTTTGCCTTTTGAAGCAAAGGTTAATGGATGTCTGCCCTCGCTAACGCTGTTTATAAAAAATCTATCGACGGCAAAATCTTTCCTAGACAAGGAAACATCATTTGATAAATTGACTGTTACTTTTGTTTTAGGTGGACACTATCGATGGATTGATAGATGTTCTACCAATGACCACACTAAGGGGGCTTTGATGCTGATTTTTAAGGCAAATAAAAAGATTCGTGCAATACAATCTACCCACTTTGTCCTCGTGCCGTACTGAGTCAAACTAAATTAATCTTGGGCATCTCGCCGTGGAGCAATGATTAAGTAGACCATGTTGTTTAGGTACTTACGTCATCTGTGATCCAGCCATGATGAAATACAGGATTTCAAAAGCTGATTTTCTTGGCGACAAGCAGACGCCCCTCAATTTGAAGATTAGTGCAACACAATTATCTGAACGTTGAGTTTTTACAACAGCAGTAACTGGTAGCATCAATTTGAGATCAAGTGACAGCAAATCATTCAATGTTGAAGCACTCAGTTCGGTAATTTAACAATGTCCAGCAATGCTATCGTCAGGATGAACTCGATTCTTTCTGAGATTTCGAGTTCTTCCTATCGTTTTGCAAAGCCATTTGAAACTATTCCAAACGCTCTGAAACAATACGTACTACTGTAAACTTCATATTCCATTTTCCCCCATTTTTCTCACGAGGTCTAGATAGTTATCTATTGTTATCTTCAATATCTGTATTATTTTATTTGTTATCATAGAAATTTCACACCAATCAAAGCTAGCGGGTTCAATTCAAGTTCAAGTGATAGCAAGTCGCCTCAACACTCCACCACTCAGCTAAGTATTTCCCCTGGGTGATTCACAATTTTCAAACTTCTCTTGCAAGGTCTTAATATGTTTCTAGCTTTGCCGTCCATTTTGATTATTTTGATGTATCTTTTATATCATTAGTACGTGAGGACATCGCTGGTCTTTGGCCTGCATCGTTTGAAGTATTAACGTTTTATTCACACACATGTAGCAGATTTATATTTTTTCCCAGCAGTGCTTTTTATCCCTGCCATTCCCTAACATACGTTAACGAAATATTTCGATGCAAAACCTATCCCTGCCCTACGATTTTGCATCGAATTATTTCATTAACGTGAGGCTGGGAAATGCAGGGAGTTGGCTTCTGTTTGAGAACTTATAGTATTAAGAAGTGCCTGGGATAGTTTTACGTCGAAATATTTCATTAATGTATGTCAGGAAATGGCAGAGAATGCCAAGGATAAAAAGTACCGCCTCTTTTTCTCTCATTTGCCAGCTTTATTTCCTTTGTGTTTTTTCTTTCTGTCTCCCACTTTCTCCCTTCCCCCTTTCCACCTTCTTTTTGCTATTCATATTCCCGTACTTTTTCTTCTTTTCTGTTCACCTTTCCTGTTTTTGTTTCAATAATCGTCTTCATTCCATAACCGAGGCAAAGAAACAAACGATCCATCACAATCAATTTTATTTGTTTTCCGTTTTTAGCTTTCTTCTCGTCTGCTTCGTTGGAATTCATTTCCCGCGCAAAACCCGGCAGCCATGATAATTGTTCTCAATGTCTCAGTTGGCACCAGAACTGACAAGAAATTCGTCACACGCCCAGACGTTCCTCTCTTCTCTGTGCATCTGCTGTCATTTTTTCTGACCCCTATTGTTACTGTCACTGACCGGCTACCGCGTATTCCTCTTTTTCAATTTTTAGAAACGTACAAGAAGGTTATCTTGTGTTACCCGCATGAAAAAAAAGCGTCGAAATCATAAAATTTATTAGTTAATTCTAAAGCATACGTTACATAACTGAGCGTCTGGTGTTGAGATTTAGTCAGCAATCTAATCTTGTATTCAATTGTCAGTGTCACGGGATCAATCATTTTACGTGTAATCGATCATCTTACTTGAAGTATCTTAAAAAAATACGGATTGTCTATTTCATACTTCAAGTTAGCTCTTGAACAAACTCATATTTAAGTTAATCTCTTGAAATATTTGGATGAAACATTTCCACTATTATCATGCTTTCATAGTTTTTCTTCACCTTATTGTTGTTGCTTGTTGGTTGAAGCGTTTCTGCTGTTTTTATTTGTCCTACTAGTTTTACTCCATCTTATTAGTATTGCTTTTTAGATTGAACGTTTTCGCTATAATTATTTTTATTTTAGTTTTTCATATTTCAGCTGTTTTTGTAGATGAGACATTCTTAGTATTATCATTTTATTAATCGTCCTACTCTATTCTATTATCGTGACATATGTAATGGAATGGCGGAGAGAGTAATCAAAGAGGGAAAGAACTTCAAGAGATTTGTAGTTATCCGGCGAATGTCCTTGAGTCTTGCTCTATCAGGACTCTCCTAATCAGCTTCTCGCATGTTGAAGTTCATCCTTTGAATCAGTGGTGGACCAGGCAGACTGCCCCGGCCGACATCATCATGATGAATGCCCAAGAAATTTTCATATAGTTTCTGGGTAATCCTTTTCCTAATAAAACATCTGTCCGTCCTCGCTATATCTCTGGAAGCATTCGATGAATTTTGATAGAAAGGCAGACAATGAGTCAAGCAATAGTTTGTTAAATCCAGATCCAGGAATACTTTTCGATTGTGAGATATTTTTCTGTTTTTTTTCCATACATCTTGGTATTCGCACAGGAATGTTTGCACAATATCTCTAGAAAGTTTTTAATTAATAGATTATTTGCTTATGTGATCAGATTCAATAATATGACAGAATTATGATGAATAATAGTATTAGTACAAAAGATTACCAACATTCTAGATATCTTGGGAAGAGAGTGAGTTCTGGTCGGAGGTGGGTGATACCATGAGTTACTGCTACTGGAGAAATCAACCATAGACCTGTCACTGGTTTGAATGGATGTTGAACAATGTTTAAGAATAACAAAAATGCTTAATTCTAAAAACAACACGAATAAGATAGATTGGAGGGAAGTTATTTGAATCTTTCAAATTAACCTTTTTCAGAGCATTCCAAAACAATACGACCGGAACTTTCTCTTCTTTTACCGAATATAACAATAATTGAAGTGAAGGGGTTTCCCGTACTGACACCAGATATAACATATATGTTCCCATTTATCGTAATATCAACACGACGGCAAGGCCCTTGATGGTTATTCTTGGTCACTCTCCTAATCTTGTCCAGTGGAATATTAGTTCAGTCATTTTCATATCCTCCGGTTGTTTTGAATCAGCGTTCTGTAATGGAATGGTGAGAAGAGAAACTTAAGATGGAAAGAACTTGTATTTATTCAACGAATGTCCTCAAGCCTTGCTCTATCTGGACACCCTAATCAGATTCTGAGATACTGAAATTTATCCTTTGAATGAGTACTGAACCAAATCTTTTTGAACGGTCTGTGTATTTCAGAACGAACAATCATATTGTGTTGTCAATTGATGTTATTTTATCCACCACACTATATCATAGCTCACTGCTTTCAACCTCAGGCCAGGCAACAAGTGAAATACTTCTGTCAGCAGATAGAAATAAGTTTCTCCTCGCCCAGCGCGGGTAGAGCGAATATACCGGACAGAGAAAATTCCCAACCTAACAAAGCTGTCAACTCCTTTTATTAGGAATTGTTTAATAGATATTAACAACCATAACATTGTATAGGCCTCACATCATACGAATATTAATAACCATTATCAGTAGACGTTATATCACGAGAATAACTCGTGGAAAATCAATGGCCACAGAATTCGGAGCAGAGTTGCCATTCAGTATCTTTCAAAACCAAACATTAGTAAATTTAGTACCGAAAAAACTTATTAGGTTCCTAAAATAGAGCTGGTTTTGAAAGAAAAATTACAAAAGATAACAATCCCTTACACACGAATTATATGACACGACAATGATACACATGAACAATAGACAGAACATTATTTGGGTACTGAATCTACTTAAGTTGGCTCCATACAAATTTGGTCCCGTGTAACAAAATCCACCAGGCAACTCTGATTCAGAAAACAATTTTTCATGACAATTTCCAATGCCCAATAAAAACGTGTTGTCTGTTGACCCTCGAGTTAATGCTCAAAGAGTGAATTTATGTGAATCATTTAAATTCCCATGAGAAATTTTCAAACTACATTAGCCCTTGAATTATTTAAAAATACCCTCACTTTGTTACTGTGCTTCATCAATTAGCGTATTGATTTGCTTTTAGCAATAGTATAGAATACTATACAGGGTGGCCCATAAGTTACATCGGAGTTTCAAAAATCAACGAGTCTTTTCTTATGTTTAAATTATTTTTATTTCAGGTTTAGAAAGTTGGATCACAGAAAATACATTATGATCAAGATACACGTCAAGCAAGACTGTTGAAGTGATTGAATTTTATTACGCTACCAGAAGTCATTGTTCTAACGCAAAGTGCCTATTGTCGACATTTCGCAAGTCCTATTTGTGGCCGACCTCGCAGAATTATTATTCTTATCAATTTTTGACAAGTATTTCTTTCCATTTCAATTCTACGACAGAAAGCAAACAACTTGGATTGGAATAAGGTATAAGCTATTGACGTATGTCAAATTTTCAACCCTTTGTCCTCGGTAAGACTCTCTAACCGTGGCAGCTGCTTTACCGCTTGAGCTACGAGAGAAAGCGGTTACAGAAGATCAAATCTGAGATTTTGTCTAATTCATAATTCCCCATGAACGCCTGGCGCTGCAATCTGATTTTTGCTTACATACACAGGAAATATTAGTCATATGAAGCATATTCAATTATCTATTCTTGACTATTACTTCTTTTCTTTTTAATATCAGTTGCCCTTTTTATCGCAAGATTCTCATACTAGAGCTGCTAGTGAAGAAAGATAGAAAAAGGAGTCGAGACTCGAACTCGAATCTTTTTTTTCCTCGGGAAGCTTATCTTACCCTGACAATTGTTCTACCATTACGAAAGCCAACATCTACAGAATGACGGTTTGCAATAAATTAGGCCACTGAATTCAAGATGAAAAGAAATACTTGTCAAAAATTATCAATAATTGCCAATGCTTTATCTAATAAGAATTTTCAAGATAATGTTAAGACTGTTGTGTTGTTTTGATATTCTAACAGTTATTTTATTACGAATGTCAGTAGAACAGCAATAGGTTATTACTATTCATAACGCTTCTGCCCCCCCCTCTATTTAGGGCCCCTGTGTGTTTTTGAATATCTGTTCCCTTCAGCTACCCATCTGCATGTTCGTTTTCTTCATTAAATTATTTTATCATTATATTTAATCATGGAAAATTTATCAAATCACCTGACATTTTGCCCACGCAATTTTGACAACCTATATTTCTCCAAATTCCCAGGGCCCCCCAATGCATTGTTGTCTGCTAACCCTTGAGGTCATATCCCGAAAAGAGAATTTATGTGAATCTTTTACATCATTTTACTCATGTGAAACTTTCAAACTACAATATCCCTTAAAAATCTGTAGACGATATCCTGATTTAGTTTCAGTACTTCATTGAGTGGCGATTCGATTTGCTCTTAGCAATGGTATCAAACATTGTAGAACTAATACTCTTATGCTGTTTTGATAATCTAAAACGTGCTTTTCTTTATTATTATACTTGTTTTATTACGAATATTCCAAGAGTATTAAAGGGCAATTATTTAGAACAGATAAGAATGCGACAAGAAAAGTCAAAAACATACGTGCAAAATGAAAATACTTCAACTAGAAATCACAACACAGATGCATTACAATGTTTTTAACAGTTAAAAAAGAATAGATCAGCTAAAATTGTCTTAAAAGCGATTAGGAGAATGAAGGAACTCAGCAAAACTAAAAAAAAATTGAGAAGTATTTGGAACCGTAAACAAAAACTGTCAACATCGACATACATTTTTTCAGTTTTCAAGTAGGTCTGACCGGCTGGCTGGTATGTGTTGCGTGAACAGATCACACCAATAGAGCTAGAGGGATGAAAATCCTTTTCCTATGTCTAGAAAAAACCGTTCATTGTTTTTTTTTAACCCCCTTCCCCTCTCCGGCGCGCAAAAAGTTTTTTTCAGTCTTTGGATCAATTTTACATGTAAGTTAATACTAAATTGGTCCCTTATTTTGTATCCGTAGGCGTTCCCACTATTTTTTTTTTTGTTGTTGTTTTTGTTTTTTTCTTAAATTGGCACATTTTTTAGTGATCACCACCCAACAAAGTCGGGAGGAAATCCGTTTGCTTACACGAAACGCGCGTCGGCGAAACGTCAAGACACAGTTTTATCACATATGAGCTGCATTTTTTTTAAAAATTTCCTCGCCTTACCTCCATTATAATAGGGATTACTAAAGAAATTGTATAATCAGCATCTACCACATAACGAAGGTTAGCAAGTCACTCTCGCAGACAATTACTACTGTACACCACACCTCGAAGTTCATGACGACCAGAATGAGTGAGGTCTTCTTCGGGTGCCTTGCGCTTGTCGATTGATTGTACCGTACTAAGCAAAATTAAGAAACTATCAGTTGTTGGATACCTCACCATGAAACAATTGTTAGCGAGCTAAACTAATGCTGTGAGTTCGATCCTCTCTTGCCGCCCTACATTTGTGGTCTTCTGAACAGGCGAATCTAATTAATCAACAACAAGATTTAAGACGCTGAGCAGGCCAATTTGGCGGACCATGATGACTACGGTTGGTTCGATCTTCAACAACTAACTTCGTGGCCTTGTGTCAGACTACATTCTATTTCAACATTTTGAAGTCAGCTTTCTCTCGCCGACCGTTGCCTGCAACTTTTCTACGGGGGGACTCGACATATTCCCTGAGAGGTGTGCGAAAGGATATATTGGGAATATATCTTAGTGACGACCCTTTTAGTAGCAAAGAATTACGCCATCTTTTTATATTGGTATATTGTTTTGGGGATGACATAAAATAATAATGCAGCACCATTATCCTTTAATGACTATAAGGTTCCAACTTTCCAAACCCTACACCCTAGGTGAGAAAGCCTGACCCAAAGAGGAGCAAAAGCTCTGTTTGCCCACCTCTACCAGCCAACGCCCATAACCATTACTACTACGTGCCCCACACTTGTGGCCTTTTGCCAGATTTAACTAAGCTATCAACATCATTCCCGTGTCGGGTGCTTCACAGTGGGATCATGATTATTGGGATAGTCACGTTGTCCATAACTACAGCGTAATGAGTTCGATCACCACAGCATTTCAAAGGAAGGGAAAAAAAACTTCTCGATTACTGGTTTCCTCTTATTTCCGTTTTGCAAATTGCTTTCAAAGACCCTAGCCGCGTTGTCACGTTTCCAATTCGTCTAGCTGTCAAATCTGAGATAGATGAATAGGCATAGATTGATAGATAAGAATAAAATGATTAACTTAGAAAGATAGACAAAAACAGGACATAGCGGGATATATAGATTTAGATAAAGATAGAGATAGATAGATTGATAGATAGATAGATAATATGCTTTGATAAAACAAAACCCACCGGGCCAATATATATATATATATATATATATATATATATATATATATATATATATATTACAAATGACGAGGTTATGTAAGTATGGATCGACACTTAGGAGCCTAAATCTATTTTATCAAATAACCTATTTTTGATAATTCAAATATCATGATCTTAAGGTTTTTCAAAGTTTCAACTCAAGCTGTTTTAAACTGCGATCGGGCAGGAATTTTTTTAAGGTAAAATATTATATAAGAGAAGTCACCGCTAATATCGTTTGGTATGAAAAGAATTGATCGGAAGAAACTTGTTTTATTAAAAATATAATTCGTTACAATACAAAATAAGTTGAATATTATTTCATCTAAAAAAAAATAAGAGAAATGTATGGCTGAATTGGACCGATTTGACCTTTTAAAAAGCATTTGGCCATGAGCTTAGGAATTCTTGAATTTTGAGCCATTTCAACTATACAGCACTAGTATTATGGCAGTGGATTGCTGAGAATATCGCAGTGTTTTGTGAACAATCATTAATATATTTTTTGTATTTTTGGTAACTTTTGCATTTTGGGGGCCAGAATAAGTCTCCAACTCACTAGCGACTCTGCTCCCCTTCCTCGCTGGTGGTAATGTTTTCACGAAATTCATCATCATCATCATCAGTCTTTTAATGTCCGTCGTTGGACATAGACTTTCTCCAGGATTCGCCACAATTCTCTACCATGGGCGTCGCTGAGCCAGTATTTCCTGAATTTGTCTAGTTCATCTCTCCATCTTGTGTTCTGTCGTCCTTGGTTTCTGATGTGATCTCTGGGGATCCATGTTGTGAGTCGTGATGTCTATCGGTTCTCTTTCATTCTTGCAATATAGCCTGCCCATTGCCATTTGAGTTTTTTTAATAGTTTCTGCGATGTTTCGGACTCTCGTTTTCTTCCTTGTGTACTGTGGCTACATCTAAAAGAAAAAGAAAAAGAAAAAGAGAAGCTCACTGAATCACTCCTCTACCTTCAACCCACTCACACAATAAATCAGTCTTTCTTTCACTCACTCGACCACTAACACAATGACTCTTTCTCTCTTTCGCTCACTCACACACTCTCAGCGTTTCTGTGACAGTTGTCTCTTAAACCCGTAGCGTATTTTCCATTGCTATAGCAACAGAGCATCACATTTTACAATCGTTCTATTCTTTTATTAGCTCTGTTAATATATTTCACATGGACCAATCTATTACAACTTTAAGCTTATAACTAGAGTCTAACTAAAAACGCACCAAACTAAACATACAAATTAACATATTTTGCTTTTATATGATAAGATTATAAAAGGTGAGATCATTTTCTATTCAACATTAAAGTTCCGAAAAGGTATGTAAGAATTGAGGATTAAATATTTGAGAGAAATCAAGAAATACATTTACCTAAATAAGTAATAATGCCAGAAAGAAACAAAAGGCAAATAATGATTGGTTGGAGAGCATCTGGTAAATATAGAGGCATGTTGAAAGGCTATTTGTCAATATTCTGAAGACGTAAAGTGTACGATGAATGAATCATGCTAGCTATGACATATCGATGTGAAATATGGAAACTAACTAAAAGTACTATATATGAAAATTAGAATAAATGTTTCGTTGGCATTCTTGATATTCCCATACATCTGGTAGCATTAATACCGTGTACAATGCAATAAAAAGCAACTAATAAATTAAGATGAAGGCGAAAAGTAATCATAAAATTTTAGAAAATAATAATAACGTGGGCAAATTTAACTACCTAACATCAGCTGATAGTAGAAGTCAACTGGAGGAAGAGCCTCAATTTTATCCATTGTAGGTAAGGGAATTTTTCAATCATTTTGTTTAACAAGGGTGTAGATATAAATTTGATTTATGAAGTAAATGCATGCATGTATATGTTCGTCTGTGCTCACATACATGCATAGATAAGTACATAGACATGTATATTCTCTGGGTGTGTACATAAACGATATATTTATTTTCATATTCGTCTAGAAATCTCTCTATTCATCAACTTATCTCTAGTCTGTTTATTTGTACGTATATATGAAGAGTGGTAATGGTTCGAGACATCAACTACACCAAGTGAATCTGTATTTTACATTCCCATCAATACACTTATGTGTACATCAGTTAGTCCATAGCCTAATGACGAAAAATACATTTATTCTGCATAACAAATATCTATTTTCAAACATTATCTCCCTTATCATGTATGATATGGTCGGACTATTTGTTTCGTCTATATTCGTTTTTTTCACAACGTTCTGGCTGTATATCCCCTCCCCCGGCTTTCGTTGGTTCTAGAATATGAAATTAGTACTCAGAGCGCATGCTCAGTGGGACTGGACACGTCATATCCGTTTTTTTTTTGTTGTTTTTTTTGTATATCCGGCTTGTATTGTCGGGATACTTGGGAGTTTCCTCCTTTGCATTAGGATATCTATTTGTTTTTTTAAAGAAGTCTCTCATTCGGAGCGGCTCCTAGATGCTATTTATATCAAAGCTCGGTCGGCAAATTGGTTCGACTAAAGAAAGTATGTGTACTGTTTCCTTCAGTTATCGTATTCGCCAATTGATCTCCGTGTCAATAATTTATACTGCATCCCACGGGAGTACACAGCCGAAACGTTGCAAACAAAAGAAATCATAGACAAGGAAAATAGTCCGAGCATATCTTACAGAATGATTAATGCACCTTGTCTAGTGCAATTCAGACAAGAATTCTTTCCTTCCGTATGGATGTATTTAATTCAGTACTCAATCATACAGATCCAACATTATACAGCGAAAATTCCAGACCAATAGAGAAACAATGACTACAAACCTTCCGAAAAAAAATGACACCAATTAAAAAACGAACTATTCATTCACATATAATAGTTGAATCAATTTTCTTAAAATGTACATTGTTAAAAAAGGATTAGAGAAAAACGTAATATCAGAAAATAACTGCATATCAGACGGTGGGCTTATGGATCTATCGTCGTATTTCATAATAATCGAGTTCTCAACACTGGTTATCATAAATTCAAAACAGGGTATTTTTGGGATGCGTCCATACATCTCTATAAGACACTTTTCGGTCCGTAATAGGTTAAATATCATGTTGGATTGATATGAAACTCGGTTCAGACCTTTAGGTGAACCATCCTCATCTTCCCTTCCTCCTCTGTCTGGTACTACTACCATGGATGGTGGACACATCGTTGGACTTATGGTTCTTGTTTTTTGAAAAACTAGGATTGAAAGATAAAGAGGGATAGACAGAGATTAACTTGGACAGATGGCTCAGAGAGAAAAATGAATGACCCCCCTCTCTCTCTGAATCTCTTTCTCTGTCTGACTGTCTTTCTTTCTCTCTAACGTTCAGAGCAAAAAATAATTCGACCATTGCTGTATATCAAACAATGTCTGTCTAGTTCTCTGTTTCTCTGTCTGTGTCTCCATAGCCCCTCTATTTCTCTTTCTCTCTCTCTCTCTCTCTCTCTCTCTCTCTCTCTCTCTCTCTCTATATATATATATATATATATATATATATATATATATATATATATGTTTGTGTTTGTATGTGTGTGAGTGTATGTGATCATAATCGCGTCATCCATATGTGAATTATGACGTCAAATAGAGTAGTTTTTTTTAGATGAACAAAGTTCACCATTGTCCGCACTTTCGTGATCTGAAGAATTAGTAACAAAATATTACGGTGGGGAGGAAAATGTTTGATATATTTGGCTTAGTAACAAGTCTGTAAGTAAAAAAAGGCCGTTCAAATTTGTATGAAATTTGGATACACGCCCTCTTATCTTAAATATATTGGATTCTGGTCGGCGTTTGATTGGGTTGGGTAGTACTTTTCAAATCAATAGAGAATCAGACCACACAAATAAAAAATAGCCTTTGATCTTTTCGGAGTTCAAAGCGAAAACCATAGAAAAAAGAAAGATATTTCTCATTAAAGACTATTTTTTATTTTTTTTAGACCTTTTATTTGATTTTGTAAAGCCTTTATTAGTCTTCTGGGAATTTTTCTCTATTAGAAGTTAGGTTTGTGTTTTATTGTTCACTAACGCTGACATATGCAAACACATATATACATGCATATAGGGATTTACTAAGCTTAGCTTAATCTGGCACAAGGACACACGAGTCAATACAGCATTCATTACAGTCATAGATGTCTGCGCAGAGGGGTTGCTAAAAAATCCAAGTTATGCATACCCAAGATTTTCACGAAGCTTAGTTTAGTCTGATAGGAGGCTATAATGGCGTGAGGATAGAATTCACTGCAGTAGTAATTATTGAGTAAACTCACTACAGTAGTAATCGTCCCGAGAAGAATTAGTTGAAGATTCAACGTAGAGGAACCTCAAACTCATGAAATCTTCACTGATAACAACAACTATATATCATTATATCCATCATCATCAGGCCACTGCTGGACAAGGGTAGCTCCTTTTACGCCTCTTGCTACTGTGCTGCCCTCTACCATGTTTTACCGACAAACCTCATCTTGCCAATCGAAATTGAGCTTAGTCTGGCACAAGGGTGCAACTACAGAATTTCTATCTCCAGTAATAAAATGGACAAAAATATCTGTAGCAGTTTAGTCAAGGCTTTTTGAGTAGAAATAGGGGTCAACCTCACACGAATTGCAACGAAAAAGCTCAACAGATGTGGTATCTGCAGTATGTTCCAGATGAGAGGAAAGTCTACAAAAATCGTAGGAATCAAAGTCCTGAAATTTAAAATGGCCACTATCCACCCAGGCCACAATAATCTATCTCGAGGACTGGGAACTGAGTCAAGTTAAATTTCAGTAGATATATTGCTCAGGAAGTGCAGTGTCGAGTTTGAAGTTGTATGTCAGAGAAAGCTGCAATTAATCGAAAGAGAAAAAAGTCAGATGTGTTGTACTTAGAAATCATTATCCAAATAAAAAGTCGTTCATTGTCCGGTTCTGATTAGGGATAAACTATGCAGGTCAAGGTATTCTAGAGTAGAAATTGTCATGTAGGTGAAATGAGATCATTCAAGGGTGCTGATTCCAAATATGTTATTAGACATTCACCATTTGTGTTGTTATTTCAGGAGAGCTAAATGATATAACACATTTACAATTATTTCTCTCAGATTAGGTATCGTTTCTTAATAAAAATATACATAAATAGTAGCTAATTTGAATTAAAGGATTTCCCTCCATGTTATTCGCATACTTTTGTTTCTCGTTCATACTGCAGATGCAAAATTCATCTAGTCTTCATGTTGCAATTTGTAATAGGTCAAATAACATTTTAACTGGAATAGTAATGGTTCGCGAGACTAGCTTGCTAACCATCAGTCTATGAAGGACATCCAAAACTTGATGATTGATAGATTTAACTCATGTTTTCTTTGTTGCCATTAATTCGATGGTTGCCTGGATATCAAAGCGATTTGACGTTACAATCAGAATATATGGATTGTATTGCAATATCGGTATGATAGAAGAGATACTCAACACATTCATCAAACCTCGGTAAAGATAGGAGACACACCAACATTTAAACGCTATGAACAAGTTACATGACATTCTGCAGATTGCCAGTTACGGTATCATCTGTTGAGAGATCTTCCAGCAAACTAAAGCACATCAGAAACATCTTCACACAGGAGAGACTGAATGACCAAGTTGCCCTCAGTTGAATAAGAACAACATTAGCTTTTGGGAAAGATGCATAAAATATGTTTCATATAGTTACGATAATTCTCTGATTCAGCATTACTGAATGCATTAAAGGGATTTTTGACAGTATTCATTTGTTCAATAAATAAACCAATCGAATGAACAGTTGACGTTTATTTCATTTTCTCAAAGTGATATTATTGGTTGTTGAGGGCCTTTTTGTTTATATTAGAAGAATTTACCAAAGAAATCGTTTTTTTTAAGCCATAAGTTTGAGGCATAAAACTTGAAATATTGCTAAAATTCTAGATGTCCGGAGCTTAGGGGTCTTTTTCCCTTGGACCCTGGGCAGTCCCAGCTAGCATGTCTATCGCTGCTCTCTGTGGCCCAGTGCTTGGTAAGTTAGTATTTCAGATCATTACAACTCTAGCGAGTTCGATTCTCATTGGGTGTCAACACCTGTGGCCTTGTGCCTGAGTAAGTTAAACCTACATCAAATTACGTTACCGAATTGGCCGGGTTAATTGTTTGCACAATTTTTAAACGTCTTCGAGTTAGTTTTCATTCAAAAGCTAGTCTTAGCCTCGCCATCCGTCTGCTGGTCGACCACGGTCAGCCGATATGAGTTTTATCCTAAGTGGCACATGTCTGACATGTGGAAGGTAGACAATGGGGATTTTGTGTTGGATTTCATTTCATGTTGTTGTTAATTGCCTACAGATCCGATTTCAAACAGGCTGACGTCGATTCCTTTGACCTCAGTCTCCGATTGGTGCAGAACGAAAGTTCAAAGACAGTAGGATCTAATATGGCGGAATAGTCTCAAGTGACCGACAATTTTTTATTTCTTTCATTTCCCTTCTATCTCTCCCTCTCATTTCTTTCCTCTTTGCTTTACCCTATATTTTCACCTCTATCCAAATCTACTGATATTTTTTTAAAAGATGTCGTACAGCGTGTTGCATAAGTCGCTTTTCTATTTAAAAACTTAACCTTTCTTGAGATTTGTGTCGCAGGTTTCAAGAAAACATTCCTCAACAATTTATTTTAGGGGAAGTCGCGATGTGAAAACGTAGGAAAATTATGAAACTTCATTTTGAAAATCGGAGCTCCTTCATTCTCAGTCATTGAGCTTAGATGCACTAGTTCTATGCAAGGAAATCTTCCACAAAAATGGGGGTCATTTAAGGGACATAATTTTTCATACGTAGTTAAAAGGGAAAGTCCATTCTATACTTTATCATGTGAAAAAATACATATATATGTAGATGTGTAATCATGGAACAATGTATTATCCGACAGAAAAATTCTTAATGCGTTGCATTCTCAATCATTTGGCCTAGACATGCAGAAATAAAATTAACGATCAAAGAAAATGGGGTTGCTGCAGGAATCGAATATATATATATATATATATATATATATATATATATATATATATATATTGGATAGTTTATAGCCTCACTGAAGAGTTGTAATACAACGAAACAGCTGTTTGTGGATGACTCGATTATTAATCATATATATATATATATATATATATATATATATACTGATTGAAGTACCCGTCTACGCCGGGTAAAATATTAAAGGAGTAAAAAAAGACTAAAGCTTTCAGACATGTAAAATAGCCCTGAGCTCAGGACTGTAGCTAGAGATTTGGGAATCCAGGGCTTCGTTCTTTTAAGGGTCCTTTCAAACATTTAGGGACAGTATTTATTGTATTATTGTATTATCAGTAGGGATGTAGTTGGTGAACTGCTATTTAAAGTAGCCTCCTGTTCAGAAAGATATCTCCACACATTTTTTACTATCATAGGGGGG
>OY735206.1:68630263-68632763 GCA_963457665.1 Thysanoteuthis rhombus
TTAAAAGATATGAGTTCTTTACTGTTTTCCCGGTTCTCTCCATAGAAGTAACGAAATATTCCTTAAAACCATTCCTTTTGGTTCTAATTAATAACAGCTATTTCGCATGGTAATTGCATAAAAACACAAAAGCTATTCATCATGATGAGGTAAAATAAGGTTTAAACCCAAAGTTCGAGTAAAATATGTACTAATCATCCTACCATTCCGGATGAATAAAAAAATCCACCAATGACTAACGTAAAAGATTACAAAATTGTCTGCAATTATATTCGGTCGTTTTATATGAATCATTATCCTTCCAAGCGTTGTCCGGATTATTGATCGCATTTGTTGCTTTTCTGGGCGCCAATATATTTCGACTGATCCATTATTCGGCATTTCTGTGGTGTGCAATCTATTTAGAAGAAATTAAAAAAAGATGAATAGATAGATCTACAAGAATGCTTTGAAAAGTGATCCCCGAGTTTTCTTTTTATAACAATGTAAGACTTTGTGTTCATTGATGAAACATGAACACATGTAACATAAAATGCATTCTTGCTGGAAAACCTTTTTTTGAAATCTTTTAAAATTAGGTTGATTTTTAAGTCATCAAAGATCAGACTTATCGGTTTATTAAATGTTCAAATAATTCCACATATCACCGACGATTTCTGTGATTTCTACTTCCTGTAACCTCGCAATAATAATTGAAAAGATGTAGGTATAACAATGATTAGTTGGCTGCTATTGGTGATTCAGACAGTGAGAATCTCTTTGAACACTAACATAGTCAGTGCAACAAAAGCTAAAGGTCCAAAATGACTTTAACAGAAAATCTGATTTCACTTTTCATATTTCTAACGGCCTTGCTCCAGACGACGTCCTAACGGGGTCCATAATAATTTCGGCGATGCAATTCAAAAACGTTCAAAATGCTAGCAATTCCATGCACAGAAAAATGCCATTTCCATTCGTATAGATTTCTATAATAATGATTTGAATTATTCAAACGTCACTCGGAAAAGGTTAATATTTATTGGGGTGGGGGGTTGTAATTTCTTGGTACACAACGTCTTTGGAACTTTTCCAGATTGAACCATTTACGTGATTATTTTTTCCTTTTATATTCCCGCCTGGTCTCTTTAGTCGGACGATTAAACAGGCGAAAGAACGGTAATAAGGCGAGCAGACAGCACATCAGAAGTCTAGCTACTTAGAGTTGACATTTTCGTCGAGCTCTTTGCAGGTCCATCACTGTTTGCTTATATATTTTTGTAAAAAAAAAAAATAGGTCATCACTTATGTGCTGGGACTAGTTTGATGTCACGTGGTTCCCAAACATCCGGTTTTGACAGCTAATCTCCGATATTAACGAAATGGGCGGGCATTTTCTGTTGGATTGGTGAGAAGGGAACCGATTAAGAGGTTTTGTTGCTGAGATGACCATGCCTTTTAAACGAACAGTTTTCCACCAAAATTATGTGTTTATGTACGTATTACAACATTTTACAGCAAGTAATGTGTATGATTAACATTTATTATGATTACGCTTATTATTGTTTAATGAATGTTCACATCATCATTATCTAGGGGCTATTGTTGGAGATCAAATGACTTTCATCTATGTTATCTACACACTCGTTGAAATGAGGTCAGTAATCGAACCCAGAAGCCAAAAGTTACTCATTTCAATAATAGTCTTATGTAAAAAAAGTTCAAATTCTTCGTAGAATAGGTCTTCCGGATAGTTCCAGGTACTGCAAGAATTATGGACACAGTCTTTACCTTTATATTTCTTATTTTTAGGTCCTTGGCGAGTCATTACATCTATCCTACAATGTACTGTCTCTCAATCTTGCTACGACAGGATTTCGATCAGTGATCTCATTATGCAGACACAGCCAACTAACTGGGAAGATTGGCCTAAAACAATCTCCTTACAATCCATTTCTCATCGGAAATTAGGCTTTGTACCCGGCTAAACAATGCTTTGTTAATATCAAGTGACAACAGTTTCCGTTTTTTTAAGTTGTGTCAGAGTTAAGTATTTCCAACTGATGGCAGGGGTTGATGTTCAAACCCCCAAAAAAGCCATGTGATCAATTGCTTAGATAGATGGATGGGCTCTACTAATTTTCTATAATTTGATAATGAGTCATATTTCATTAGGCTTAGTAAATATCAACCAACAGCAAGTCTCTAAATTCCAGCATATTCCCAAGTATTCTTGCTGATTACAATAATCCTCTCATAAAAAGTTTACATTATTCCTTGAAGAGGTTTTCAAGTTCGTTCTGAGTACGTACTGCAATAATTGGGGGCACTATCGTTGACTTAATATTCCTTCTTTTTTTCAGTTTTCGGGCAAGATCCTTAAATATATATCCGGTTTTTCACTTTCTCTCAATTATACCTATATTCAGCTGGTACAGTGACATTTGTAATGTGACACGTCTTCTTTTCGTTGTTTATTATGGCTACACTTGATTTGAATTAGGAATTTAACCTGTTATTT